>CM033450.1:5584461-6184461 GCA_019425755.1 Amaranthus cruentus
CACGAAAGTTGAGGGATGAGAATGTTATTAGTCTTAGATGATAAAACAAGTTAATATGCCTTCTTAGTCAAAATCACGAAAGTTGAGATTGAGTAGTATGTTTTCTTGTAATGTTAATCGATCAAAATACGAAAGTTGAGTTTGAGAGAACCTATTTAATTTGATTTAATTTGGTTACCATCCCGAAAAGGAGTGATTAGATTAGATCGATCGGTGAATCAATTCAACAGAATCAATTGCAATCCTTATCAAAATAATAATCACATGCTATTAGTGGGGAATTCCTATGTCCTAGTCCTTTTTATTATCTTGATATCATCATATTGAAGTGTTAACCTTTGCTCGTCCTCGAGCAAATCGAGGTCAAAACACAAATAAAACAAGGTCAAGACATGGTCTCCAACTTCTAAACTACTTCTTATACCTCCCTTTCCTAAACTCCGCTAATCCCCGGTGTTTGCCAAGAGTCCAAACATCTATACCACTTGTCCCCTCCACTTGGCTAACACACACACAACATAAACAAAAGAATAAGTACAAGTGAAACCAAAAAATCTCTACACTTCAACCTCCTTATCACTCCTTATAAGACATGAGAAATGAAAAAGAAAATCTACAACTTATCCCTCCAATTCGTCTTAATGCATATTTTCATATTATTAATTATTTAGAATTTTTTATTATATTAAATTTTAAAAATTAAAAAATAAAATTGTGGATTGAATAATGTGAACATAAATGTAGCATGAGTTTATTTTACCCTTGAAACTACTTTTCTGGTTGATAGTATATTCTAGAGGAACTCAGGACTAAGAAGCATACATTTTATAAATTTAAAAAGATAATGCCGTTATATGCCATGCACTCTGCACATGTCTTGCATAGTTGCATATATTATGTCTCCCATATATTAAAAACCAATTAATTACTAATTCTTTAATGAGACGGTCTCACCGGGAGACTATTTTTATTGGGTTGACCTAGTATATACTTTATTTGTCTTAAAGTGATAACTTAGAGTAACATTTAAGTGATTACTTATAATTTTAAAATAATTACTTTTTATAGTTTTAGAGTGATTACTTAAAACTTTAAAACGGTCCCTTAGGATCTTAAAGTAAGTAATTAAAGTAATGGAATAATTATATGGGTTCGTCGTCTCATGGTGAGATGATCTCGTGTAAGACTGACCGTTAATTAATATATTATTCTTTCTCAAAAGCACGCGCTCAATTTTAGTAGTGATTGTAATTTATTGATAAGGTATAATTATTGAACAGTTATTTTTAGACAAATAAGACAAATTACATTTTCAATTCCAATATTAATTTGGGTGTAACATGTGAAGAATATCTTATTTGATATATTATTGAAAAAATTATTTAATTAGAAATTAATATTTAATATATTATTTTAATTCAAAAGCACGCTCCATTTTAATTGCAATTGTAACTTATTGATAAAGGTATAATTATTGAACAATTATTTTTAGACAAACAAGACAAATTACATTTTCAATTCCACTATTTCGGTGTACCATGTCCATGTGAAGAATATGTGATTTGATTTATTATTGAACATTTTTTTATGTAATTAATCTTTTATATGATTTAATTTACGGAAATTTCATGATATATCAATGATTTTCTCCAAAATTCACCACATATCACACAAAACTTTTTACTTTACCTGTTAGAAAATGCCAACAGTTTTTAGGAGATATTTTCGGTTATTATGTTAGTTTTTCTATTTTTAGTTTAAATTGTTTAGTAGGAATAGTGGGTTTTAGTGGCTCCTATTTTTTAGCCTAAATTTAGGTATATGTCCTGTATAAATTTTTGATTCTCTGAGTTAATGAAAATATCGAAATATTAAGCCAAAACTTGTCTTCTCTAATTATCATGGTATCAGAGCGGCAACGATTCTGAATCGTTTTTGCAGCTTCATCATATACCTAAACTTACCTTTAACCTAAACCAAAAAAAAAATGGCAGAAGAGTCACAAACCATTGTTACAAATGATGAACCAGTAACAATGGGGCAGTTACTGCAACTTATTCAACAGTTAAACACCAGTAAACCAACCCCAGAACCGACCATCAATGTCCAGAACCCCATAATAACCGAAAAATTAACAAACGAAAATTATACCAGATGGTCCAGGCTGATGCAACTGGCCATTAATGGCCGTGGAAAGCTCAAACACATCATCGCAGATCCACCGGTCAAAACGGATCCAGAGTACAACCAATGGACTCGATATGATTCCGTTGTTATTTCATGGATTTTGGAGAACATAGACACAAATTTGGTTAATCAATTTCTTGATTATCCAACTGCCAGATCCTTATGGTTAGGCATTGAAACTCTATACAGTAGCGGACGTGATGGGTTACAGATCTTCGATCTTACAGTCAAAACAAACAAGATACAACAGGGAACCGATTCCCTTGAGATATATTATGGGAAACTACTTGCACTTTGGCAAGAAATAGACAGAAGGCAGCCCAATCCAATGAAAGACCCGGAGGATATCATCATCTACAATCAGATTATACACCACAATCGATTGTATCAATTCCTCGCAGGTCTCGATGAATCATATGATAAGGATCGGAGAGATCTACTCATTCAAAGCCCTCTTCCCACAGTTGAAGAGGCCTATGCAGGCATTAGGCGTGAGATGCTAAGGAGAGGGATAATGAAACGTGAGCCCTCATCTGAAAGTGACTCATTGGGCAGGCGGCGGATACACTGTCAAAAGCAAAACATACCGGAAAAACGACGAAAAAAGCCATCTCCGTTGCTCTCACTGTGGTGGTACAAGACACACCAAGAGTGAGTGCTTTAAACTAATAGGATACCCAGAATGGTGGCCGGACTCAAAGAAGAAGAACCCTCAGAAATTTTCCGACAATAGAGCCGGTAAAGCTGCAATTAGTGTGAGCAACAATGGAGAACAGGAGCACGAAGGAGGAGAAGGAGAAGGCAAAGCTTTAAACAGTACAGCAGGTAACATAATGAGAGAATGTTTCTCTCAATTAAACGGCTCAAAGGAAAGAGATGTACTCTCTCTCTTATTAAACGGCTCAAAGGAAAGAGATGTACTCTCTCTCTTTACAAACGGCACAAAGGAATCCCTCAAGGCCTTATTTATACACGGCCCAAAGGAGGAAGGGTTATTAGGAAACCCTACAAACCTACCCAATTATTTTAAAGAGAAAATGGGTCACGGTTTTTTAGAAAAATTGGGTCCCAATTATTTTAAAGAGAAAATGGGCCACGGTTTCTTAGAAAAATTGGGTCACATTTTTTTGGAAAAATTGGGTCATGGCTTTTTGGAAAAATTGGGTCACGGTTTGTTTTGTGAAAAGGACCCATCTTCCTCTCATGGTCTTGCTTTGTCTATATCTCGTGGCGGGTGGATTTTTGATTGCGGAGCTACGGATACTATGTCATATGATCCGAGTGATTTTAATACTCGATCTAGCCCATTAAAAAATACTATCCGGACTGCAAATGGAGAAGAAATTAGAGTGGGAGGCGCTGGCACTATTTCTTTTAATAAAAATCTACCCTCAATTAATTGTTTATATGTTCCGGATTTATCCCATAAACTGTTGTCTGTAAGTCAGCTCACAAAAGATCTAAACTGTACGGTGCTCATGAAATCTGGTTATTGTGTTGTGCAGGATGCTCGGACAGGACAAACGATTGGGCGTGGTATTGAACGAGGTGGTCTGTACTACTTGGAAGAGGAAACTCAAAAAGGCAAAGCGTCACTTGTTCACGGGTCTGAGGATAAACAACTATGGATTTGGCATCGTCGGCTCGGGCACCCATCTATAGGGTATTTAGAAAAATTATTCCCTGCTTTAGTTAAGAATAAGTTGAATTTCAAATGTGAAACTTGTATTATGGCTAAAAGTCACAAACACTCTTATCCGAGTAGTTCAAATAAAACTGATATTCCTTTTAGCTTAATTCATTCTGATGTTTGGGGTCCTGCTCCTATAACTGGTTTGCATGGTTATTTATATTATGTTGTGTTTATTGACGACTGCACTCGTATGAGCTGGATATATTTTTTAAAACACAAGTCTGAGGTGTATGAAGTGTTTGTTAACTTTTATCACATGATTCGTACCCAGTTTAAAGCCCAAACCCGTGTTTTTAGGTCTGACAATGGTAGGGAATTTGTTAACTCTAACATGAAAAAATTCTTTGCTATTAATGGCCTAATTCACCAAACCTCTTGTCCTGATACACCTCAACAGAATGGAGTAGCAGAGAGAAAAAACCGGACCCTACTTGAGATCACCCGTGCCCTTATGATAGAGTCTCGTGTTCCTACTTACCTTTGGCCTGAAGCTGTTGCTACTGCAAACTACCTTACAAACCGTCTCCCTACGAAGAGTCTGACCTACCACACACCCCTTGACACCCTTAAAACCTTTCACCCCTTACCATCATCCCATTCTCTCCCACCTAAAGTCTTTGGCTGTGTTGTTTTTGTTCATCAACCTAAGCGAGTGCGAAGCAAACTCGAGTCTAGAGCAGGGAAGTGTGTCTTTGTGGGGTATGGTCGAGATCAAAAGGGATATCGTTGTTATGATCCCCTTACTAAACGGGTTCACACTACTATGGATTGTGACTTTGTTGAGGATTCCTATTACTACCCCTATCCTCAAAGTCAGGGGGAGAGATCTGATGACGTTCTCGGATGGCTTATGAGTCCCCGTGGATGGCTTATGAGTCCCCGTGTTCACTTAGACCACTATGAACAAGTAGGCAATGCTGCTGAGTCTCCTACTCAAGAGGTTCAGCCCTCTCCACCTCCACTAGTCGTACCAGTCCTGTCTGATCATCAGGTATGTTCCCTTAACAATAGTGTTGTTCCTATGGCTACGGATATTGTTGATACTGTTGTTCCTATGGCTGAGGTGGAGGGTACAGAAACAGGTGATGAAAGTGAGTCTCCGGAAGGTCAAGAAGGAGATAAACAAAAGTATGTTCTTCCACCTCGTGCTACACGAGGAATACCACCTAGGAGATACGATCCGGACTTTTTACTTTACCATAAACTATTGAGTTTTTGTACCTTAGTACAAAATTTTTTTTGGATTTTTAGGGTTCTAGATCAATGAAGAAGAACAAAGAGTTTCTTGAATGGAACAGAAGAAAGATGGGGGGTCAGTTTTTTGAAGACATACGTTGTGTTTGGGGAAGTAAACCCTAACAATGGCGTCAGTTGAATGTGTAAGGGCATACTGATAATTTACCACAAATGGCACACTGATGGCAGTTGTCATTATTGGTATTCTATGCTAACATACGAAAACTCAATGGCATACGGTAAATTAAAAATTTTGTGTGGTATATGGTGAATTTTGGAGAAACTCAGTGGTATATTAACAAATTTCTGTTTAATTTAATATGGAATAATTTAGTCATAATCATCTCAAATTATATTTATGTAACTACAAGATATAATTAGAAGAGTTAGTGTTTGAGTCAGCGATCCACTATCCCGTAAAAAATAATAATAAGCAAATCCTTCCCGTATCCCCTCAATAATTGGGCAAGCAAAAATGCCCACATTCAGATTATATATTACATGCTTTCCTTAATCTTTAAAGTCTAATGTCTTCCTTTTTTTTCCCTTGTTTCATTCATATCATGTCATCTTATTATACTATCATACTTATATTAACAAATTTAGATGTTCTGGTATTTTATTGGTCCTAGATAAACTAAAAGAAATAGGTCCTTTTTATTAATGATCGATTCTGAACTTTAACCGGTGTTTCGAACAATAATAGAGATGAACTATATATATGACGTGTCATATACTTTTTAAATATAAAAGAACTAATCATAATTAGCAAATTTTTAAGTATCTATTGACAAGGATTTTTAGATATTCGGGCCCTACTAAATGCCTACCTTGCCTATGGTCAAAAACGATCCTGCGTGAATGCACCAATTTACGAATTTGGAGCTATAAATGAATTTCATTTTTAAGTGATGCAATTATATATTATCATTAAAGAATAATCCGATTTTATAATAATTAAACTGATGCAAAAATATTGGGAAAAATTGATATTAATAATCCAACCTTTTATCTATCCGTTGTGAATATTTTCATCTTTAGATTATTTTTTAATGATCTAATCTTTGCCCTTAGTTTGCTATTAGGTACACCTTTTATTTAATAATAATCTAACATTTGCCCTTAATTTGCCATCAGCATACCCTATTAGTATGCTGACAGCAATCTAAAGGTTGGATTATTAAAAAATAATCCAAAGTGGAGATTGTTCACAGCGGATATATGAATGGTTGGATTATTAATTTTATGTTTTTCAAAATATTATATTTTATGAAAAATATCATATTATATACTCCTAGAGGTGTTATGTTGAGTTTGGGAGATAGAAAGACAGATAAAAAATCCACCATAAATCTAGAAAGCCAAGGAAAACCTAACCTTGGAGAGCCTTCCATTATGTGAAATTATGTTATGTTGAGTTTGGAAATAAGTAATTTATTTTAAGTAATAGATTTCATTAACATCATAAAGGATATAATTTCAGAATGACAAGATAAAAAATTATAGTATAATTGTAAATCATAATGGTATATTTGTAAATCTTTTCATTAGAGTTAAATAATTAATTATGGTATAATTATTCAAATTTCCTAAATATATGTTGTATTCCTTATTATTTATTAAATACAAATACAAACAAAACTATCCAATAAGTAAGATTTAAAAAATTAGTAATCTATCAGTTTCGTAACTTTTGATACAAGTAGAATTTGTCAGTAATCCAAACTCCAAAGTAACGGAGGAAAAATATTTTATGATAGTAAGTGAATATGTAGACGAGATAAAAAAAATTATTTAAATATATAGATGAACTATATATGAAAAGGATTTATAGCAAAATACAGCGGAATGAGTGTTAGTCCTGACAAAAAAATATAGCAAAAATTATGAGATTAACTATAAATGAAAAATATTTTATAGCAAGATATATCGGAAAGAGTGTAAGTCATGACAAAAAAATATAGCAAAAATTATGAGATGAACTATAAATGAAATGGATTTTATAGCAAGATATAGTGAAAAGAGTATTAGTCATGAAAAAAATATTAACAAAAATTATGAGATGAACTATAAATGAAATGGATTTTATAGCAAGATATAGTGAAAAGAGTATTAGTCATGAAAAAAATATTAACAAAATTTATGAGATGAACAATAATTAAGAAGGATTTTATAGCAAAATATAGCGAAAAGAGCCTTCATATATAAAAAAAAATATAGCAAAAATTAATTATAAGATGAACAATAGCTATAAGTCATTAATTAGCACGTGCTTTTAGATTCTAGTGTGAAAAGGATTTTTTGTGATGTACATAATCATCAATCAATACTATAAAAATAAAAATTGATCAATCATCATTCTATATTATCTATAAATTAAATAATTAAATAAACAATTTACAAGTTCCCTAGTTGTAGACTCGTAGCAGTATATGATAGGATTTAGAAAATGGGCCTGGGCAACCCAAATAAGGAGGAGAAGAATTAGTCCACTCATAAACCCAAAGAAGGTTCGCTACTAAAACCAATTGGTAATAGTAGGAGTTACTCCTTGAGTATATAAAGTGATGCATACTCTTCTCTTTCTCCGATGTGGGACAACTCACATGTGGGTAACACATGGGCACTTCAACACTCCCCCTCACATGTGAGTGTCCTTAGAATTTTAGCCCACCAGTAGGGTTACAAACCTATTGGGAATGAACATCCAATTAAAGGCCCCTTAACCAGTGGTAAGATTAAATGCCCAGTATAAAGGCCCAACAACAAACCGGGCTCTGATACCATGATAGAATTTAGAAAATGGGCCTGGGCAACCCAAACAAGGAGGAGAAGAAGTAGTCCACTCATAAACCCAAAGAAGTTTCACTACTAAAACCAATTGGTAATAGTAGGAGTTACTCCTTGAGTATATAAAGTGATGCATACTCTTCTCTTTCTCCGATGTGGGACAACTCACATGTGGGTAACACATGGGCACTTGATAAGTGCAATTATTTGCACTAATTGCTTATATTTTTATGCTCCTTTGCGGTGTTTTAAAGGCGATTTATGGTCATTTCGTTCGGTTTCACTCTATTTCGGTATCTCATGGTCAAAGTATGGGAAGATGGGTGAATTATGCAGTTTTGAGTTGTTTTTGTGGGTTTTCGGTGCTAATCGTGTCTACAGGGTTGAAAGATCGAGTCAAGCTATCAATCAAACCAAGTCACGATCAAATGAACAAGTTCAAGCAAGCAAAACAATTCAGTAGTCAAAAGTCGAGTCGGCTGAGGTGCCTTCATAAGCTTCAACGACTCGGCTTGAAAGAAAAAAAAGAGAACCTACTTTCCAGCGACTTTACGATTGCTAAGGGTGAAAGCTACCGACTTCGGCGTCATTGAAGCGTAAACACAATTTTTCCAGGTTTCACGACCTTCTCGTGGAGCAAATTTTGGCATCGCCGACTCGGCGAAATAGGCTAACCAGTTGATTGATTATCCAGAAACTCAGCTCACTTCGCACTTTGTTCTCCCCGGTAATGACTGGCGATTACCGATTTACCTTTTTAGACGTGTTTTCTATGGGCTTTCTTTGGGCTTAGTGTTAATTATCCCCATTAGTATAAATAGAACCCTTAATCCTAATTAGGGTTCTCTTCTTCCTCCTTCATTCTTTTACTTAGTTTCTCTTAGTTTTCCATGATTCTAGCTTTTGATTACTTTAGCATTAATTTACTTTTGCAAGAACTTCAATCTAGCCTTTGAGATCTAATTTCCCTTCAAGTTTGTAAGTTTTCTTTGGTTTTAATTCTTAGTCTTAATTCATTGTATTAGTTCAAGCTTTCTTTGGTGAACATTGAATCTTAGTTGTTTTAATCTTTCTCTAATAAAGAGTTTAGTTTGCTTTTCTCCATTATTGTCCTTGAATTTATTGTTATTGTTATTAAGTAATTCATTATTGCTCATTCTAGTTTATCATTTTATTCATTGTCATTCATGTTTAGCATTAATTTTGAAGTAGTATTTATTGCATTTACCATGTCTAGTGAGTAGATCCATTTTCTAGGGTTAGGGTTTGAACCTATTAGTTGAGCATGAATTGATTCTTGGATGTGTCTATGAAACTATGGATTAAAGTGATTAAATTGTGCCAATTAACCTTAAATTAAATATGCTTTGTCGGACCATTCAATAGAACTAGCGTGTGAGATTGGGATCGACTTTGCTTTAGGGTAGATTTTAGTTAAATTCTTATTAATTCGTTCAATAAAATTAACGTGTGAGAATTGAATTAATAGGGTCTAAATCTAATAGTTAATCAACAGAGCGAGAGTTTGAGATTAACAAGATCATATTTAATCACATAATTAATCCGACATTTCATAGGCAATAATGAGAATTGGATCATGCAAGACTTTAGGGGATTCCCGACACCCTAGATTTCATCATCATATAGTTTAAACTCATTTTTATTATCGCATTCGTAGTTGTTAGCTCAAAACCAATCAACATTTTTATCCCTCTAGCAACATAATCAATTTAAATCGTAAAGTTCATTGTCCCAAGCTTTCTTGTGTTCGACCCGCAGCTACACATACGCCGTGCGCTTGCGGTTAAATAAATTTGCACATCAGCACTTCAACAGTATAAATATGTAACAAAACATTATACTTTTTCCTCATCACGAGAATTTGTCATAAGAATAATTAAAACAAACAACACTTAACAACACTAGAAAATGGAGGGATTGCTAACAGTTTCAATGTTTGCACCAACAAATGTGGTGTGTCGTCCCAAAAAAACTATTTCAATCCCCATTCGCCCATCTACAGATCGTCTTAGTCTTTTCCTTTCTCAGCCATTCTCGGGTGCAACAATGAACCCTAATCATCTCCTTTGTTCCACCTCTTGTGGGATGTCCATTAGTCCTCGGTCGTGCTATGACGACGTTTCTTCTTTTAATCCGTAACTATTTATTCCTACTTCTATCATTGTGATCTCTATTTAGGATATTATCTTTTTTTTGATGGAAATCATTGCTATATTTTCATAGTAACTACTATATATAAATTATTTGATATTAACGCTTTGATTAGTTTGATTAGCTTAACTATATTAATTTTATTATAGTAACGATTTTAATTTTTAATAATAAGCAATTAAAGATACTACGGTTTAAAAAATGTATTAGCTTAACTTAAGTATACGAACTGTCACATTATTATTCTAGATTGCCTAATGATGAATTTTTAGATGCTAATTAGGTTTTTACTTTTTTTATTGCTAGAATAAGCGAGTTTCTAGAGATAAAACTCAAAGTACGTGAATACGAGTTGGACCAATATGGAGTTGTAAACAATGCAGTTTATTCTGGTTATTTTCAGATTGGTAAGTACGCATATTAAATACTTCATTTTAAAACATAATGGAATAATATGTTTATTAATTCGATGAGTTACATCTTATATGATTATGAATTTCTAAATATTTATTATTGAAGGAAATAATTAGAATTTTTAATCATAATGTAGGGATAACATATAGAACCCTAGCTAGTTACGTTGACATAGTTTATCTTTTTATATGTAGCAAATATTGAGCTTGCTAAACTCGTTGGTTTAGAAGATAATGAAATTCAAAACATTGGTGGAGCCGCTACGTCCAAAATGTCTATCACATTTATGTCACCTCTCAAGGTAATGCGTATATACTATTGTTACATATCCTCACTAATATCCTATCGTGGTGCAAATGCAACATATGTCATCTATATAACATATCCTGGGGTCTCATTCATCACTTGACATGGTATCAGAAGTTAACGTGACAAGAGGTCACGGGTTCGAATTTCAGTTATCCCTCATTTAAAATGAAATATTCAACATCGGGTATGAAGAAAGCCTATGTTGCACTCACACTTCTAGCCCAAAGGACTCTCGTATCAATTTGATCCTTTACTTCCTCTTCATATATGGTGTTAAATAAACTTATGTCCTTTTTGTCCGGTTGACTTTTGATAAAAATCAATGTCCTGACTCAACTAAGATTTTAAGATCTCTGATCATCCAAAGTATCTCTGTACCAAAGTATCTCTGTAATTAAGGATATCTCCGCAAAAAAAATTCACAAAAAACAAGAGAAATTCTCAAGATAAACTTACATAGGAGACATGACGCCAAAATTTGAGACACACAAATTAGGGTTGGCACTCTTTCTCAAAATCATATGATATTAGAAGGATTACACGACCAAAGTATATACAAATCCACAATTAAAAATTTAGTGATGTTAGATCCTCCTCACATGAAGTATTTCCAACACATTCTCGCACATGAGCAACATCTAATTCAAGAACCACAAGGCCGTTTTTGAGGCTATTTCAGATAGCCGATCACCTAGGGCTCTAGAAATAAGTGGTCTCAAATATTAAATGGATCTATTTAGGCCCGGTTCTAAACAACATTTTGTAACTGATTTGTTTGTAAACTTTTTCTATATATGAAGTATTTTTAAAATATAATGTTAGATTATATTTTGTTTTGATTTATTTTTATTGAAGTGCCTCAAATTTTATCCCAAAAATAAATTGAACCTTCAAAAGTTTTGCTCCGCCCCAGAAGATTCACATTTTGAATACCATAATAAAAAATAATTCTAATTTAGGATTTAAAGAAGAGATTTATTATTGATAAATATTAAATTGAATTTACTTAATTTAATTTATTGATAACTAAAGTATGCTTACGCCAACTTTCTCGAGTTCAGAGTGAAGACGAATTTGTTATGAAGTCCAGGATTACAGAATTCTCAGCTGTTCGTTTTTTTTCGACCATTTCATCTACAAATTACCAAACTATGAGGTTTTTTTTCTCTGCTCTCAAAAACTATTTGTCAATATATATATAAACATCGATTATTAATGAGATTTCATTAGTCATTTTAGCTCTAATTTTTTCCTTAATATTTGTCATTCACTAATTAAAATTTAATTAGTGATGGTAGAAATTTGAAAATTTTCTACGATGATTAGAAACTTGTTAATTAGAAGCTGGTTATGAATCGTAACAAGAAACGTAAACTTTGAAGGTAAAACTTAAAGTTGAGCAACTACCGATAATAGTTCGAGAAAATTTAATTATTACCCGATCATATTATTTAAACATGATGGGAGTAAATTAAATATTTTATACACATATACAAGTGATTTTTAAACATATAATACAAGTTACATAACTTGTTACATGTACAACAATTTTTACCCAAACTTTAAACTATCTTAGATAAACCTTTCCTACACTATAATAGATCAAAATGAGACAAAAACCACCTCCAAAACAGCCCCAAACAGCAGCCCCAATAGCTGTCCCAAACCCTCTTTATAGCCCTTTATACATTTACATACTCAAGCAAAACACTCTAATCAAAGTACCCTTTTGTTCTAACCTAGATTATGCATCATTACAAGCATGCAAGAGGCTAATATTTGAAGCAAAGATACTCTATTTTCTGAATAAGAATTCAGCCATAAACACCCAACACATTGCTCCCAAGTTCATCCATGAACAAACACTAGCATCCTTCAAACATTCAACTACTAAAACACCTTCTTTTCTCATCAAACCTTCTTCAAAAACCCATCTAAAACTTCTGAAAATTTATGTTTATAAACTCAAATATTCCATAAAAATAATCTTCATTTCAAGAGCTTTCCATAGACACCAAACTTGAAGAAATCCACCAAGCATAGAGTAAGTTATGATCATTTCTTTATTCCACTAGTTTTTGTTAAAACTTGTTCATGAAGAACACTCTTACATGAATCTTTCTATAAACTAAGATCATTTTAATATGGATATTTTTGTATCTAAAACTAAGAAAATTATCACTTATAAAACCTCTATAAAAAAAATCGATTATAGTAGAAAGTAAAAGAAAAGAAAATGTTCTTTTCATAAACTTATATATTTTCTTACTTTAAAAATTTTAGTAAAATTATGAGACTTGATTAAGTATGTTGCTCAACATAATAAGTATACTCCAAATATGTTAAAATCATCACAAGTATTAGTTTAACAACTCCAACTAAAGAAAGTTAAGTGCATGTTAGAAATCCAAAATTATTATTGATTTTTGGATGAATGCAATATGTTTAGTTGAAGAGTTGGAGTTAAGGCTTGAAGGGCAAGGACCCGAAGTTGGAACCACTTCTAAGAACGCATCGGAGCTTACGTAGGAGCTTACGAAATACTTATATAGGCTTGGAGTCGAGGTATGTCACATGGGGTGATTTTTAAAGGGTTTAAGAACAAGTTGGGAAAGTTTTGTATAAACTTGTTTTTTTAAAAAAAAAAATAAAATAAAATTCCCAAAGAGAAGTTCTTAAATCTTGAAAAATGATATCAAAATGATAATTTTGAGTATGCAAAGATTTATTACATGTATTATTATTGTGGGCATCATGCATGTTGATTTTAAGAATTGTTGTATGTTTAAAGGCATGATTTACACTACTTTGTGAAAGTAATTGTGATGGAAATGGTTTTATGGACTTATAAAATATTTGAAATGCATTTTGATAAATTTGATCATCAAAAATAATTAATAAAATCATATTATAATGTCTCCAACAAGATTTGGCCAAAATATATTTAATTTGGAATTTTTCATGATTTTTGAGTAATCGTTAAATTGTTTATCGATAAATTATTAAAAATACCCCACACGGTTTTTAATGGTTATTTAAAATTTTATATTCCTTAAAATATTTTTGGAACATCAAAAATTTTAATTTAAAATTTATACATGACATTTATTAGTTAAAATGAGCTAATAAAAGTTTATATGACTTCTAGAACTTTAGTAAAATTATATTAAGCTAATTATTGATTATTTACTAATTTATCAAATTAATAAATATTGCTTAATTATTTAAAGGTGTAATATTGTTAATTAAATTTGAGTAAAAATAGACCTATATCAAAAACTTATAATTTTGTTAGTAACCTACTGCCTCATAGTATAAAATAAGTTTTACTTAGATGGTTTATAATTTCACGAATTTAAGATATCATTTAAATAACGGTAAATACCTAAATTGTCGAAATTAATCGTAAAATCATTATAAATTGGCATAACAGATTATAATCTGATGGGAAAACCTTAAATTCATTTTAATTAAGTTATTATAATGACTTGATTAATTTGGGCCTTGTTGGAGAATTAATATGTATTCTGTAAATCAATTATCGATTTTATTACCGGCAAAACTATCTCGTAATTAAGAAAGTAATGTTTTATGAAATCTTTTGTCATAATGATTTTATAGACTTATGAACTATACATACTTGTTTTGAATGAATTTCAAAACTCTTTGATTGAAACAAAACATTTTAGTGGTTTCGTTGAAAAATCGTATTGAATTTATTTTAATCACGTTTTGTTACGATGCATTTCCACACATGCTAGTGATGCCCCAATATAATACAAAGGTTATGTTTGATGATATGATTATGCTATGCATGTTTTACCCATGTGGGAAAGATTATGATTTGATTTTGCTATGTTGTAAAGAAAATATGTCTTGCTATGTTGCAAATAAAAGATGTTTATCATAAGGAAAAAGTTAATATTTTTGACTTTTCAAATGCTATTGAAATTTCAAGGTATATATTATATACAAAAAAATGTTTTAGCCTAAATGGCGGGTACATATGCCACAACAAATGTTGTGTGCATGATTAAACGGCTCACCAATGCTGAGCGCTTATTGTTCACAAAACCATTGTGTTACACTTGCCGGACATGTCGCGGACGGTAGACCGACTACCAAACGAGTCACATGATGACTCACAGAGTACCCATGCAAACTTATGATATGAGTTTGAAATTGATTGGATCCATTGAGATCTTAAGATTTATGATGAAATTTGAGAATTTGAAATTACTATAAAACCATTGAACTGGGTTTGAATGATAATATGATTTATCAAATGAAAAAGCATCTTTCAAAATGAATTTACT
The DNA here is from genome assembly GCA_019425755.1 of Amaranthus cruentus. Classification (NCBI taxonomy): domain Eukaryota; kingdom Viridiplantae; phylum Streptophyta; class Magnoliopsida; order Caryophyllales; family Amaranthaceae; genus Amaranthus; species Amaranthus cruentus. Next base: position 5,599,579 of record CM033450.1, read on the forward strand.
CAAATCAAAAGGTTTTGATAACTTGTTTGACGGACACTAGTGTGTTTATACTCAGCCTTTTTGCTGATACTATGCTTTGTATGTTTTTCCAATGGTTTTGTTTTTAGAGTAAACCCCTATGGCACCTCGACGAAGAATGGATATGCGAGCGGAAGATGAACCTGAGTTGGAGTATGACTCCCCTTTCGTTTAGATCTCTTTATTGTATTTGAGAGACTATTAGTTGGTTGTTAAGGTTTGGACTATTTTAAGGATGTAATTTGAACTTGGACTTATTTCGATATGGTTGTAATTTTCCTTTATTTTAGACAGTTAAGACTTCCGTTATATTGCTTTGGTTGTGGTTCAAGTATTCTACTTGGACATTGGTTATCCTTTAAGTAATCCCCTTTATTGTGTTGGCAAAAGCAAGCTTCCGCTTGATTAATACTAAATTCCAATTAAACTTTGCCTTCATAATTCAGGGCGGTTACAATATATATATATATATATATATATATATATATATATGTTTTTGGCCCAATCATGACCATAGATTTTATATATATATATATATATATATATATATATATATATATATATATATATATATATATTCACATAACCATTAGTCGATTATGATTTATTTTACATTTGACACTAAATTAATTAATGGTTATGATCTAACAGCCAATTGTTGAAGCGAAAGCAGTTCTCGTCTTAGTCGATAAAAATAACCGTCCTGCTCGTATACCCGCGCACGTAAAATCAATGGCCAAACAGCTTATGGGTAATCAAAGTTCACCAATGGATCTAATTATGTCGTAAATTTATGTTATACATATGGTGTATCATGTACGTATAGTACATTAAGTATTTATTTCTGTGTATATTGTATTTGCTTAATCTATGTGTTTTTCGTATTTGTTTCCTAATACTCTATCTTGTTCCTTTGAGAAAACACCATTTACTTAAAATGCTCTCACATAATCAAATAAAATGGTGCATTTTAGAGGGACAGAGAGGTATTGTTCAAGTACTTCATTTGTTTTACATTAACTATTGTATTGAGGATGAAATTAAAATGATTTGACCTTTTTCATAATTAATTATATGTTTCCTGTGTTTTTTTTGTCAACTTTAAGTTATTCTATTTTAATTTAAATTATATTATATTTTTTAAAGTATGTATTGATAATGTAATATATTTATTTGGCATCTTGCATTGTTAGATTCCTCTTGTGGCACAATTTTTAATATTTAATTTTTACAATTTTTTATGATGCGCACTTAAAGATATTGATACTTTAAATTTTCTTTAAAATGCGTTCACAAATTAAAGTGGAAAAATTAAAAGCAACAAAGGGAGTGTTAAAAACCTAAAATATTATGTATCCGTGTTTTATTGAGTTAATTATGATAAATTTGTCATTTTTTATGCAACACAAAACCCATACAATAGATAAGTTGAGCGCACCCAAATTCTATGGGGTTCCATTCTAAATCCAATTGGTATTAGGCAAACTACCATATTAAGTATACATATTGGTTAACCTCTCTTTAAATTTTCGACATATAATCACATATAAGTTATTTTCCAACATATATTACCTTAAAATCTCTCACGTATAGAATGTACAAGTTGAAACAATATGAAAATGGAGAGAATAATTAAAAATAAAAAAACATGTCAAATTAATTACAACTAAAAAATTGTATGTAGAGGTGTACAAAGTGGATTGTTCAAGATTTTGACAGGCAACTCAATTATTTGGAATCTGATAATTAAATTATGTTATGTTTGAGAATGAAGATTTCATTTGCAAATATGGATTTGACTTAAATTAGTATTTGGCAAATAACAAGAATTTAAATTTGGATTTGAGTCAAATCCACTAATGTTATAGAAGTAGTTCATTAAAATTAGGATTTGAGAATGACACCCCAATCCTTGTCATTCTCAAATTCTTCATTATGATTTCATAATTGAAATCCACAATTTGAATTGAAATATATGTTCGCAAACGCATTGTAAAAGATTTTTTATGTTGGATTTAATAATGGGAAATTATCATAGTACCCTTAAGTTTTTGCATTTTATTAATGGTACCCTTAAACTTTTTTGATTATCATCAATGTTACCCTTATGTTATTAAGTGTCTTACTATCGTAATTTTTTCTAACAAAATCGTTAACTTTTTTCTTTTTCGTTTATTTTTTTTATGTGTTAAATTGAAAAATAAAAGAAAAAGAAAAAAGTTAAACGATTTTGGGTGATTTTGGACGGAAAAAATTAGAAAAGATTACGGCTATCAATAAACGATCAATAACACGAGGATTCCATTGATAATCGAAAAAAACTTTGGGGTGCCATTGATAAAGAGGAAAAACATAAGGGTGTCATTGATAAAGTTCAAAAACTTCGGGGTACTATTTGTGAGAGAATGTACAAGTGTTATGCCATGCATCACGCCATTACAGAAGAGAAGTATAAAGAGAAGACAGAGAAACGTTTTATATTTGCTGTATTGTTATTACACTCCGGGTAAAGGCAAAGAAGCCTTATATAGGAGTTTGTTGAGGTTGTTATGGCAGAAATTCTAGCTATTACCGGGTTTATGAGTTTTGTTCCGCTCTTATCATGTACCCTAATTTTCTTTAGCTTTATAATATGTTGTTTTATTTTCAAAAAAAATTAATTAATTAATTAAAAAAAAAACCTTAGATAACTTGTTAACCTGGTATATCAAGTTTCATTTAAAAAAAGATAAATTAAAACAAAATGTCGAAAATAAATATATAAAAATGTTAAAAAAAATATTGATTTCTTTATCATTCAAAATTTTTTATGTAAATTTTTAAAACTTTTCTCTAATTTTTCATTAATTCTTAATTAACTTTTTTAGTGAATTACTTCCTATAGCAAGTCAATGAGTTACTTAAGTTTAGTCTAAGCATATACGTACTCCTAAAATTAGGATTATTTATGGTTAATTTATTATAGAAAAATTAAGAAAATATTTAATTATTTTAGAGAATTTTTTGTATTTTTTATAGTGGTAGACGATTTAGAAGATTGGTTGGTTGTCAGTTGCTACCATTTATTTTGGCTACCACTTTTTTGCTAGCTATTGGCAGCCAGATTTCTAAGAAAATAATTATCGTCACCAATTACAACTACATTACTCCACTTTTTTTTTTAGCTTATTTACTTTTTATATAATTTTCACTCTAAATTTTGAATATTAATATCTCTAAATACGCATTATAAAAAATTTATAAATTATATATAGTAAAAAAGTATACATTAAAACGTATTTAAAGAAATCTCACTTGGATATACATATTTTATCATCTATATATGTCTTAAAATTTTAATTAACTTTCTCTCTACAAAACAGAATATTCTAAATCAAAAAAACATTAGAAAATAGAAGAAGTACTACTTTATTATTTGTGGCAATTTCTTGTCGCTATAAGCCTATAACGACTAAATGACAATCATTTTTTCTGATTGCAATTTTGTGTTTTTATGTTTGCTTCATTAAAGTTGTGATGTCCGGCTCTTCTCATTTAAGTATCTTACTACTCTGTCTCTTTTAAATTGCATCAAAGAAAAAATAAGATTATTTTTAAGAAAGTAGTAATAAATGAAGAGATGAATTGTGTGGATGAAATTAAAAGAGAGTAAAAATATATGGATGAGGTTAAAGAAAGTGGTGGGTCATTGTCTAAATATAAAAATGATGCAAATTAAGTGGGACGAACTAAAATGGAAAATAATGCAAATTCGATGAGACTGAGGGAGTATTTGCCTTTGCTCTTGATTACAAGGTAAAAATTTTGGCTATTATGATAATTTTTAAGGAGGATGATCTTCTCTCTTTGATGTACCTTAAGTAACTCCTGATTTATTTTTTATTTTTTTTCATTTTTTTGATTTGAACTCTTGATTTATTTTAAATCATGTGCATTACTTAAAATAAATAGATATGGTCCAACCAATGTAAAAATGCTGAATTTGCTGATTCCAAATTCCGTCCAGTTAAAAAGCAAATCATTTAAAGAAAGTGAATTATTTTTGTGTCAGTCAGCTTTATATTCCACAATTAGGAAAGACATGAAGTACTACTTTTGTTCGGTTTTAGTGCAAGGTACGTACTCCGTTCTCTATTGATGTTTCCATAAAAAATATTCACCAAAATTTAAAAAAGTGGAATCTTTTAGATAGTGGAGATATTATTTTATTGAATAATAAATTTGATGGAGGAAAAGTGGGGACCACAAATATTTAAAAAGTATTTATAGAAAGTTAGTGGAGAAAATATGGGGACAACAACTAATTTGAAAAATGTTTTTATGAAGTTAGTAGGAAACATGTGTGAACCAAAAGAAATATAAAAATGTTAAAATAGGGTTAGTGGAAGATATTATCATCATCATCCTAACCCAGTATATCCCGCTCATAGAAAACTATGAGCAGGGTCTGGGGAGGGAAGGACGGCGGCAACTCATACCCGTAAAGGAGAGCACGGCCAAAAAAGGAGTCTCCGGCTCCAGGAAGAAGTCCCCCAGCCAAAAACTATGAACATAGGGTATTTAGGTACAGGAATCAGTGCCAAAAAAGGAAATAAGACAATTAGGGTGAATTTGTCAAATTATAAGAAAATGTCCCTACTAAAAAGAATAGGAGGGAGCAAGGTTGTTAGGATCGGGATTCTACGTAGGATCGTTGAGGGGTAGGATCGAAATCGGTAGAATCGGATCGTAGGATCGTGTTATCCTACAAATATGCATTTATATGCTTTAGATTGCTAGTTTTTCAAATAGTGGAAGATATGTGGGCTCATAATAATTATTAAAATATTAAAATGAGGATGAGTGAGGTTCTTTTTGAGAAAATTTGCTCAAAATAATCTCAACTATCACCCGTTGGCCAAAAATAATCCCAACAATCAATTATTTTTTAATAATCCCAACTATTCTCATAATTTGTTGTAAACATATCCACCTCCTTTTTAACCGGCTATAACATGTAACTTTTTCACTTTTTTCTTTCTTTTTTGATTAATAGATGAAGGGGGAGGGTTAATTTGAACAATTAAGTAAAAAAGAAAAGAAAAAAAAAGTGAAAAAGTTACCTGTTACAGCCGGTAACAAAGAGTTGGGTATGTTTTCAAATAGTTGGGATTAGTAAAAAATAATTGATAGTTGGGATTATTTTTGGCCAACAGGTGACAGTTGGGATTATTTTGAGCAAATTATCCTTCTTTTTGTCCAAAATTTGTGATATAAAATGGAAAGATTTCTTATGGGAACAACAATTGAAACACCCCAAAATGAAAAGTGAGAAATTCTTTAAGGAACGGAGGGAGTAGCAAATAAATACCATATTCAAAGCAAAATGACAATTTTAATTAACCATTATATATGGCCCATGGTTGATAATGATATGTAGAGAAAAGAATAAAGTAGGGGTAAAATAGAGAATTATACGGTTACTTTTTGCAAAAAATAATAATCATTCCAAAATGATATTAAAAACACACTTAATTGACTTGGTAGATAACTACTCTCTTCGTTCATTTTTGTTCTTCGCATTTACTTTTTGCACATTTTTTCAATGCAAATTTTATACTTTAATATTTATAAATATAAGTAATAAAAATTTATAAACGATACATAATAAAAAAGTATATTGTTCATTTTTGTTCTTCGCATTTACTTTTTGCCACCACTTGATATATATATATATATATATATATATATATATATATATATATATATATATATATATATATATATATATATATATATATATATATATATATATATATATAATATATATATATATATATATATATATATATATATATATATATATATATATATATATATATATATATATATATATATATATATATATATATATATATATATATATATATATATATATATATATATATATATCACTAAAAATAAATTATATTTTAGTGACAGTCTCTTACATAAGTAGCACTCAAAATACCTTTTATAACCAATCAGATTATTTTTTAGATAAGAGGAATACTTAATTTGTGGTATGTTTTATTTTGCTCAAATGTGTTGAAATAACAAGACCGTAATGCCATGCATAGGGATGGCAATTCAGTCCGAATCCGACCCTAATCCGACTCGATCCGAAGAAAATAATTCAATTCGAGTCCGAGGAAAAAGTCATCCGACTCCGACTCCGACTTTATGATCCGAGTCCGAGTTAGAGACAGACCGGAGTTGGACCTTATAAAAAATCCGAGACTCCGACCCGACTCCGACCCTGAAAGACATCCGACTTTGAATTTGACTTTTACACTAATATTTTGTTTCCTTCAAAACTCTAGATGTGACTAATTCAAGCTCTCTCTTATACTAATTGTAATTTTCGATTTTGAAAAAGTAATTGGTATTTTTATTTAGATTAATGAATCAAGATAAGACAAATGAAATCAAGAGATATAAAATACGCCAAATCAAAAAACGATAAAATTTTGTTAAGTTTTAGTAGTAGGATTATTTCTGTTGTTAAAATTGAATTCAAATTAAAGTACATATTAATTTATTTGTTAAATTGTATATGAAAAATATGTTTTGTTAATTTTGTATGCTTTAAAACCATTAGTACAATATCACAACGATATTGTTTGATAATAATCCGACTCTGCATCCGACTTCGTTGGAGATCCGAGAGTCCGAGTCGGGGCAAACTTGGAGTATGCATAATCCGACTCCGAGTGAAGGTGGACTGAAAATAAAAGTCCGACTATTATCCGGAGTAAAGTCGGAATATGTATAATCCGAGTCGAGTCCGACCCATTGCCATCCCTAGCCATGCACATGTCTGATCCTGCAAACATAGTGTGTCCCATACAAGTATGTTATTCATATAAAGCACTCTCCATTTTCAAGGTATTTGTGAATTATTGATGAAACACACTATTTAATACAATTATTGTTGATGAGGCTGATAAGTATTTTACTTTGTGAGAATAATGGCGCCTTTTTACTTTTAGTTTCAAAGTATTTTCCTTTTATGTATTTAACATGTGAATAGTATGTGATATAATAATTAAATAGGAAACTAGGTCTAATGTATATTCATCAAAACTTGTTTGATTAACAATTGAGCTTTTGGTCTGAATATTAAAAAGTCGATTTGCGTGTTAGATCTTTTGTTCGGTGCAAAAGGAAACAGTTTGTTATAATAAATGGCTAATACGAAAATTGAAGCAAAGAAAAACAAAACATAATGACAAAATAGTGTTTATTGGTGTCTTAAAACACCTCCCGTTAAAATAAAATGGTATTTCTTTAAGGGATTTAACAATACAATAAAAAAGGGAAAATTACATTAAAAACTCCCAATTAATCGGGATTTAAATATAAAATTCCCAACAATTAATTATTATTTAAACTCCTAACTTTATGCCCATTTTATATTTAAAGTCCAAGATGACTTAAAACCGGATAAATTGGTTTTAATTGAGAAGTTGTGGGACTCAATTGTATTTATTAATCACCTCACTTCCTTTGACTTTTCATGACCCTTCACGTACCCTCTCATTTCAACAAAATGTCACCTATTAAAACAGGTTATATTATATTTAAGATGAGCCTATAGTTGGAAGTTTTCAATAATAATCAATAGTTGAGAGTTTTCAATAATAATCAATAATTGAAAGTTTTATATTTAAACTGCAAATAGTGGGGAGTTTTTAAAGTAATTTTCCCATAAAAAAATCACTTACAAGATGATGCTCACCCAATATTTCCAAACATGAGCTTTCACTCTATTACCAGAAGAAGCTCTTTAGGGTGTATCAAAACCTTCATCTCTTCCCTATATTACTAGCCCATAACGATCTTTTTTCAATTTGAAAGAATTATGTAATGCAAAGACTAATTTTTCTCACACATCAAATATTATTTTCTCTATATTTATTATATTTACCAAATATCAAAGTAATTTAAAATAATTTTATTTATATTTAAGAGATCATTTAAATATTTTTTGATTATCCGTGCTTGGCACGGGATTCAAGCTAGTTTCTTATTAAGTTTATTAAATTATGCGTTAAATTAATTATTATCAATTTCAATTAATATAAGTACTGGTATCGATTATATGTTCTTATTAAACGGAGCTTACTGTAAATTTGAATCTAATTTAGAGTTGCAATTATGAATATCGAGTTTTCAACGGATAATTACGTTATAAAGGCTCATAATATGAGGAAAACACTTTTTTTTTTCTAAAAGTAAAATAAACTTTCTTTTACTATATATTGGTTTAATTGGAGACTTAATACTTATTTTTTTATAACAGAAATAATGTGTATGATTTTTCATTATATAGTGTTAATTAGGCTTTTTAAGTACTACAAATGTTTTCAAGGTTTATTTATCCGGCCCTATTAGGATGGAGAAGATGAGAATTTATCATTAATACAAGTAGTGTGAAGACCAAGTCTTACACTCTTTCACTCCACCCAATAATCATGATGTATTTATAAAACTACTTTTATCTTTAACAAGAAGTCTGGTATGGACTTGTTCACACTAACATTAGTGAAGACCAAGTCTTACACTCTTTCACTCCACTTCATTTTACTTCACTCCATTTCACTTTTCTCTCCACTCTTTCACTCTACACTTTCACTTTATTTTACTCTAATTTTATACTCTTGCACTTTATTCATTCCGCTCTTATACTTAGAAAAATTAAAAATTAAAGGTTAAAAATTTTTAAAACTTAACATTTTAAAAATCAAAAATTAAAATTTTAAAAATTAAAAATTAAAATTAAAATTTTAGTAATTAAAAATTAAAATAAAATTTTAAAAAATTAAAATTAAAATAAAATTTGAAAAATAAAAATTTTTAAAATTTAAAATTTTTAAAAACTAAAAACATTTAAAAAAGTTTTTTAAAAAAAACAAACACACAAAAAAATTAAAAATTTAAAAATTTTAAAAAATAAAATTAAAAAATTAAAAAATTTGAAATTAAAAAAAATTAAAATTTTTTATTTTAAGTTTTATTTCGATTTACTATGGAGTATGTAATGAAGAGTGAAAAGAGCGAAGAGAATAGGAACATGAGTCTTAAAACTTGGTCCACTCTATTTTAGAGTGGACCAAATCCACACAAGAAGTTCTCTATATTTAATGAGGATCAATCGATACCCTTATTTCAAAAAAAATAAAACTATTAACGTACCCCATAATTAACAGCAAGTCTCCTGAGAGACGGTCTTTTTGATAGACGTCTCTCAGGTCCAATCCATTAGAATTTAATTTTTACTCTTATTTTATATTTTCCTTTATGAGCAGACCCATTTAGAGATGGTCTCTCAAAGAGACCGTCTCTCACAAGAATTTGTTCATAATTAAATGAGAGTAATCAAAATAAGTATAAATAATAAAAAATTATAAATGTCTAGAACTAATTTATTAATATGCTCATACGCACTCTCCATTTTAATGGTATATATTAATTGTTGATGTACACTTGTAAGTATATATTAATTACTTCGTTAGAAAGCCTCATTTACCTTTTAACTTTTGGTTTCACACAATATAAAATACATATTCCTTGACCAACTTTTTGGATGTAACATGTGATGCTTATGTAATTTTATTGGTGTACGTAGAAACTTTGTAACTGTTCATTTATCAATACTTGATCAATAATTGAGCATTTATACTTATTAATTAAAAAATAAGTCATTTTTCACCAACATTAATCTAAAGAAAACTTGACAAATATACTAGCTACATTGGAACTTTCTAGGTAGTTTCTCCTAAGTCTTGTGTGAACATAGTTTATTTTGAAATTAGTGTATTGTTTTTAATATTTCATTCTATTTTACTTATTAATATTTTACTTCATTATTTTGTTAAATGAAAATATGTTACACATTAATTTAATATGGACTACCTTGTTAAAGTCAACCCTCATAAAAGTCGTTTTTATTATTTTAATTTTTAAATTTTCTATATGCTCTCAAGTCTCTATTGTTCATATAATTTAATTTTTAAAACCCTTACATACACCCAATTTCTATACAAAAATTTAAAATTATTGAGCTTTTTCAGATATATTATAAGTGATTTAGTTTATTCATCCATTTCTAATATATATATACACTACAAAAAAACGCAGTTTTCCGACTAACTTAAATATATATGTATATTTGTTTGCTAAGGTTTATAAAACAATGCTAACTACACTTTAGGTAGAGTGCAATATATTTTTGAAGAATTCATATTATAAAATTCATATATATTTAAAATTGTAGAGTTGCAAAAATTTGGTCATGTAGCTCAAAATCAGTAAATATATAAAAGTTCCATATATATTTAAAATATGTAAGAGTTGACAAGCAAATTGGTCATGTAGCTCAAAATCAGTAAAAGACCTTCTTGCAAGGTGCCAAAAAATATTTCGTGTGGGACGACTCATAGAATACTATATATACTCCCTCCTATTCATTGATAATGAGACATTTAAATTCTGAATCTATAAATTAGAACATAGTCAAGTGACAAGTTGTTTGACTCGTCTCAATGCAAAGATTATTAATATTCACTTTTTATAATATTTTGTTATGGATAATAAGAAATATTAAACATTAAATAAGTGCATTGTATAGCGTGAAAAAGCAAATATCCCATTATCTATGAATAGGAAGGAGTATTATCATTATTTACAGCAGGTGAGCCCAATAATTGTTGTTGGTAACACTATGGATAGGGATGGCAATGGGTCGGACTCGGCTCGGATTATACATACTTCGACTTTGCTCCGAATAATAGTCGGAATTTTTTTCAGTCCACCTCCACTCGGAGTCGGACTATGCATACTCCAAGTTTACCCCGACTCGGACTCTCGGACCTCCAACAGAGTCGGATTATTATCAAACAGTATCGTTGTGATTTTGTAATAATGATTTTAAAGTACACAAAATTAACAAAATCTATTTTTCAAATACAATTTAACAAAAAAATATGTACTTTGAATTTAAGTTTAACTAGAAGAATAGTCCTACTAGGCTACTACTACAATTTAACAAAATTTTCTCGCATTTTGATTTGGCGAATTTTATTTCTCTTAATCTGATTTGTCGTATTCTGATCGATTAATCTAAATAAAAATACTAAGTATTTTTTCAAAATCGAAAATTACAATTAGTATGAGAGAGTGTTTGAATTAGTCACATTTAGTGTTTTAATGGAAACAAAATATTAGTGTAAAAATTAAATTCAAAGTCAGATTCACTTCAGGGTCGGAGTCGGGTCGAAATATCGGATTTTTATTAAGGTCCAACTCCAGTCTGTCTCTAACTCGGACTCGGATCGTAAAGTCGGAGTCGGAGTCGGATGACTTTTTCCTCAGACTCGAATCGGATTATATTCCTCAAATTGAATCGAACTAGGGTCGGATTCGAACTGAATTGTCATCCCTAACCATGGGTGACATACTCAATTGCTAGAGCACAGGTGTAGATGGCCCACAGTGTGGCCTCGTAACGAAAGAATCTGGTCATTGTGACTCGTATTCATAGTCTTCTTGGCATGGTAGTCAGGAAATTAGACTTCTCGGTGAAGTGGTAGGGTAAGAAGTCATTATTATCAATATCATTGTATGAGATGACTCATGTAGTCATTTTTCGAGGGGGACAATTGAATAAACCCCAGCCACAAATCTAAGGATCAGAGCATACAAATACACAAAGACTTACATTGTTACATGCTTTCTCGCTACATAATACTTGTTATATTTAATTTTTTTACGCAATTTAATGTACTATTTTATTCATTTATATGTCAAATTATACACATTTAAAAATTATAAAAAGTTTATATTATGAAAGTATGCGATTAGACGATTCCAAAAAGATCCCACTTAACTATATTATTACTTACATATTAACCGCAATATATAAAATAAGCTTAAACGATGAATAGTGCCCAAAGAAAAAATAGAGCAAGTATTTCAGAACGGAAGAAGTATATAACCACAAACACTTTAATTATATTACATGTAACCATAAACACTTTAATTATACTCCTATTACATTAAAATAACCACACACTTTAATTATAATACATATAATCACAAATACTTAAATTATTATTAGTACATATATTACCACAAACCTTTAACCAGATACATTCATACAAAGATACAAAGATGTCATGATTGATGATTCATGAATATTAGAAATGATATTTATTATTTATCATATATCATTATTATTATTTGTTATTTATTATTTATTACTCATATTTACTAAACCTTAATATTAATGTTGCGTTTAATGGCTGCAAATGATTTTGTAAGATCCATTGTTGAGCTTTCATTACTCATAAATTGTTTGGTTTTTGATTTCACTTGTGCCGGTATACGAACAGGACGATGATTTTTATCGAGTAGAACGATTACAGCTTTGGCTTCAACGATTGGCTGTGAAATCATAATATAGGTGAGTTTACGAGATATCTTTATTGGACATGTCACTATCAATAGAAATATTTAAGAATGGAATTCATAATTATAACAAGTAATTTCAGGGTAGGGAAAATAACCTCATAATTTGGTAACTTGTAAATAAAATGATCGAAAAACAAACGAGCAGCTGACACCTCTGAGACCATGGATTTCACAACAAATTCGTCCCCACTCTTAAATGTAAAATCAACAAAAGCAAAATTAATAGTTGTAGAAGGTTCATATAGGTTATAAATTATAAAAGAAAAGGTGTCCAATTTGCTATTTCGCCCAGGGCCCCAAAATATATAGGGTTGGCCCTGTACATGTACATTAACTATCAATAATCAATAAATAAACAAAATATATATAATATGTTATTTACAAGTAATTTTATAGCGATTGGTTTTAAAAGGAAAATACTATAAAACTAACCATTCAATCAACATAAACATTAAAAAATTGATCTGATTATGTCAGCAGTTGGGTTCATTGTTCATATGTCATTTGATTAATAAATATTTACTTATCAAAAAAATAATTTTATTTATCATTTCAAAATATTTAATAAATCAATTTTTTTAATTTGTTTCTATTTTGTAGTTAATTTTTTTTCTTATTATAATATCACAAAATATTAGAAAACGTAAATAGGATTTCCTAAGATAAATTTTTGACATCTTGTTAATTTATCTTGATAGATATATATATATAATAAAAATATTTATGAACCCTACTATTAGAGCATTATGTGTATGATGCTTTTTTTTTAATATTGGGGAATTGCTTTCTTAGTTATACATGTTTGGTTCATATATACCTATTTGTCTTTTTATATTGCTATTTGATTAAATCATCAAACACCATTAAGAAATTAGCGAGTAATAACTTCATTAAAATAATATAATGTAAAATTATAAGAAAATTAGTTAAGGTTGTGTTTGGGAACTAGCATTTCAATTCAAATTAATGATTTCAATTATGAAATTATTAATGTAAATTTTGAGAATGACAAGATTTGAGAGATCATTCTCAAATCCTCATCTTTAAACCATTTTTATAACAATTGTGGATTTGACTCAAATTTAAATTTGAAATTTTAGTATTTTCCAAACACTAATTTTAAGTCAAATCTATATTTTCAAATGAAATTCACATTCCCAAACATAGCATAAAAGTATTTCACGTTTTAATAAATAAAAATAAAAATAGAAATAAGAGCTAACGAAAAAGATTTATATATTTTATGCACCCTTAGCTGGCATATAATACCTTGAGAGGTGAAAGAAAAGTAAGAGATAATTTGGATAAAGTAGCACCACCACTGTTCTGAATCACATCATCATCTAGACCAATCACTCTAGCAAGCTCATGATTTGCTACAAATGAAAACATGAATCACAATGTCAATATTATATTGCACAACGTGAATATTATATATATATATATATATATATATATATATATATATATATATATATATATATATATATATATATATATATATATATATATATATATATATATATATATATATATATATATATATATATATATAATATATATATATATATATATATATATATAATATATATATATATATATATATATATATATATAATATATATATATATGTTATAATAATATATATATATGTACTATACATATATATATATATATATATGTTTTCTTGTTATATTTTACCTGTTACGTTATATAAAATTTTTGCACAAAAATAAAAAATTTGTATCTTTTTATTACAAACATCTGACTATTTATATGACGGGGATAGGTGGTAAAATTAATAAGATATCCGTAAGAAAAAAGCAAAGACAATTAAATAGACATTTACATAGTAATTTTTGGACAAAAAAATAGTAATGTATTAATTTGTAACGATTAAATAAAGAAAGTGTAGCAAATATAATAAAACGGATCAACAGAATGAATTCTTCAAAATATATTGCACTCTACCTAAAGTGTAGTTAGCATTGTTTTATAAACCTTTGCAAACAAATATATCTATAGTATGAATTACGATATAATTACTATGTATATTAATGAAATAGTTTTAGTTACATACCAAGCTGACAATAACTAGAATAGACAGCATTATTAACAACTCCGTATTGATCCAACTCATAATCACGGACTTTGAGTTCAATCTCTAAAACCCCGGCCGTCACTCTAAGTAAAATCAGAAATAAAAATAAATTATCCTCCATAATTTACCACAAGGTATTACTAAGATCAAACAGCTAATCATCAAAAGCGTAGAAATATGAAATCCATATCTAATCATCCTTTGAGGGCTATTTTGAGCCATGCATGTTTTTGGTATTTAAATTTTATCTTTTACAAAAAAAAGGTTAAAGGTTTTGTAGAATCAAACATAAACTGATCATGAAAAATGAGTAACGTGTATTTTTCTCTCTTCCTTAATGATTTTCTCAGGATATATATCTACGGAAATTAAGAAAAATAGAACTTTTAGATGGTAAATAATTAAATATACAAACGTATAACAAAAAAAATATGGACACCGGCTTCTTGGGTTTTAATAAATAATATTACTTAACTTTTAGCTTACAGACTTCTTGTTTTGAGGTCGTCTCACCATGAGACGGTCTCATACAAGACTGGTTGAACAAAAGTTAGCTGGAAAGGTGCGGAGACCGTCTTGTATGAGACCATCTCATACAATATTAAAATATTAAAATGAGAATACAAAACGTAAAATACATCAAATTTTGTTATATATATGAAATTTTGTTAAATATATGAAAAGATTATTTAGAAGAACAGCAGATGAAACGACTCAAAATGACAAATAAAGACAACTTTAAATAACGTAGGGATTATATCACAAATATGGATAACTTTAAATAACGGAGGGAGTTTATATATATATTACTGATCAACACATGAAAAGTTATTAGCATAGGATGAGCGTGGACAAAGCGACAAACGGCGAGGCGTGGACGAAAGGACGGAAGTTGGGTTAGTGATAACACAAGATGATTGGTTACAAAGGGAAAGGGGAATCGTAAGGTATGATCGGCGAATAGGGAATGGTGTGGTTTTGGGACGAGATACCACATTTGTGGGTGTGAAGGTTGAAAGAACTTGCAATAACACCATTTTGTAATAAGGGTTAGTTGTTTGGTTTTTTATGATATAGAAAAATGAGAGTTTTTGATGAAGAGAACACAAGTGTTGGCCACATATTTATAGGCTTCAACAAGTAAGTAATGTGTTCCTAGTGATCAGCTTTTTATTATTTTTTAGTTTGGTAATTATCTTCTTTTATCATCACTTAATGTTGTGTTCACATTGACATTATTATATACAAGTGTTCACATTGACATAAATAAATCATACATACTGAAAAATTACATGTGTCATCATTAAAAAGCCTAGACAAATATTAATAAAAAGGATGCAAAATGACAAGTGTCATCATTAAAAAGTCTTGACAAATATGGAATTATTTTATTAAATGATAGTTGCTTACATGACAATAGTTACCTCATTTAGAATCTGATTTTTTAACATTGAAACTAAAGTATTTATTTAATTTATTAAAACTATTTTATATACCTAACCTAGAATTTGATATATTTAATTGAATAAAAGAGTAATTTCACTACAAAAACAAAACGTATAGGCGACGCATCTTTTAAGTCGCCTATTGTGTCGC
Organism: Amaranthus cruentus; assembly: GCA_019425755.1. Taxonomy (NCBI): domain Eukaryota; kingdom Viridiplantae; phylum Streptophyta; class Magnoliopsida; order Caryophyllales; family Amaranthaceae; genus Amaranthus; species Amaranthus cruentus. Next base: position 5,615,786 of record CM033450.1, read on the forward strand.
ATAAACTATTTGGCGACAAAATAGGCGTCAAAAATCTGCGTCGCCTAAATGTTTGTCGCCTTTTAATTTTTTTGTCGCCTATTGAGTCGCCTGACAGTATGCGACACAACATATTACGTCGCCTATTGCGTCGCATAATTATTACTGACGAATTAAAAAAAAGAATATATTTTATTATTATTTAATAATAATAGTATTATATTACTATTAATTTTAATTTCTCTTATTTGATCGAACCACGAACGCTTTCCCGTGTAATGCGGATTGTAAATACTCGCAAGTTTGTTCGAGAGACTGTAAACGGATATTCGTTTCTCTTATTTGATCTTGAGAAGGGGTCCTCTCATCTAATTGAGCTTGCATGAATATACGAAATTCATTCATGGCTCGTTGCATCGTCTCGAGGTGCGCCACCATTTCTTCTTGAGTTTGGCGCTGCTCTCGGTGGGTGAATTGGTTCTCAAAAAGGTTAGGGTAGTAGTATTCGTTGGCGGACCCCAAACCATAGTATCCGGGGGGGTGAATTCATTTTTTATTATTTACCTCCATGATCGCCTCAACGTAAATTTGAGAGGCGTCAGGTTCTTCACCCTTTCTTATTGCTTTCGCTTCGAGTTTACGATAGTGCTCTTGTTACACAAATCGGAAAAATGTTATGTATAACTCAAAAATAAACAATAAACAATTAATTTAAAATTTAATAATAATGAATTCATTTTTTATTATTTACCTCCATGATCGCCTCAACGTAAATTTGAGAGGCGTCAGGTTCTTCACCCTTTCTTATTGCTTTCGCTTCGAGTTTACGATAGTGCTCCTGTTACACAAATCGGAAAAATGTTATGTATAACTCAAAAATAAACAATAAACAATTAATTTAAAATTTAATAATAATGAACTTACTTCAATTTTTTTGGCGTATTCCGTAATGAGGACACGCTGGTCATCCGCACCGGAGACCCCTTTACGCCTGTTACTCTTCGCGCGAGAGCTTTTGGCCTTAAACTCCGCGGTGTCCGAGTAACTTTTTAAGGCGTTCCAGAAATCCGGTGGGACAAAGTCAGGGCGATAGGGTTCCTGTTCCTCGATCTCAAGGCCCTGACTTTCCCTCTCGGCCCGTTCCCTCTCCCTCTGGGACGCTAGCGCTCGCTCTTTCGTTCTAAGTTTGTTCATTCTATCTCGGTAACGAACAGAGCATCGCTTGTACCATGCGTTGTGGACATCTCTATCAATTTGAGGATCCCACTTATAGCATTTCTAATTTTATATGAAAATTCAAAAAAAGAAAAAAAAAATTAGCAATTATGGGAATGGAATTTAACTTTGTCTAAATTTAAAGAGGGTAGTTAACGTTATACCTTAAATTCGTCCCAATAAAATTTTTTAACCTCCTCTGGCACCTTCTTCCAAGAAGTACCATGAGGGTCTAAAGACAGTCGAAGCGTCTTTCCAATTTTGGAAGAGACACCCTGTCTAGGATTGTTTTCCGCTGCAGCATCAAATCTAAAGAAAGAACATTAATTAGCAACCTCTACTTTTTAACTAATTCATTTATGTTATTAAAGATAACTTACTGTTTGCTTAGAGGAAGCCATGGAAGTAACGGCCTACGATCCCCAGGAATGTCCCAAGAAGCCATGTGGGGAAGAGTAGGTGGAGTAGGCCGCGTTTGTCGTACGTGTTCACCTAGAGAGGGCTCTTCTTCTTCTGGAGGGTCTGCCGCAACAGCTTCCTCATCAACCTCCTCAACAACAAAATGAGGTTGTTGTGAGGGAGCACCAAGATCCACATGGTGTTGTGGTAGTGGATGGGTTGGGTGCTGGTTGGGAAGAGAGGCAGAGGCCGCAAAAGGGGAAGATGACCCAAGACCCATTTGGGAGGGGGCAAGTGATTGATAATTAGAAAAGCCCCCCCTCCCTCCCGGGCATTTGGATTGTTGCAGGAAAGGGGTTGTTGGTTGAGCAGGCTTTGGAAGGACTGGCAAGGGGGTTGGTTAGTGAAGGGTTGAGAAAATGGTTGTTGAAAAAGGTAAGGGCTTGGTTGCTGATAGGCAGGTTGAAAAGGTTGGTGCAAGGAAGGGTTGGTGGGTGTGTTATAGTAACTAGGCTGTTGGAAAACATAGTCACTAGGCGAAATGTTGTTCAAGTCGAAATTCAAAAAATCAAAGAATTCATTGTTAAGGTTGTTTTGGTTGTTTGGGTTGTTTGGGTTATTGTTTGAGTTATCAGCCATATTCGCTATGTCAAATAAAGACTACACAAAGCCAAAAAAATTCAAGTAACAAAAATCAGAAACTATACTAACACATACATGAATAATACACGAAAATCAGAAAAAAAAAAAAAAATACAAGTAACAAGTAACAAACATTAGAATTATTATAATTTGAACATAACCTAAACATAACAAATATCAAAATTAAATTTTGACTGATTAAAAATCAAAGTAACAAAAATTAACTAAAAATTAACAAAAACTAATATAGTTTCTAAAATCAGAATTATAATTTTCGAAAATCAACGTAAGAAAACTAATTAAAAACTCAACAACAAATTTCGAAAATCAGTAACATATAACAAAAATACTTTCTTTCATTAACAAAAACTAACAAATATTAAATATTTCGAAAATCATCAACAAAAAAATACTAAGTAACAAAAATACTTTCTTACATTTTCTAAAAAAAACCCTAAATTACGTAAACAAATTCATCTAAATTAGCAAAATTTCGAACCTAAAATCCAAAAAAACCACTAACACAATTATTACAGAAACACAACCACAACCACATTATACATGCATGATAATACCAAAACAAAAAAACAAAAAAAACGAAGAAGAAATCATACCTGATGTGCAAGCATCCCCAAAAATGTCCAAATCACCCATAAAAAAGAACATTGCACATAAGTTTCAAAAGAAAAAACAAAGTTAGTTAAATCTGGAACCAAAAAATTATCAAAAAAATAACAAGTAAAGTTTGAAATAATGATAAAAAAACGAAATTACCTTTAAAACACAAGATCAGTTTGCTCCATAAAGATCCACCGGAAAGTATGCCGAAAAATACTTAAAAAAACCAGCCAAAACAAGCTTTAAGTGAGAAATTAGGGTTAATTGTAAAGAGTAAAGAAGACTTAGGGAGGGAAAATTAGGGTTAGTTTTCGAAATTAAGTAGAGAAGAGTAGGGAAAATTAGGGTTAGGAGGAGAGAAAGGAGAGTGAAATTGGGTGTGGAAAATGACGTGTGGGATGCCTCTATTTATAGGCAAAAGTATGCGACCCATTAGGCGATGCAAATTTGAGTCACCTATTAAGTAAAACGTTCAAATTTTAAATTTAAATAGGTTAGGCGACCCATTAGGCGACGCAATTAGAGTCGCCCAACATTGAATACGACTGTTCGCTTTTCATTGTCTGGTCTTTTCATTTCAGTACTTGAGTGTACTTTTGCACTTATGCGACCCCATAGGTGACGCAAATTTGAGTCGCATAACCTCGAATTCAGTCGCCTATTGCGTCGCCTAATTACATGGCTACGTGTCTCAACCCCATCCTAGTATTTTTGAAAACATGTTTTTAATTAATTAGTATAATTATAATTATTATTATTCGTTATTATTATTATTATTATGATTATTATTATTATTTATTATATATATTATTAATATTGTTATTATTATTATTATGTTTATTATTAATTTCTATTATTATTATTATTATTATTATTATTATTATTATTATTATTATTATTATTATTATTATTATTATTATTATTATTATTATTATTATTATTATTATTATTATTATTATTATTATTATTATTATTATTATTATTATTATTAAATTTTAAATATTAATGACTAGGATTAGAAACAAACAATAAAAATAATAAGAGTAACATACATATGGTATCGTGATTCGGTTCATCCTCGCACTCAATGAATTGTCCAGGAAGGTTCGGCGTTAGTGTCAACATTTTGTTCATACGAGACCTGAAAGTGTAAACGCTGTTCTTCTTGGAATGCGCTGTCATCTACCTCATTGGTTGTAGCAACACTAACTTGGTATTTCTTGGGCTTGACTTTGCACACAGTTCGCCAATCTCGTAAATCTCGTCTTAAACTTGGATACGCCATGTAGTAGACTTGGGTCGCTTGACTAGCTAGGACAAATGGGTCATACTTTCCGTACAACCGATTGATGTGGGTGTCTACTATCTGGTAGCATTGGTGAACATGTGTGCCGCTGATAAGTGCAATTATTTGCACTAATCGTTTCTATTTTCACGCTCCTTTGCGGTGTTTTGAAGGTGATTTGGGTTAATTTCGTTCGGTTTCACTTTATTTTCGTATCTCGGGGTCAAAGTATGGGTTTTGGGTGAATTATGTAATTTTGAGCTACTTTTTGTGGGTTTTCGATGCTAATCGTGTCTACAGGGTTATACGATCGAATCGAGCTATCAATCGAACCAAGTCACGATCAAAAGAACAAATTTTAGCAACAAAACAATCCAGTAGACAAAAGCCGAGTCGGCTGAGGCACCTCCAATAGCCTCGACGACTCGGCTGTGAAAGAAAAAGATCACCCAAGTTTCCAGTAGCATTCGCCGACTCGGCGATAATGAACATGAAGGAACCGCCGACTCGGCGGTCATCGAAGCAAAAGGCATCAGTTTTCCAATAGCGTTAGCCGACTCGGCGGTTGATCCCAATTCGTGGACGCCGACTCGGCGAAGTCGACTGACAAGATCATTGAATTTCCAGAGACAAAAGCCGACTCGGCTATAGGCAAGATTCTTGGGCAGCCGACTCGGCGAGGTCTTAATTCAGGTTTTTAGCGTGATTTTCATTGGGCTTTCTTTGGGCTTAATGTTAATTACCTTATTAGTATAAATAGGACTCCTAATCCTGATTAGGGTTCCTCTTCTTTCCTCTTTGAATTTTTACTTAGTTTTTCTTAGATTTCCACAAACTTTAGCTTTTCAATTACTCTTAGTATTAGTTTAATTTCAAGAACATTAATCTAACCTTTGGTTTAATCTTTCTTCAAGTTGTAAGTTTCCTTTGTTCTTAATCTTTAATTTTAATCACTTGTATTAGTTTTTTTTAAAAGTTTTTCTAATTTTTTTTGATTTAATTTTGCTTTAATCTTTATTTAATAATTTTTTATTTATTTTGATGTATCTATGAAACTATGGATTAAAGTGATCAAATTTAATCACACAATTAATCCGACACTTCATAGACACTAATGAGAATTGGATCATGCAAGACTTTAGGGGATTCCCGACACCCTAGATTCCCTCATCATATAGTTTAAACCCATTTTAATTATTGCATTCTTAGTTATTAGTTCAAAATCAATCAACATTTTTATTCCCTTAGCAATTTAATCAACCGAAATCGTAAAGTCCATTGTCCCAAGCTTCCTTGTGTTCGACCCGCGACTACACGTACACCGTGCGCTTGCGGTAAAATAAATTTGCACATATCCACGTCCATGACGATTCGGGTCATACCAGTGACATTTGAATAGAGTCACTCTCTTAATTGGCATTGCTGGATATTCAAGCTCTATAATGTCTTCAAGCCGGCCGTAGAAGTCGTCTCCGTCTTCACTGTCATCGGCTGCTTTAACACACACGCCGCTATTGTCTACGGCTTTTCTCGTAGCGTGTTTGTTAGTGTGGAACTTATAACCATTGACATAACAGATGTTATACGTTTTTGCATACTTCAAAGGTCCCTGTGCCATGTCTTTCAGTATTTGGCCGTTCGGAGCACAATCGAGATGACCGGCAAAAGCCTGTAAATACCAAACATAGAGTTAGACTATATGAACAATAATATCAAAAAGAAAACAATAGACACTTACGTAATGTTTGAAGAATATTGGAAATTGCTCTTCGAGTAAAGCATCGAACTGGTCCCGCGGCATGGAAGGAGGCACACCAGAACGTAGCTGACTTATGAACCTTCTCAGATACGGTTCAACCTCAGGACAGTTCATCAGAACATACCGGTGTGCGATTTTAAGATATTCGTCATCTAGCAATTTTGTTTTACCCTTCCCATGGAATCTGACTGGGTGAGTGAAAATCGGAAGGACACCTGATCTATCATTGTGCTCACCGCCGTCGTCGTGCATAGGAAGGTCTCTATATCTACATCTTACCTCTGGCTCAAAGTAATGAGATACAAAATGAGAAGCCTCTTCGGTAAGATATTGATTGCACATTGACGCTTCAACATGGGCTTTGTTTCCAACATTCAGTTTCAGATGACGTAAGTACCTAATTGTAAATAAATATATTAATTTGACAAGACATAACAAAACAATTAAAAATCATAAATATTAATTGGATGAAGTGCACATACCGTTCGAAAGGATACATCCACCTATATTGAACGGGTCCAGCTATTCTCGCCTCGTATGGTAAATGGATGGCTAAATGCTCCATGCAGTCAAAGAACGAGGGGGGGAAGATCTTCTCCAATTTGCACAGTATAACTGGTATTTCCGACTCTAATTTCATCATGTCAGACGTTTTCAGTCTTGGAGAAGTTATTGTCTTGAAAAACAAGCTTAATTCAGTTAGAGTCTCCCAAACAGGTACAGGGAGAAGCTCACGAAAGGCAATCGGAATTAAGCGTTGCATGAAAACGTGACAATCGTGGCTTTTCATTCCGAATATGGAATGCTTGTTCATGTCAATGTTCCTAGCCAAGTCGGACACATAACCATTTAGAAACCTTAACGTCTTGAGCCAATCAAGCAGAGCATAAATCCCTCTATCATCTAGAGTGTAAGATGCCATTGGGATTTCGTTCCCCACCGGATGCAATGCACTTCTGATGCCGAGCTCCTGCATGTCTCTACGTGCACCAATATGATCCTTTGTTCCCTTTTCGACACGCATCACTGTATTAAATATGTTATCGAAAAAGTTCTTTTCAATGTGCATCACATCAAGACAGTGTCTGATCATATTAGTTTCCCAGTACGGTAAGTCCTAAAACACACTTCTTTTTTTCCACCCCCCAGTGTACGGTCCATACGTGTCGTTATATTCGCGAGCACCATCCTCGTACACTCTCTTCATCCCGTACATGTCAAGCTCCGCAAGTAACTCAACACCGGTGCGAATAGGTGGGGCATGACCTTCCTCTTGAACCCTTGCCATGACGTTAACCTGGTCCCTTCTGAACGGATGACGCTCAGGCAAAAACATACGATGGCAGTCAAACCAACACATCTTCCTGTTGTGTCTCAAATAAAAGTCCTTTGAATCGGACATGCAATAAGGACATGCATTTTGACCGTGAGTACTCCAACCAGATAACATCGAATATGCCGGAAAGTCACTTATTGTCCACATCAATGCCGCTCTAAGACAAAAGTTCTGCCCCGTGTGCACATCATAGGTCAAGATGTCGTCTCTCCACAACATCTTAAGCTCCTTTATCAAAGGCTGCAGGTAAATATCGATGTTCTGCTTGGGATTATCAGGCCCTGGCGCAATGACTGTCAAGAACATGTATGGTGTCTTCATGCACATCCACGGAGGGAGATTGTACGGTGTCAGGATCACTGGCCACGACGAATACTGTCTTCCTGAGCAACCAAACGGATTGAATTCGTTTGTACACAAACCAAGCCTCACATTTTTAATCTCGGCAGCAAAGTCTGGATGTGTTGCGTTGAAATGTTGCCAGGCCTCAGAGTCTGACGGGTGACACATTTCCCCCTCTTCGCTGTGGTGCTCAGCGTGCCATCTCATCTCACAGGCCGTCACTCGAGACGCATACAACCTTTGTAAGTGTGGGCCAATCGGAAGATATATAAATTGTTTCCTTGGAATTCGTCTATTTCCCACGTCGTCTCTGACCCACCTTGTTGTCGAACATGTACGACAACGCTTGGCGTTAGCAGTACGACCCCAATAGATCATACACCCATTAATGCAACAATCAATCCTCTCTGACGGCAAGCCAAGCCCCGCTATTTGCCTCTTTGTGTCGTAAAAACTAGATGTCATCGAGTTCGGTTGCGGTAAAGCCTCCCGCGTCAAAGTGCACATATCATCATACAACCTCTTAGAGCAATTATGTTCTGTCTTTACATTGGTCATCCTACCTATAATCGACATCTGAGAGTAATTTTCGCAACCTTCATATAGTGGAGTGTTTGCGGCACTGAACATTTGAAAAAACTTTAAAGCCTCCGTATTCGGCTCTTCAGGAATTGCGTATGCAGGCGACTGCGCCTCCACGTAACCTTATTCATTTTGGGGAAAAATGTTTTCGTACGCATCCGGAAATCTACTTGCAGCAGTATCATGCACCATACGAGCGTAGTTATTTTCCTCCGCTATCGGCTCGTGGGGTAAAACATCTTCAGGCAACTGTTGTCTAGCAAACGCGTTATTGCCGCTGCTACCTTCACCGGCGGCAATATCGTAATGATACCTCCAATCGTAATAATCTTCCACAGAACCTCTCCTTAGCAAATGCTCCCTCACATCATTTGGATTTTTAAACACAACATTTTTGCATCTCGCATAAGGACATCTAATTTTTTATGAATGACTCTTCAACAATGCAAATTTTATAAATTCTTCTAATCCCCTAATGAACTCTAAATTAAAGGACCCGTCATCAAATTCTCTTTCGTTCATCCAGTTTCTATTGTACAAATAATAGCTACCGTCATCCGTCATCGTGTACACCTATATTAAATTTTAAAACACACTTAAGCTTATAAGTATAAAAAAACTAAATTTTATGATAAACCAAAATAACACATGAACAAACCAAATTGATACATTAAATAATGGTACAGAAATAAACAAAATATTAAATTAATCTAATACTATTTCATTTAATCATTATACGAATATAAAAACATATTTCAAATAATTAAGAGTAATTTTACACAAATAAAACAAATAAAAAACATACAAAAATCAAATATCAAACATGTATAAATTAAATTAAATAAATTATCACCAACCACAAATGATTTATTTTCATGCATAATTACATATAATAATAATCATACATGTACAATTTAAAATAAAATTTACAATGTCAGAAATATACCTTCCCACAAAACCGAGTTTCTTTTCCGTTCGTTCACAATCACTACGAAATGTGTTTGATTTTTTGCGTTTGGCGTATCAAACACTAACATTTACCTGGTTATATAGGCAAAACACAAAACGTATGCGACTATTTATACGACTACTATCTAAATTTGAAAATAAAACTGTGCATTTTTTTCCCGCTAAAGTGTTAGGCGACGCAATAGGCGACAAACACGGTGCAGGTGACAAAACTGGCGACAAAGACCTTTGGTCGCCAGCTTGGAAGAAGGATTTTAGTCGCCTATTGCGTCGCCTATTCTCTCCTGTCAGATTTTCCTTGCGTCACCTAAGCTAAATGTTTTTGTAGTGTTTATTCGATAAATTTAATCATCATAATATATGCTTGCATTATTTTTTGAAATTGTATTTTTATACTCCCTCTGAACCAATTTTGTTGTCCCATTTGGTTTTTTACACTATTCAACAATCTCGTTTAATTTATATTTTATTCTTAATCCATAAGTCAAAATATAGTCATGTGAGATCTTGTTTGATTCGTGTCAATGCAAGGATTATTCTTATCAACTTTTCATAATTTTTATTTAAGCATAATTAGAGATATTAAGAGTCAATGTTACCTCGACAAGTGTGCTCAAACAAATGGGACAACTAGTATATGATATTAGTATCGAACTTCGTGCAATACACAGATCTTTTTAATATATATTAATATAAAATTTTTAGTTTTACTTAATGATTCAATTACGTATTATTTTTATCTTATTCAAATATTTTCATTTAAATATAGTTATCAATATGATGATATTACACCAATTATTGATTGAATTTTATTTTATTGCTAAAAAAATAAACTGAGTAATAAGAGAGATTGGTAACTTTAGAAAACAAATGCATTGTAGGTTAGCAAATGGCATCGACATATATAAACATTTGATATTAAAAATATAAAGGTAGAGATATTATGCAGTAGAAATACTCAATTTTTACAATTATATATTACATTGGATAATTAATAGAATTTTTATCAATAATAATTTAAATATTGACAATATATATTAGGAAAAATTACCGTGAATAATACAACTTTTTGTTAATTTTCCTATAATAATACCAACTATTGATTAACCATGAATAATACCAACTTAGGGGGGTATTTTCCTAAAATAATACCAACTTTAGTTTATTAACTAATTTATCAATTTTTTTTGTCTTATAATCACCTATAGTTTAATTTTTAACATGTTAAGGATTTTCTAGGAAAACACACATTTAAGTTGGTATTATTCATGGTTAATCAATAGTTGGTATTTTTGTAGAAAAATTAACAAAATATTGTATTATTCACGGTAATTTTTCCTATATATTAAACTGTTTGTTTCTTATTAAAATTGTAATTAATTCTATAATTAAATTTTAAAGGTCAATATTAATAATTAATGCATTAGATAGGTAAATTAATGTCAATCGATCATGCTTTATTCTCCGATAAAAACATTATACTTGGCAGGGACTTTAGAATTGTGACATTAGGCACTTTACAGTCTTTATGATAAATGTTATGATAATTTGATTGAAGGGAAATTATCCAGGCTGACTCATATTTTCAGGACCTGTATCCAGCCCCTTGAACACGTACCCCTAGTTAGGACAAAACAAGTATAAGGCCAAGTGTCTAAAAACTAACCTATAAAGCAAGTACGAAACAAACAAAAAACAATTGGAGAGCTAGCGGCTAGGTGATGGTACGAGCACCTAGGGTGCTCGTCCAATCACCTTGCTGCACGAAAGACAACGACTTTTATGAATCTAAATCTCAATAAGATTGTTATGTTGTTGTAGCTATTATTTTTTTTTCCTTCTTTTCAATCTACATGGTAGCAATAGGAGTACAAGAACAACATCAACATTTTATTTTCCCAATATTAATTATTTACTAACTTTCATCTAGGGTGGAGTTTGGGGCACTTAATATTTGTAATCTTACTCTTATTAGTGATAACAATTAGGTTGTTTCTAAGTAACTCGTTATTCTATATAATCAACTCTTAATTTGTGAACTGCCCAAGGCAGATCTATTATGTAGTCATGATGTCAATTGACATCACTTGAATTTGGTGGATGAGCTAGTCAGTGATGTCAAATTTTTTTAAATCTCTAATAAATTTAATAATTCAACTTAATTTTGCATGTAAATTCATTGTGTTAGTTTTTGCATTTTTGATCGTTTTAGTGTAATTATTTTTTTTGACTTGGTTCTAGGAATCGGTGAATTAGAGATATTTTAATAGTATGTATAATTCATTTCAAAAAAAAAGTGTGCAATAATAATGGCTAACCTTACATTTTTGTCTTTTGATTTAGGTTTTAGTAGATAGTATCCGTGCGATGCACGGCTTTATCAAATTTTTTGACATATTTTATTTATATTTTATTTTACTATGAACAGTTGTATGCATTACATATACATTATATCATATTTTGCATTGTGCGCAATATAATTATGTTTATACTTTTATTTTTTTATTTTGAGTAAAAAAGAGCAAATAGTTCTCACCTTAAGTACAATACAAAATTATGAAGTTTTTAAATAAAAAATACTCACATATTAATTTTTCTAACAAAAATACCTATTACATTAATTTATAAAAGTATTAAATATTGTTACTATCAATAACACACTTTAAAATCAAATATAAATACATAGAATTATGTAAAATTATTTTATTAGTTTAAACGACAAAGATAATTATTTCTCATAAAAAATATAAGTGACTTACATAAAAATAGTCACAATCTAAAAATCATATTAGAATAATCATTGCATAACCAAGAGTATAAATAACAAAAACAAATCCTAATAAAAGTATATTATTTTTTAACCATTTCAAAATATCCAATACACTAAATAATATTCATTTAATAAATAAAATTGAAAACATTTTATAAATAATTAAAATAAATGAAATAAACATATATAGTTTTCTAATACATTAAATGTGATTTGACCCAAAAAGTAAAAAATATAAAAAAACAATTATAAGATTTATGAATTTTTTAAATAAAAAATAACATATTAATTTTTCTAACAAAAATACCTATTACATTAATTTATAAAAGTATTAAATATTGTTACTATCAATAACACACTTTAAAATCAAATATAAATACATAGAATTATGTAAAATTATTTTATTAGTTTAAACGACAAAGATATTTTTTTTTCATAAAAAATATAAGTGACTTACATAAAAATAGTCACAATCTAAATTATTAGAATTAATCATTGCATAACCAAGAGTATAAATAACAAAAACAAATCCTAATAAAAGTATATTATGTTTTAACCATTTCAAAATATCCTATACGCTAAATAATATTCATTTAATAAATAAAATTGAAAACATTTTATAAATAGTTAAAATAAATAAAATAAAAATATATAGTTTTCTAATACATTAAATGTGATTTGACTCAAAAAGTAAAAAAAATTAAAAAAAACAATTATAAAATAGTAATATGCTCAAAATAAGACATAGAAAGTCAAAGATCATAATAAGAATGACATCATTATTTAAGTTTAGAGGGAAAATTTTTATTAAGGATGCAACACATAAGTAATTTTAGAAGGTAATGATGTAAGCCGTGTTTTGTTTTAATAATAGTTATAGATAGATTTGTAGAGCGCAGAGGTACATCACTTTCAAAATATGAAATTTTGGGGTAAACAATTACATTAATCAAGTGTTGCTCAATGTGAATTCACTTGCATAGCTTCCTAATTAACTAGGGTTGAGAACTAAGCCTCTTATGATCTTATTTCCTTTTATTGTCATGACAAAAGGGAGAATAAGTACAAAACTAGTGCGCATTGAACCATACTTTCTAAGTGTAGTGTTCTAATGTTTTGAGGTTTTCTATGGAGGGGTCAAATAAAAGGGCAAATTTTTACTAAAATTATATTCTATCTTTCCAATTCTCTTTACCCTTGTAAATTATATGTTTTGTTGTTTACATTTGTCTGAAAAATTACTTATAATAATCCAAACTATTCATAATTTTCCTACAATAATCCTACCTATTGATTAAACCATATGAATAATCTCAACTTTGAGGGGTATTTTTCTAGAATAAACATGGGTAACCCGATGACTTGCTATAGTAGGTAATTCACCAAAAAAATAAATTAAATATTAATTTAAAATTAGAAAATATTTTTGAAAATTTACATAAAAAATTCTAAATAATGAAAAAAATCATAAATTTATTATGAACATTTTTTTAACATTTTTTTCGACATTTTATTTAAATTTATCTTTTTTTAAAAAACAATAAAACTTGATATAACAAGTCATCCGGTCACCGGGTTTACTCTAGGAAAATGCCCCTCAAAGTTGAGATTATTCATGGTTAATCATTAGGTGGGATTATTGTAGGAAAATCATGATGAAGAGTTTGGATTATTCTAGGTAATGTTTTCCTTTTTTATTTTTATTTTTTTTTGGAAATAAGACTAACATATTATAAAAGCTTAAAACAGTTAGGATATACCGTAAGAGAAAACACTAGTCTTCTGCTCCTCAAGCTCATGAATGAGGGGAGACAACAAAAGGTAAAGAGTCTAAGTAAAAAGTTGCTCAAAATTAAAGATAATAACATCATCTACAGATAGGATGGTTAAGTAGAGTGTCTAAAAAGTATAAATTGTTGGGAAATTTCCGTACAAATAAACCTTACTTTGACACAAATCAAACAATATCTCATATGACTGCTTCAGTTCCTTAATGAAGCCCCATAAGGATTATTCACGAGAATTACAAAAATAGAATTTTTTTTTTAGATAGTGGAGATATTATTTTATTGAATAATAAATTTGATTAAGAAAAAGTAGAGACCATACATATTAAAAAATATTAAAAACGTTAGTGTAAAAAATATGTGAACCACAACTAATAAAAAATTATTTTTATAAAGTTAGTAGAAAATGTAGGAATCAATGATTATAAGGAATATAAAAATATTAAAATAAAGTTAGTGAAAGAAATGTGAGGACCAAAAGCATTATTAATATGTGTTGAAGTGTTCATATGTTACCCACATGTGAGTTGTCCCACATCGGAGAAAGAGAAGAGTATGCATCACTTTATATACTCAAGGAGTAACTCCTACTATTACCAATTGGTTTTAGTAGTAAACCTTCTTTGGGTTTATGAGTGGACTACTTTTTCTCCTCCTTATTTGGGTTGTCCAGACTCATTTTCTAAATTCTAACAATATGAGAATGAACAAGGTTATTTTTCTCCAAAATTTATAATATAAATGAAAAGATTAGTGATGAGAACAACAAATTGAACACCCAAAATAAAAATAGGAACTTCTTTAAGAGTGGAAGGAGTGTGTTTGATGCATAGACCAAGAAGAAATTGCAAATTACTCCCTCCAATTCACCACTAATGTCTTATTTACTTTATGCACTATATTCAATGTACTTATTCAATCATTAATTTCTTTAATTGTGTATAATTAAAAATTATGAAAAGTTGATATAAATTATCCTTGAATTGAGACGAATCAAATAAGATCTCATATAACTATATTTTAACTTTTAGATTAATAATAAAATACAAAGTACTTCCTCCGTTCCATAATACTTGATACATTTTGTTTTTAGGCACTATTCATCATTTAAGCTTATTTTATATATTACGGCTTATATATAAGTAATAATATAGTCAAGTGGGATCTTGTTTGAATCGTCTAATTGCATACTTTCACAATATAAACTTTTTATAATTTTTAAATGTATATCAATAAATAAAATAGTACATTGAATTGCGTAAAAAATTAAATGTAGCAAGTATTACGTAGCATAGAAGTAATTGAGGGAGTAAAAGATATTGGTGAATAATATCATTTCTACTTCCAAGGATGTTCCAACTTTTAGTAACATGAAATTACTGATTTCCCATTTATAATCTTTTTAATCTATTGTATCCTCACTTTCTTCCTTTTTTACCTCTTTTCTTTAATCATGGCCTCTTCTCTAATTTTAACTTTTCTTTATTTTCTTTTATGCTCACATTCTTTCTCTCTTTATCTCTTCCCTTAGATTATGTTCTCTACTCCATTTCAATCCTTCTTCATCTCTTTCACCCTCACTTTCTTTTTCTCTCATCACTCCCCAACCTCTTTAATGTTCCACAAGTTTTAAAATATCTGATCCGAATTATTAGATTCGGTATATCTAATATCCATTTTTAAACACATAATTTATCCTGTTTGAAAATCGGATACCAAATTCGAATTCGGGTCGGTGTATTTGCAAAATCGGATCTCCGATTGTCTAATTCTATACTCCCTCCAACTCAATTTAATTGTCCCATTTGAATTGGGTGCGGGTATTTATAAATTTAAAAAATTAAGGAATTAAAAAAAAATTAATTAACCTCCAACCAAACAATCAATATATAATGTAAATTTTGAAACAAAGTAAAGCTCGACGCTCTTTTAGCACTTTAAAATTGTCTATAATCTCATTGACACTATATGTCTTTGTTATTTGTCATCTAAATATTAAACAAATTTAATTTCCTTCAATTGTGGATAGTAAACTTAATTTTTGATTGATTTAAGTAGATAGTAAACTAATTTCAAATATAGATAAGAAAATTTGATTAAAATATAAAGCAAATCTTTATCCTTTAAGTGTGGATAGTAAACTTAATTTTTGATTTTATCAATTTCCTTCCAATCCCTTTCTTCTTTTTTCGTTTTTTTCGGTCGTTAAAATGATAATTTCATTCCTAATTTTATAAGTTATTATTACTTGTAAGATTTTTTTTTTTTGTTTCAATTATTCTCTTCCTTTAATTTTTGATTTTTTCAATTTCCTTCCAATTGGGTTGAGCCATTTAATTAATGGGGTTGAAAATCTAAACCCAAACCCGTTAATTTCGTGTCGGTTTCAGATTCGAGTCAGCTTTTGCCAAGCCTAAAAGTTCTACCTCTGTTAATGAAAAAAATAAGAAGACATTTTACACCTTCAAATTCAGTATGATTAAAAAAATCAAAGATCGCATTCGATTTCATAAATATCAAATTTGTTTAAAATAATATCAATAATGAGGCAACAAAGTATAAGCAAAACATATATACACAAAATTAATAGATTATACAATTTTAAAACAACCAATTACTTTGATGAGACAAATGCCGCAAAACTTTCCTGGCTTTTCATTTCACTAAAAGAACCAATCCTATTGATAAGTGCATTTATTTGCACTTATTTATGCTATTTCTACACTCCGTGAGCGAAGTTATAATGATATTTAGGGATTATGGTAG
The DNA here is from genome assembly GCA_019425755.1 of Amaranthus cruentus. Lineage (NCBI taxonomy): Eukaryota > Viridiplantae > Streptophyta > Magnoliopsida > Caryophyllales > Amaranthaceae > Amaranthus > Amaranthus cruentus. The sequence continues at coordinate 5,632,235 of CM033450.1, forward strand.
TGGATTGTTGCAATTTTTGTCTCGTGTGCTTATTTTGTAGGTTTATGACGTTATGAGGCGAAATTGAGGCTTTTCACTAGTCTACGGAGTTATTAGAGGGTGAAGGCTTGGAGAAATAGCCTAAGACCCCTAGCATGATGGAGAAACGAGCCAAAACAAGTCCAGGAGGAAAGCAACGAGTCGCCACAACCATAGCAGCGACTCGTCGCATACTTGCTAATCCCAATATCAATCCAGAGAGAAAGCAACGACTCGCCACAGACTATGCAACGAGTCGTTGCAAATTCACTGATCTCTTTTCAACACTCCAGAACCAAAGCGACGACTCGTCGCCCATCATGTGGCGACTCGTCGCTCAAGAAGAAACTGCAAGTATTCAGACAGAAGAGAAGCGCCGACTCGTCGCCCATCATGTGGCGACTCGTCGCTCAGCATTTTTACGGAAATTCAACCGTTTCTTCTCTTAATTTTTGGAACCACTATTTAAGTGGAATTTAACCTAATTTTAGGGGATTCAGTTTTTCTTTGCTTAAAAACTCTAGAATTCCTTTGTGCTCCATAGATTTAGTTTAAGCTTTTCTTTGAGAATTTCAATATTGTACTCTTGGATTTCATTTGCAATTTACATTACCGTTCTTCAATTCTCCATTGTCAAGGTATTTTCTTTATTATTCAAGTTTTTAAATTATGTTTTATTTCTTGTTTCATGATAGTTTATTAGTCTTAGAAATCTCCATAGCCATGATTAGTGAGTAGATTTGTATGCTAGAGCATAGGATTTGAACCCTAATATGTATGTGATTGTTAAATGAGGATTGATGATTGTGATGTTGAATTGGTTTGATTAAATTGTTATGTTTGATCATTCAAGTTAAAGTCTTTTAATTTCTCTTAAAACCAAAATCACGAAAGTTGAGGGATGAGAATGTTATTAGTCTTGGATGATAAATCAAGTTAATATGTCTTCTTAATCAAAATTACGAAAGTTGAGATTGAGTAATATGTTTTCTTGTGATGTTAATCGATCAAAATACGAAAGTTGAGATTGAGAGAACCCATTTAATTTGTCCTAATTTGATTACCATCCCGAAAAGGAGTGATTAAGTTAGATCGCTAAATCAATTCAACGGAACCAATTGCAATCCTTAGCGAAATTATCACATGCTATTAGTGGGGAATTCCTATGTCCTAGTCCTTTTATTATCTTGAATTCATCATTTTTCTTAAGTATTATCACGTAGTTATAGTAACAACCAATCAAATCTTTGTTTCTCAAGTGATTAACTAATCAACTCTTGTATTAATCCTGTCTCCCCGTGATCCGACCCGTAATTGTGCTACGACACCCGTGCGCTTGCGGTATTAAAATAAAACCCTAACACCTATTATTTTCCTTTTTGAGTTTGCAATTCGTTTTGTATGAGATAGATCTATCATATAGAATGATCTATACAAAACAATTTATTGGAAAAAAAAATTAATAAAATAAAAATTAAATTTCCACATATAGAAAGTGTTTTTTTAAAAAAAAATAAATATAATTAAATATATAAAAATAATTTAAGCTGACTCAATTAAAAATTTTCTCAAGACTATTACTGCAGCAAAATTTGTTGATAATGAAATATGTCACGCATGATCTCAGCTAATGATCATGTAATGCCTAATTCACCCACTAACACCAATACACAACTTTAATTATCAAATATTATATTATATCCTACGGACCCACTAATCTTTGTTGCCCCAAATAATAGAGTAATCCTTAATTCCTTATGTCCCTTTTGTTTGTGCTTTAGGATTTCCGTCTGTTCTTTTAAGTTCTTACACCTTACTATAATGGATAGTTTTAAAAGTTTTTCTATTTTAAAATACTTTTTATATTTGAAAAGTTTGCATCCCACTTTTACCCCTTAAAAACCCAATTTCCTTACTTCACACTATTGTTTAATTATTTTCTCTCTTATATTTTCAATACAATTATTACTTCACACTACTATTTAATTGTTTTTCCTCTCATACTTCCAATGCAATCATTATTTCACACTACTATTTAATTAAAATAATACCCACTACAACCCAAATATTCTATCTACCTTAATATTTGTGAAAAACTCAAAGTAAAACAACAAATAAGATCATCGGAGGGAGTAATATTTTTGAGATAATTATTAAAGATAAAATAGAAGTATATTTAGGTTAGACTTTATTAAATTTATTTTATTATATAGTTTTTTATTATATAATTCTTAAACCACTAGCCATCTAATTTTGATCAATAACAATTAGCAACAAACTAAATGTGATCAATATTTTTTAAATTTTTTAATTATAATGTATATTTAGATATATTGATGCTTAAAGTTTTTTAAAAATATGTAAAAATAAAAGTAGACAAACAAAAAGGCATCAGAAAGACAGTATTAATTAAGTCACGAAAGACTTTTATACCACTACGTCGTCATCAAAGTTTAAATCAATAAAAATTAGCAAGAAACTAAACGTGACAGAAAAAGAACTACCCGATAGTTCCATTGCGCTTATGAACTATCAATAATAGAAGAGAAATTATATTAAATAATTTAGTGTATTTTTTTAATGACGTCTATAAACTTTTCATTGTAATAAAGTGAAGTGAAGTTTTTTATTATAGGGAAAGTGATGTGAAGTTTTTAAATTCAATAGTGGGGAATTTGAGTTGGAAAAAACTTTTTTATTTAATATTTCTTCATGAAAATTAATTTTTAATATAAAATGTCCATAAGAATGATATGTTTTTTTAAATTTGCTACTAATTAAAGAGGATAAATATAAGTATTTTGTTCCTATTTTCTTTTGTGGAAGAATTAATTACGAACTTAATCCTCTGATTTAGAGTTAATCAAAAGTTAATGCTTGTGATGTGGAAGTCTGTCTATGCTATCTTGCCAAATTATGCAATAAGATCACCTGAGAAGATACATGTTCATGTAAATTGCAATAAGGGGTTAGCATGGCCCGGAATGTTTTTCCGAGGACTCACTTCGGCACCCAAGTCAGTATTTGTCTAATAAAATTTTCCTAATAGGTCATTTCAGGAGCACAGTGGCTACAAGGTGGATTACTACATAGAACTTATTTTGACGTAAGGTCTTTATGAAGAAGATGATTACTAGAAAATATTCCTAGTATCTGACAAATGTTCTATTATTAGAACAGGTGTAATTACTCTTTTGTATTTATGGTTGTGCCTTTAATGTTATTCTGAAAATCAATGTGGGTCTTTGAAATTCAGTTGTAATAACTCTTTTGCAATAAATTACTAAGAGTTTTTTGTATCTCTCTCAATAGTAGAATTTAGTTACCTCATTTATGTATCCAATGAAGTGTATTTATAGTCCATCATTATGCATGTAGAATGTTCCTAATGATAATTTCATCAATCCCCAAAATTCTCTTGCATGTCACTATTAATGTCTTTGACGTGTTGATTTCTCCTTTACTTTGGTAGGTTTTAACGGCGTTCTTCACTTCTTCTATTAACACGTACGTATCCCACTATCTATATTTATCGCAACAGTGGACAACTGTCCTCATAACCGTACATGATCTTCTCATGCACTAACATTCTTAATGCATGTTCACGCCTTCATCAATCTTTCCATATAATTGTTCCTAGATCTTCACCTAATCTCATTATTTTCTCCCTGATTAACCTTAACTTAATCTTCCCACACGATTTTCTGCCAGAATTACTTATGACTAATATTTTATATATACATATTTATAGTTTGATGGATAAGACAATGACGCAAACGCTATTAATTATTCGAATGAGAAATTAAAAAAATGGTAGAAATCACTTTTTCAAAATAAAATATTCCAAATTAAATAAAATGGATAAAAACAAAAACTATCGCAAATTTATAGGGGATGGAGGCAGCATTTTTTTATTAATTCTTATAACGTTAAAGTGATCACTTATAATTTAAAAAAAAAAAATCATTTTTTATAGTTTCAGAGTGATTACTTATAACCTAAAACGATCACTTACGATTTTAAAGTAATCATCAATTAAAGAAATGAGCTAATATATGGGCTCGTCTCGTGAGACGGTCTCATATAAGACAAGCTATTATTTTTTATATGTTTAATTTGATGGGAATTGCAGATATCAAAAATGAAAATTAAGAGGGAAAAGTATTTTTGTTAATTTTTTGAGGAAATACAGAGGAAAACAAAAGTATTTCCTCTTAATTTTTGTGGAAATACAAAGAAATGAATAACACTTTTACAAAATTTTCAATTTGAATCGCTTGTGTCAAACCAAACAAAAAAAACATTTAAGCAGTTTGAAATAGGTATACAAAGAACTAAAACTCAAACAAATAACAAAAAAATAAAGAACACGTATTTTCAGCAAAACGAACATGATCTCAACTTTATTTTGGTTGTTCTAATCTTCGTAGTTAAAATATTCACTTCGATTTTTAAACTGTCTCACTATAACAAATTTAGCTTTTTGCGACATTGGATTTAGTAACATTAAAAAAATTTTCACTGATTCATATTTTGTCTTTAGTGTCACTATAGTCTATAATGGCATTTGTGAGAAATGTCACTAGATCCTATGTCGCTAAAAGCTTTTAGTGTGACTTTTTAATATGTTGCTAAAAAGCCTAATAAATGTCACTAAATCCTTTATATGCACTATAAGAAATTGAAAATAGCGACATTTAAACTAAAAGCAAATTATGTTGTAGTGTCTATTGTCACATTATCAATATTTTTTAAATTTTTACAATGTACTCCCTCCGTTCCTTAAAGAAGTTCTCACTTTTCATTTTGGGGTGTTTCAATTGTTGTTCCCATAAGGAATCTTTCCATTTATATCACAAATTTTGGACAAAAATAACCTCATTCATCTTCATTTTAATATTTTAATAATGATTATGGGCCCACATATCTTCCACTAACTCCATTTTAACATTTTTATATTCCTTATGGTCCTCACATGTTTCCCACTAACTTTATAAAAATATTTTTTAATTAGTTGTGGTCCCCACTTTTCCTCCATCAAATTTATTATTCAATAAAATAATATCTCCGCAATCTAAAAGATTCCACTTTTCTTAATTTTTGTGAACATTCCCTATAGGAACATCAATAAGGAATAGAGGGAGTAGTGAAAATAGTCAGTCTGAATTGTAAACTGCTAGAATCTCACGTTACTCACTTTTGTAGTGAAATTACTTTAGGATTTAATATTTCAATGTCTCTATAGAGAGAACTTAATCTTCGTACAATATTGATAATGACAATTAATGACTTCCCGACTTATACGACTCTAAAAAATTCAGCAAAAATCTATATTTAGAATTGTAAGTTTGTAACAATATATATTTGAAATTGAACTGAACTTTTAAGAGTTGTCTTTATAAAAAACGGTCTCAAGTAAAAATTTATGTTCAATATATGATGTTAGAGTGGAGTTAATGATATTAGAGAGTTGAGTTTATTTGGGAATTACACTTGTCCAAAATGCATGGAGGCATATCAAAGATATATACTTGAGCATTGCAAAAAGTATCATGGTGTAACTGTGGTACGAGATTTTTATATATACGAGTTATTCGTACAATCACTACAACATCATCTGCTTATTAATAATTAAAAACCTAAAAAACTTACAATGATGAAAACTAAATTGAAAGGTTAAATTTGATTATTTTATTTGGTTTTTAAAAGTGGGTAGAAAAAACCATTGAATTAATTGTATTATTTAAAATATTTGTTTGGAAATCAAATTATCAAAATTTAATGATGCAATAATATTTCATAAATGGTGATTATTAAGATATCAGAAAAATCGTATAATAGGATCATCTATTTAGCTATGATTTGATCTTCTCAATTAATGAGTATAATAAAAACCAAACATAAATATTTTGGGTAGAATACTTGAAAATAAATCAAGTAGCCTCCAATCAAATAAATATTTTAGAATTCTCAAAAGTAAAACTATATGGCTACTACTTCAAAGCATGTGTTCCTTGGCCTCCTCCTAGTTGGCTTGTTCTTATTTACTAGTAAGACTCTAATTTTTGTTTGCTATTTTCTTAAACTATATCAATAATAAGTCATTTAACAAAAAAAAAATGAATCTCCATGATTCAAACTGAAAGTATAGTTGCAATGAAAATCAAGCTTATATGAGAACCATGAAAATCAATCCACATGATAAAAATTGTTACTTTTTTTACAGAAAATGTGTTACTTTTGGGCAAAAAAAATCAATTCAAGTAGGATCAAATAAGAAGGATTTTAAAATGAAAAGGATGAGAAGGATTTTTGATTTGTCACTATATATGCAAAAAAGGATACTATGTTATAAATTAAAAACACTATTGAAATTTATGTCATAGTAAATTTTCTATGTAACATAGTGACTATTACAATTATGAGTTTTTGGTTCAATCGTGACCAAAGATTTTTTTATTATAGTGAAATCAAGGGTGTAGAGTCCTTCTTACCCTTCACATTTTCAACTCCCTTCTCATTGGATCTCTCCCATATATATATATATATATATATATATATATATATATATATATATATATATATATATATATATATATATATATATATATATATATATATATATATATATATATATATATATATATATATATATATATATATATATATATATTATATATATATATATATATATATATATATATATATATATATATATATATTTATATATATATATATATTTATATGGTTCTCACGGGTCAAGGTCCAGTAAGAACCAAACTTATATGAGAACCAATATCCCTGATAAAAATAGATTATCTTTTAAAGAAAATGTGTTAATTTTGGACAAAAATATTACTTATGTTTTTTTTAAAAAAAATTTGGTACTTTTTAGCCAAAAAGTGTTACTTTCCGAAATAAAATATAGTATATTTTTTTCAAAAGAACAAAGATAGTACAAATGCAACATGTTTTTTCCGAAAAGTAACATCTTTTTTGAGTTTTTTTCGGAATTTTTTTCTTAAAATGACACTTTATTGTTTAATAGTAATATAAAATAAAAATAACACCTTTTTACCCAAAGTAACACGTTTTTATTAAAAAGTAACACCTTTTTATTAAAAAGTAACACTTTTGTCATATGTAAGTTATAATTGATGTTAATGATTTAATATTAAGTTCTTTTAATTCTCTTTAATTTTTTCATCATTATCTTAATTTATCAAATAAAGAAAAAATTAATTGGAGTTGTTTATTAATCTAAATTATTTTTAAAATGCAAAATATAGGCTGGTTTTGCCTGAACATTTAAAATATGTTTATATGAAATCATGTTAAATTCGTTTTGACATATAGAACATACTTGAATAGTTAAATGCTTTCAAAATTGTGAAAAATCAAATTTAACTGAATTAATGAAAATGAAAGAATAAAATTTCTGAAAAATTACATTGAATAATTCAACATTTTTACGATCTTTCTATAATAATCTCACATAATTCAACATACTTGGGTAATCCGATGGCCTACTACATTAGGTAATTCAACAAAAAGTAAAATTGAACATTAATGTAAAATTAGAGAAAATTTTTGAAATTTCACATAAAACATTTAAAATAATTAAAAAAAAATTGCTATAACAAGTCATCGGATTACCGGGTTTACTCTAGCAAAATACCCTCTAAAGTTTGAATTATTCATGGTTAATTAATAGGTGAAATTATTATAGAAAAATCATTTAAAAAGTTGAATTATTTTAGGTAATTTTTCTAAAAATTAATTGTGAAAGTTAACTCTAATTATATATCTAAAAATCATTAATATTGTAATCCCTTAAATGAAACAGGTTTGCCTTTAACCGAAGGTTTAGGACCCATAATTTGTGTTCCTGCTGGTTCATGTTCAAACCCCTTGGTTTGCAATCATCTATGCATAGACAAAGGTTTTAGGCAAGGTGGTGTTTGTATGGGCTCCACTTGTTGTTGCTCTCTAATGAATAAAAAGCTTTAACTTGGTTTTTACAATAACTTGCAAAATGTAATGTGCAACATGTAAATCCAAAAGCAATTTTTGGTAATAAAAAAATTTAGAGTACAAAATTAGTTTTTCATTTTAAAAACGCATGGGCAATGTTTATCATATCTTTCGTTGACTACAAATGCCCAAACGATACTTTTCAATAGCAAATAAAGGGTCTCACTCCAAAAAACGCAGCTTTCCAACTAACCAAAATAGTCGTTGTTTAGTCGGTATACGGCTATACCGACTAAACACGAACTACCCTCAGTTAGTCGGCGCAGAATGGTCGGTAAATAACAATAGTCGGAAATTCATTCAGAATTCCGACTAATTTTAGTTTGGTAGGTGTTTAGTCGCAATTCCGACTAGATATTTTAGTAGGCATTTAGTCGGAAAATACCGACCGATCTCCGACTATGCATTTGTCGCCATATCCCGACAACTTCTTTAGTAGGTAAATGGTCGGCATATCTAAAAAATGAATTAGATTGTTTTTTCAGAATTTTGTAACAATTAAATACTAATTTTATTTTCCAACCTACCTCCGACCAGATAATGTCAAACCTTAATTTAGCCAAAAGTAGACAAAATTTTGGCTGCGTTGGATTCCGACCACTTTCCGACAAATGAGTAGTCGGTAGGTGGTCGGTAACTTTTGTATTTACCGACTAAATTCCTACTAAATGATAGTCGGAATTTAGTCGGTAAACAATTTATTATCAAAATAATAAAACTGGACAAATGTGGTCATTGACCACATTTGACCAGTTTTATTATTTTATCGATAACCTAAATTATCGATCAAACGAACAAAAAACGCAGTAAAGATAATATGAAAGACACGAAAAAAATTAATAATACAAATAAAAATTAACCTAAATTATCATATCCTTCGTTCACTACAAATGCCCAAACGATACTTTTCAATAGCAAATAAAGGGTGTTTTTCGTCCAACGAATTTTGTAGTTTTTCATAGAAGTGAAGTCGGCTTGTCGTAAATTAGTCGTAAATTAATTGATTCATAATAAATTATTTAAACTAACTAATTTATCCGAAACTATCATTAGATTTTGAATAAAACTATTAATAATTACTACTTACCAAACACTAGCCACCGAATTTTGAATGAGAAATCATATTTTGGTACTTAGTAATCACTAAAAATGCACTAAAAAAATTAACAAATTTATTTTCGACTAGCCCTTATATTCTAAGCTATACCTCTACAAAATATTTCTAGTCATTATAGTATTTGTTTAGCTTGAGTTATTGAGCATATTGTGAATATGAGCACACAATTTAGACAAAGGAAAAGAGATGAAGAAGTAAAACAATTTAAACACAACAAATAACATAAGGCATAAATAATGCAATATTATAATGCAATATTAGCATAAAAATAAGTGTTTAATGCATTAGCTTAAGCTATCGATTCAACCATATAAGCTTGCTTGCGTTACTCATGCCTTAATCTGATATTAGGAACTTTTTTTTAACCCAAGTGGTCAAATAACTCATACATAAGAATCTACAAATGTTTCACACACATTCAAACATAAAATTTCAGGCTCTAACACGCTTTGCTCCAACGAGTACAAGGCCGGTCCTAAGGGTGGGCAAGAGGGGCCGTCGCCCAAGGCCCTATGTCAAAAAAGGAAAATAATAGTTGTAAAAGGTCCATATAAATTATAAATTGCAAAGGATAAGGGCCCCAATATGTTATTTCGTCCAGGACCCCCAAATATCTAGGGCCAGCCCTGAACGAGTGCACCCCATCCTAATCAACCCGACCATCTTTCATGGTCAATGGTCCCTTAAACATGATGATTCAATCAACTTTCACCTTTAGCTCATCTTGGCCAATTTTAATATTCCAAGCTTTCATTTTTTAGTCAGGTCTTCACTCATCAATATACCCTTGGGGCGGATGTAAGGGTAAGTCAATGATGTCAACTAACCATACATATTTAAAATTATGTGTAAAACTATATACCTAAGAAATATTAATATATGTAAGGCCATGTGAATGCAATGGCCTAGGTTTAAACCTCTTGAAACACTTTTTTAAAATATTATGGACATCATATAATTCTGTTCTAGATCCATTCCTATACATGTATCCTCTATTGAACTTTTAATTTGTAATTCTAAGACATCATTTGTAAAATAAAGATTTGAACTTTTATTATGTTATATTCTGTATATCTTGAATGATCAATTTCTCTGAGAATTTCAAATACAAATTCTTTTGAATTTTCCAAACAAGTCATTTGGCCCAAATTGGAAATTATATATTAATTTCAAGTTTCCAAACAAATCGTAAAAGATTTTTAGGTCTCATTGTGAAATGCGCCATATACATGGGTTAGATATTAGAACTAATACAGATTATGAAAATATAAACTTACTAGTATATGGTCCTGTGCAATGCACCGATATATTAGTTTGTTAATTTATATTAAATGTTTTTATTGAATATTTATAACAAAATTTTAATTACTTATAAGATTATTAGAAAATTAATCTATTTTTACTGGAAAAAAATTTTACTAAAATGCATTTTTTTTACTAAGTAAACTGTTTTTCCTGAGTAAACATATCAATTTATGCTTTACTAAACAAAGGCTAAATTAGTGTTCAAACATTGAATCAAACTCCTTTTATGAAATGAACATACGATATAACCATACACAAACACCATTACAAATAATATATTCTTTATCATAATTATCATTGTAAAATTATTCTATATAAGATTTTGGTTATCTTTGTATATATTGAAGTTAGCTAAATAAATAAGTTGACGAATATTATAATGTTATTTTAAAATATTGTATATTATTTAAGAGTTTCCAAAATTAAGGTTATTTTTAGTTGACAATTAATTTTAATTTTGACTTTTTTGGTATATTAAATCAACCAAAGTCAAAATTAACAGAATTAACTTTTTCTTAAACAAAATCTATAACTATTACTAAAACAAAACACGCTGACATCATCACTAATTAATATTGCTTACGTATCACAACCTCAACAAAAAATTTCCCTCCAAAACTCAATGATGACATCATCACTAATTAATATCTTTGACTTAATTACTTTCTAACTATGACTATAATGTTATCCATGTTGATGTTATACTTTTTAGGCCACATCATTTAATATATTAGAAATCTATATATTTTATTTCATTTTTTCAATTATTTATAAAATCTTATCAATTTTATTTATTAAATGGGTATTATTTAAGTGTATTGGATATTTTATGTTGGTTAAAAGATAATATACTTTTATGAGGATTTTTTTATTTATACTAATGAAATTGGTTACTTAAATGCAATGCATAAGTCTAATATGATTTAGGTTGTGACTACCCTTATGCAAGTCTCTTATATTTTTTATGACAAACAAATTATTTATAAAATAATTTTACATAAATATTTATATTAAATCTATAACTAAATTTTCACAATCATCTACGCACAATGCAAAGTATGGTACAAATCAAACAATGTATGTAATATATACAACTATTCAGAGTGAAATGAGATACAACTATATATACAACTATTCAGAGCGAAATGAGATACAACTATAATGTAAAATTTATCTTAAAATTATAATTTCTTAAATGATATGTCGGTAAATTTAATAAAGTCGTGCATCGCACGGGGATTATCTAGTATAATTAATAAAACAAAGTTTTAGAATTAACTTTTTTCTAAAGCTTAATAAATCGTAAATAAGGTATTTAAGAAATAAAGTTTCATAAAAAATTAAAAAATTTCATATTCAATTGCCTAAACATATAGTTGTTGATGATATAATTTTGTTACTGAAGTTCTAATTACTGGTCATTAATTGTCTTTGTCAATTTTCTAAATAGATAATACTCATCTGAATTCAGAATGAAATAATTTTTTACCCCATATATAATCATTATTTTACGGATTAGAAAAATCAATATTGAATTCATCAAGCAATGAACATAGGGATGGTCATGGGTCCAGGACCATAATCATTATTTTACGCAGTCCGATCCGGTTCAAGATTCGACCTTGGACCCTCACCCTTTATAAATATTAAATTGTCCATTTCTATTTGTCTTCAACGTATGAATTCTGCCCTCAGCACTTATTTTCTTTTTATATTCATAATATATATATATATATATATATATATATATATATATATATATATATATATATATATATATATATGTATTACTAAGTGTCAACCCAATTACCCTTATTTCACGGACTCGAACTAGTGTTTATAATAGAATTTAAGCGTATATGGATGACGCTATGCGACTTTAGATGTTAAATTAATATTAAATATTTGTAAAATACGATAATAACTCTCTTTCAAATATACAAAAAATATAATGACTTATACAAATGGTTCAAATTTTACAAATCAAAGAGACTTTTTTTAGACCCGTTAAGGACCCTAGACCCATAAAATTCGAAGGATTTGGGTTTGGGTTTGAAAATTTTGGACCCTTAGGGTCTGGATCTCAAAATATTAAAAGGGTCTGGGTCTGATAGCACTAAATTAGTACATTGACTATGTGAAATGGATCCAAATATTTTGAAACTAAGAAGGATATTGATGATAAAGAGAAAGAATTTATAAAATTAAAATCATTTAAAGTGAGAAAGATAAACAAATAAATGATATTTTATTTTTAATTGTTATATGAATAAGTTTAACCAAAGATCGAGAAATTCAATAATTCAAAAATAATTAAAAAATATTAGTGATTTGCATTTTTCATTTTTCGGATTTGAAAATTTGATTAGAAAGCTTTAAAAAAAACTCAACAATCAAAAACCTAAAACTCAGTGATGAAAACTCAAATTTAGAGATACATTTGATTATTTTATTTGTGTTTTTTTGAGAGGATTTTATTTGTTTTTAAAAAACTTGACACTACAACATATATAATTTGTTTTTAATGAGATATATCTCATTTAATTTAAACGTCGCTATTTCAAATCTCTAATAGTATTAATTAGAGGATTTAGTGACATTATTAACCCTTTAGCAGCGTAATAAAAAAATCACACTAAAATTTTTTGCGACATATGATTTAATGACTTTTATCATAAATGTCAGTATAGACTATAGTAACAAACTAACAATTACATATGACACTTAAAACCAAATAAAATGTCGTTAAATCACTTTATAGTGGAACTTAAAATAAATATCAATGATTATAACACTAAAAATATAAATCAGTGACTTTTTTTATGTCACTAAATTCAATATCGTAAAAGGTTAAATTTCTTGTAGTGTGAGTAGAATAAGACCATTGAATTAATTGTATTACTCGAAAATATTTGTTTTGAAATCAAATCATAATTAAATGATGCAATATCATAAATGATGATTTTTAAAATCTCAAAAATAAATCATATTAGATTAGAGGTTCAGCCATTTAGGCATGAAAAGATTTTCTCAATTAATGACAATCATAAAAACCAATTATAAATATATTGGGTAGAAAGAATACTTGAAATTTGAAAATAAATAATGTAGCCTCCTATCAAATATTTTGGTTCAGCCATTTAGGCATGAAAAGATTTTAATTATTGACAATCATAACTCAGATTTATATATATATGTCGAGTTTAAGTGTGAACAGTGTTTAAGTGTGAATTGTGCGAACATGTTTTTCTGATAAAAAGTACTACCTCCTATTCATAGAAAATGGGACATTTGTTTTTTGACACTATTAACTCATTACTCTTAATTCGTATTTTATTCTTATCTATAGATTAGAACATAGTCAAGTGAGATCTTGTTTGATTCGTCTCAACGCAAAGATTATTAATATTCACTTTTTATAATATTTTGTTATGTATAATAAGAGATATTAAGCATTGAATAAGTGTATTGGATAGTGTAAAAACACAAATATCTCATTCTCTATGAATAGGAGAGAGTATTATTTTTAATTTACTTTTTTTAGAATTTTTAACTTGACTAAAAATTTAGTAAAAATCATTAACAATGTAATCCTTTAAACGTAACAGGTTTGCCTTCAACTGAAGGGTTTGGACCCTTAACTTGTATTCCTGCAGGCTCATGTTCAAACCCTTGGAATTGCAATCAAGTATGCATAAACAAAGGTTTTAAGCAAGGTGGTGTTTGTATGGGGTCCACTTGTTGTTGCTCTAAGGGATAAGATAACATCATAACAAGCTTTTACTTGGTTGTTGCTCCATTATATATGTTCTATACTCTATAGTTACCTTTAATTCTTAATAATATTTTGTGTTTGTAATCACTACATTATTAATATATGTATTGAACAAGGCTACTTTTTACAATAACTTGCATAATATTGTGTAACATGCAAATCGAAACCCGTTTGGTAGATGGTAATAAACAGTGGTAATAGAAATGAAAAACTAGTTTAATTTTGGTTGAAAATCTCTTGGTTACCTTAATGAACATGCTTGTCTAACTTCAATCATCACATTTTCTTTATAAAATTCATTTCAATGCATTACCATTAGAAGATGTGGTATTAGGTGGTAATGAAAATTTGTAAACAAAATAACTTTTTGTGATCAAAGTTTCATTGTCATGGGAATGATATTGAACTTTTGATGAAATTTACGCTATAAATCATTCTCATTACCATCATTTAATACCATTAACCAAACGGGTCGTTAAAGTCCAAAATTAGTTTTTTCTTCTTTTTTTTTTGAATATCACCTGTTATAGAAATTAGTTTTTCATTTTAAATCATACCAATAAAAGACTGTCCATTTTAATCACAAATTGTTAAATGAGACGATTTTATGATGTGACTATTTCTATTGGACTGATCCAATTACATTCCATTTAATTGATCACTTACAATTTTATAGTGATTAATAGAGAATATACTAATGATATGATGCCGTCTCATAATGAAATAGACAGTAACCAGTAAAAAAAATAATAAAAGATGAAAATCTAATATTTTTAAGCTTTATAATTAAATGTCTACTAGTATTAAGTTCAGTAATAAATCATAGTTTGTGGATTGCTCTATTAACTGTGAATTGTCTTTTAGGATGAGAATGTCATTTTCCATACACAAGTGTGAGTTGTCCATTTTACAAAAAAATTGACATAGGAAATTGCAAACTGACATGTTTTTTGTTCTAAGCTATTCCTAAAAATTTGGACATGTTAATTAGATTTGTCAAAATTGATTTATTTTTCATTACAATGTTAATTAAATTTCAGTTTTATACAAAATCACATATGGATGTGCAATAGGTAAGTATTAATTGGAAACATGAAATAAACAATACAATAGCGCCTAAAGTTTCTCCTTCAAAACATCCAAGACCTTTAGTAGGGGTGTTCTATGCAAACTAACAAACAAACACTTCAATAATAGCAATGAAAAGCAATAAGAATAAAGCAATAAACAAAGATACAAGATTTACGAGGTTCACCACAATATGGGCTACGTCCTCGGTGGTGGTTAGCTTGCTTGTATTATGTGAAGAAACAATGGAGTTCTCAAGAACTCTTACAATGGAGTTTTACACTTGGAGAAGAAGAAAAGAGAAAGAGAAGGGTTTGTGTTTGGCTAGGGTTAAGAATCTACTTAGAAATGATTGGGGAAGGGCCCAGCCCTAATAAATACTCGTATGAATTATCGCAAAACCGAAACAGTGCCCTGTTGCTCCCCGCTCGACCGGTCGAGCAAAACAGAGGGTGGGTCGAGCGGATCAGCCTTTGGTCAAGCAGCACATCATAACACTTTCTGATCTTGTCGAGCCATTAGGCTCGGTCGAGCAGCCATGAGGTTGGGTCGAGCAGCTCTCCAAACGTCTCCAAAATCATCATGCACTCACATACATTCATCCACCCACTCTCCACACTCATCAAACATCATTGGTGCACTATAAGTCACACCAACTCCAACAGAACATTATGATGGCATATGTAAGCTTTTAATCCAATAGGTAAAGCTTGAGTGAGAATTGAATTTTTATCACAAAGATAAAATAAAAAGCCCTAAATTACTAATTTAATTAGTCATTCTCATATTTAGGCTTATGGAGTGTGCTATCGTTTAGGCTCGAAATTTTTCAGGCCTAAAGACATATTTTTATGTATAAGGTTGGTATTAACTTAAATTTAATATAAAAATAATTTACATTTTTGCTATTTAATATCAGTTATTACACCTTAAATTTTTAGGGGTTTTTTTTTATCTTTTGCTTTAAAACCCGAGAATTAATGAGACGACACTTAATTTAGTTTACAATTCGACTAGGTTGTGCACATCAAGGAGAATCCTATACGGCTATACTCCTATTGTGCTTTGGTAGTTATCTAATTTGTTGGGTAGTAATCGCTTAAAATTAATTTTTAATACAGCCAGTCTTCTGAGAGACGTCTCTCAGACCCAATTAATTAAAGCTTATTGCCTACATTTATTCTATATTTTTCCTAATGGGTCAATTCAATTAGAGATGGTCTCTCAAAGAGATCGTCCTTCACAAAAATTTGTATTTTCAATATACTTACATAATTTCTCATCCAATATGCTTAACTTGCTACCTTTTTATTTTCAAGATCTAATTTTAAGTGTTAAAAAGAAGGGTATATATTCTATTATTGTTTCTATCGCTAATGTTTTTATCGCTATGACTTTGTCATATTTTACGTTTATATATTTTATTTAGCTAGATTATCTTTTATTTTCATTCACACATTTTAAGTTTTTTTTAATTTTATCTATACTCAATTAAAATAAATACTGTATGGTAAATGATTTTTTATTTGATTTTTGACTTTTAGTTCTTTTGTTAGTCAATAACAACTATTTAGTATTAAAAGTGACTATTTAAGCCAAAATCAAAAAAATATAACTTTTTCATTGACTTGGCTTTTTGACTTAGGCACAAACATCAACCAAAAAGTAGTTTTAACCATCTCCGTAAAACAACTAGCTTAATTAGTTGGCTTAAAGAATTAACTTATTCTTTCAGCTAATACTTTTCGTTGGTTAAACCAGACAACGTCTTCAACTAACACTCATTTGTGAAACTAACCCAAAGAGTTAACATGTCCTCTCTTGAGAGACCTTCTATATTATAGACGTCTCTCAAGAGCTCAGCCCATATCTTCCTTTTAACTTACAAAACCACCAATTAGTTTTTTTTAATTTATAAATTGGGTCAGCCCCAAAACTTGAGACGTCTATTGTATAGACGGTATCAGCTAAGAATTTGTGAAGAGTTAAATAGATATACAAGGAGCATCACGTGAATTCATAATTATACAACATAGACACTTTGGCGTTATGCCTAACTTCCTCAAAACATTTCTTTATCAAAGAGTTGTAATAACAAGGAAATTATCACTCATATTATCTTATGTACAATATCTTCTCCCCACAAATTGTTATGGGAATAAGGAAAAAGATGAAAGAAAAATGATCTAAACAAACACAACAATAAGCTTTAAATAAAGAGGACAATCCCATTGAATGTATATTCTCTATGTCTATTTCATCCTTTGTATTTCATAATTTATATTGCCAAAAAATTGAAGAATATAACCCATCTCTAAGCTTAGCAAACCATTGTATGGAAAAAGACATGTAAGCAGGGGATTTTGAGGCTTTTATCTATCCTTGTCTTTTCTTTCTTATCCTCCTTGAGCTCTTCTTGATCACCCATCTTCTTATGATCCAACATTCCCAAACCACCCATCTATATTTTCCACATTAAGGGTGGTTGACACTATTCCATAGGGTCGTCATCATCATTATCATCATATATACTCGAGTCTGTTCCACTAATAGAAGCTATGATTCGAGTCTGAAAAAGCTAGATGACAGCAAATCATACCCTTATCAAAAGAGATAAGGAAGTTGCAGCCAGCAAGACCATCGGCTCGAGATTGACCTGCAAACAAAAACAAAAAAAAACCCATTAAACTCACATTATATAAGCTTGCAACATGTTCTAGTAACAAACTCCAAAAAAGATACACAATGAAAAAAGTTACCTTCCCAAAAACCCTTAATAGTGGAGGGAAGCAACCACTCTTAGCAAGTGAGCCATGGCTCGACGATGCATGCATTCTCGACATGGATTACTTTGTCAAGACCCTTTCGGGCATTAAGTCCAAGGGCGTCCGCCCAGACCTAGTAGGCTCAATCATAGCCCACTATGCGTCTAAATGGGTCCCTGAACTATCAGAGACCAGGGACATCACAGGACTCGAGGGGGATAACGACCCATCATCCCCCTCAGAGTCCATGACATCCACATGGAGAAAAAAGAGATTCTATGTAGAAACACTAGTAGGAGTCCTACCCCCAGAGAATGACACAGTCCCATGTAACTTCCTATTAAGGCTACTAAGAGTAGCCAATATGGTAGGAATTGAGATGACTTATAGGGAAGAATTAGAAAAAAGGGTGTCATGGCTATTAGAACAAGCTAGTTTAAAGGAGTTAATGATACCATCTTTTAGTCATACTTGTGGGACATTGCTAGATGTGGGACTTGTTTTAAGATTAGTGAAGAGATTTGTGGGATTAGATGAGGTTGTTAAGAGTGGAAGTGCCTTAATTAAGGTGGCTAAATTGGTAGATGGTTACTTAGCTGAGATTGCTATGGACTCTAATTTGAAATTAGAGGAATTTATTCAGATTGCTGCTGCACTTCCTTCACATTCTAGAGCTATTGATGATGGCTTATACCGTGCTGTTGATACTTATCTTAAGGTAACTTTTCATTCCCATTTTCATGTTTATTAACGGCCCGTTTGGTAGGTAGTAATAAGTGGTGGTAATGGGAATAAAAAATTAGTGTAATTTTGGTTGAAAAATCTCTTGGTTAACTTGATGATCATGCTTATCCATCTTCAATCATCTCATTTTCTACATAAAATTCATTCCAATGCATTACCATTAGGAGAGGTGGTATTAGGTGGTAATGAAAATTTGTAAACAAACAAACTTTTTTGTGATCAAAGTTTCATTACCATGGGGATGATATGAAACTTTTGATGAAATTCTACACTATAAATCATTCTCATTACCACCATTTAGTACCACTAACCAAACGGGTCATAAGTGATTTAAAATTCTTGTGAGAATCGGTCTATAATTGTGTCGGTCTATTATATATTTTTTTTAAATATTGTAAGTAGGGATTAAGAATGATGTAAGTAGACATTTAAGATATTGAAAGTAGGCATTAAAGATACGGTAACTAAGCATTAAAGATAATACAAGTAGGTATTAAGAATACGCTAAGTTAAGTAGACATTAATCTTTAATGGGTTGGGCTTGAGAGACGTCTTTCTCAAGAGACTAGCTGTTATGTAATTGGGACCAAAGATTTCTACTCTCTTTTGTTCCTATGATTTTGCCATTTAGGTCATGCCTATATTGGAAATAAAAGTCAAACTAAGAAAATAAGGTTATTGTAGTAGAAAACTAAGAGAATGTTATTGTTGTCAAATGTAAGAAATAGTTGTAAAGTAATTGGACAAAAAAATAGAAGCATTAGTTCCCTCAATTTAGGAGTAAATATTTAAGCTAGTGGGGTGGAGGGGAAATATTTCTCTCCTTCTCCTAAAAAATAAGGTTAATCATCTTCCTTTTCTTCATCTTTCTCATATCACTAAATTATGTATTCTTCATCCCGTTTTAAATTTGCGTCCGCCACTTTCATTTTGAAATATTTTTATTTTTGGGTAGTGTTCCAACCATTCTTAATTTTTATCCACACATCTTTTATCATTTTTTTTCACTTTTAAGCATATGTACAAGTCTTTATTTATGTAAATTTGCGCATAATTGTCATTAAGGGTCAATCAAACTAATATCTTTTTGTTATCAGTAAGAATTAACAAAGGTAAGGTATACTTTCGATCCAAACCCCACCCAAATGGGTGCTACATACTAGCATTAATTGAAAATTGAGAAGATGAAATATTGTTCAACTTCTTAGATCTCTCATGGTTGTTTCCATTGCTTGTAGAACCTTTTTCTCTTTGTTGGATTTTATTAGTAAAAATATCTTTCTAATCCACCAAGTAATACTTACAGATCAGACCACCGATTCTTCATCGTGTAACTGTAAGAATTTTGTGTAAGTTAAGGCTAATGTAACATAAGAAAATCACAAATTCTTGTGAGAGACGGTTTCTTTTCATCTCTAATTGGGTTGGTCTATTAGGGAAAATGTAAAGTAAATGTAGGCAATAAGCTTTAATAGATTGGGCCTAAGAGACGTCTCTCAGTAGACTGGCCGTAAGAAAATTAATTGTTGTACCTATGGGCTATGGGGCATTTTAATAAGATGATTATTGAGGTTAGAAGAGGGAATGAAGATGATTGATATCTTTATCAAATTCCGTGTGATGCATATTAATATGGCAAGTAAACCATGACAATTCTTGTACTACTACACCAATTATGAGTTATAGAAAACTATTATAGAAACCCGTGCAATGCACAAATTTGTTAGTACGAAATATATATAAAAACAGTTTCAAATAATAATGTAAGTAATGTATACTATCGTTATTAAATTTACCAAATACATGATTTTTTAAATCAAAACATAATTACTGACGTTTATTTTAATTATTTACCTGATACATAACTTTTTTTAATCAATTGAACATATTAAATTCTAAGTTAACTAAATAGAGTTATTATAGAATATCATACAGACATGGTACCTAATTTAACTTCAAACTTAAACAAAAAATATTACATTCTAAATTTGATAAATAGTGTCATGCCTTTAAATGATGACACTTGGAATTTTCCAAGAATTTTATAGAATTGTATTGTATGATATTAAGTTCTAAGTTAACTAAATAGAGTTACTATAGAATATCATACAGACACTTTACCTAATTTAGCTTCAAACTTAAACAAAAAATATTAGATTCTAAATTTGATAAATATTGTCATGCCTTTAAATTTATAATATCGTATGATGCCTTTAAATGATGACACTTGGAATTTTCCAAGACTTTTATAGAATTGTATGATTTTGTTATTTTTTCGCTTTCTAAAACAATTCATAAGTTTTTATTTTTTTTGTAGGCACACCCCGGGTTAACAAAACAAGAAAGAATGCTTCTATGCAGACTAATTGACACAAGAAAACTAACTCCAGAAGCATGCCTACACGCATCACAAAACGAACGACTACCAGTAAGAACACTTCTACAAGTCCTGTTTTCAGAACAGAACAAGATCATGCGCCAATTAGACTGGAGTGGCCATTTATCCACAACCCGAAGTCCTAACTCGAACGGGCTCGATTTGTCAGCCCGATGCCACTCGAAACGAGAAATTTCTGCCCATCAAGTAGAGATTAAGAGGCTAAAAGAAGATGTTGTAAGGCTTCAGAATCAGATAAATATGTTGCAGCATCAACTAGAGAAAATGGCTGACAAAAAGAGGAGGTTTTTTACATGGAAAAGGTTTGTTTTAATGTCCGGTTCAAGTAGTGTTAGTGATGTGGGTAGAAGAGAGTTTGAGGAAGTTGGGTTTGGGAAACATACACCTATTTCTAAGGGTAAGTCATCACATAGATGGAGGAAGTCTCTTTCTTGATTATGTTTTGCTTCTTTAATTTGCTCTAAATTGTGTTTTTGTGATTAGTATATTTGTATAACTTTTGATGTATGATATGGATTTTTTTTATAATGGAGTAAGGCTAAAGAATCGCTTACGTGTAAGAGGACGGTGAAATTTATTTTTTTGCAACAAAATTCTTTCATATAGGTGGAAGGAAAACAACCAATAAGTAATCTATAACTGTAATGAGTTGTACGTATATAATTTTTTCAAAAAAAAAATTGTACGTATGTAAGTTAAATATGAACAATAGTAAAATACATTGTCCACATTTTTAGCTTATTTAAATATAAATAGATAGTCAGAGGGCTAAACCAAATTAATAATTGTTTTAGTGCAACGAAACACCCTTTTCATTTTTTTCTTATTCAAACCAAGGATATAGAATGTTTTTTACCCTTTTCATTTTGAACTTTTAAACCTCAAAACAAGAAACATATGAACTAAAAGTTTATATTATTGGGTTATTTAACTAATGTATTAGATATGACACACGGTGAGACCGGCTCATATAAGAAATATATATATATATATATATATATATATATATATATATATAGATCTTCCTCATAAAAATATATTACTTTTTTTCAAAAAATATGTTACTTTTGGACAAAAAAAGTTACTTTTGTTTTTTAAAAAAGATGACACTTTTGCCTAAAAGTAACACTTTTTTGTAAGTAAGATTGGTTCTCATGGTTCTCGTATAAGGATGATTCTCACTAGAACTTCTTCCTATATATATATATATATATATATATATATATATATAGGTTTTGAATCATGTGAAAACCAATTAAAATGGTAAAAACTGAAAACAAGTATACATAAAAGCTTAAATGGTATACATATTCCGGTGGCAATTTTGTTAATAAGTGGACATTTTCTAAAAGGTGTATATTTATGCTTAAAAGATGTACATATTCGAATGTCAATTCTGTAAATAATATGAACATTTTCCTTCAGAAAAATATATACACCTTATAAGATAATATGTACACCGTTTACCACATTATATGTATCTCAGTCAGATTTCAGTTTTCACCACTTTAATTGTTTTCACCTGATCCTGATCTTGCCCCTATATATATATATATATATATATATATATATATATATATATATATATGAGAGATTCTTTTTAACTTTTTTATCAATTGTATTCCCAATAAATTTCAGTTCTAGATCCACCACTGCTTAAAAGAGTGGCTCCAAGCGCAGAGATCAGCCTCCATAGCCCATAGACAGCTATCAGCTATCAAAACTGAGCTAATATAAATCCTCTACTTGCAGTCTTGTTATGATACTCTGATACCTCAATTTACAGTCTTAAATTCTGATAACAGCGCCCAAGGGGCTCAATAGATGAAAAACGAAACAAAAGTCGCAGTAGTTGGTTGAGCCCATCGTTCACCACATTGACTACTCAATGGTCACGAATAATAGATGAATGATGATTAAAATTCAAAAAAATACAACATAGAACACAACACTGAAAAGAACACAACAAAATACGCAATTAACCAACATTATCAATACGAAGAAAAAAAGGTCTCGACCCGTATACAGAACATGCATACTGCACATTACGTTAGCCATTTTGAACATCAGCAAATATGTTCTCGAAAAGCCTTCTACTGAACAAGCTTCATGAAAACCAAACCACCAGAAAAACCTACAATGCATACAAGCACCGAACACCAACAATATCAGCCAAGGCAACAAGATGAATCTATGAAAGAACAATTTTGGTCCATGATCAATACCACATATCAAACAGAAAGCGACAAGCCAACTCTTTAGACGGCTACAATCTTCCTAAACTGAAAACAGCTTGAGCAAATGCATACCATAAAACTGCAAACAATCCGAAGACAACTGAGAATTTATGATAGCTTAAAACCATAGAGGTATCATTTAAATTTCTGTTGCCAACACTTTAAAACCATAGACAACTTCAAAAATTTATGATAGCTTACCAAACATCTCTGAGAAACAGCAGGGCCCAGTGTAGTCTTGCACAGGGGTGCAAGAACACAGCGGTGTTATAGAGGGAGCCCTATGATGAGGATAATCCAGAGTTCTTATGCAAACCATGACCTACTTTGCTTTCAAGGAACAATTTCCGTAATCTAATTTGAACAGCCAGAAAATTTAATATGTACTTCACTGGCTAAAATTCATCGCCGAGTATCTGCAGAACAGAAAAGCCAATTACCAATAAGTAACAGAACTTCAATTATAGATAATAAATTAACACAATTACTATCAGAACAAAAGGAAATTTTATTCACCTGCGAGGCTTATTTTGTCTTTGACTTGACTTATCATTTGCCACATCTGCAAACAAGCACAATCAGATCATAATTGAGACTAAAACCTTGCGGAAATTACCGATTAACAGCAGTTATATTTAATATTTACCAAATCTTTGCGGAGTCTTCAACTCATTATCAACTTTACTGAGATTATTATCCTTGCTGCAAAAGAGAAAAAAAATTAAGCTCTAAGCAAGAGGGCAACACAAAGGTAGCTAACACAACAAATGCTAACACACAGGCAGCGCAATATTTTATTGGACAACAAATGCTAACACAACCGGTAAGGGGGATATTCAATCCATTTTTGATATAACATTAGATTATATGTATAATCAGCCAAAAGGGCACAAGATTCTTTCAGCCTCATGGCAAATCTTAAAAAAAGTTGAGCATCTATATGACTTGGAGTATTGAATGTATTCAGCTGAGACAGTGAATTGTGAACAAGATCATGTAGAGTTTTTAACTTCTGAACAAATTTCCCAACTCAAACACTCTTAAGCACAATATCTTGCCTAAAATCTACTGTACACCTTTCACAGCACAAGAAACTCTGAACATGACTCAAACAAAGGCTTTACAAAATTCCCATAACCCAGTTCCTCCTGCAGTTTGTATAACCAGAAACAAGGAAACACAATGTATAAGACACAAAGATTCACCAATGTTGTCAGGTAGCAGGACATATCAAAGAAGATTGCAAGCCTGATTTTTCCTCGTCTAAAAGCATAATAAGCCTATGTTCATTTGCTAAAATGGTAGACATTAAGAACAGATACAAAATTGAACATCCTCCAATAGGCTACAGGAAACAATCGAAATATGCAACCGAAAAAATTGACTGATCTTGACTCATATTATGCTAGAATCCATTTCCAGAAGCAACAGAGTACACTATAATCGTTTGATAAGTACAAGTTAAAATACATAGAATAAACATAGACCTTGGGGCAGGCAGGGCAGATGTTTGCCCTGTTGGACAAGAACTATAAGAACCATCAACAGCAATATACGGTGGACAATATGAAGCTCCCAAAGCACCTGCCGCACTTGCTAGTACTGGTAACCTGAATCAAACCCAAAAAAAAAGACTAATAAGTCCGCAGCCGTAAAAGAATAATGTGTGTATAACATAATTACACTTCCATGGACAAAAATAATTATAGAGCAAACTTAAACTCCGAAGAAACAAAACTAAAATGCAAATATTAAAGCTCTGGGATAGCATGAACACCACATCAGCAGAACTATAATACTATATACCATCAAAATAGGTACCCAGCAAACACCTATACTTGGTTTCAAGAAGAAAGATTTTCAGGTCATCAATGAGCCAAATTTCCTCAAGTCCAAAAAGGTAAACCGTGAACAACACACCACACAGAAAAGGTAGATTGCAGTCAAAGCTAACCCTGATGATGTAAAGGAATCACATCAAAGAAAAAATTATCGATCAACAAAGAACATTTGTCTGTTTCAATCTAATTTCACGCTTTGCCCAACGTTTATCTAGACGTTCCAAACCGATGTACTTCTTTCCTTTTTTTGTAAGTGGTTCTCAGAATAAACATAGGTGGAGCCACATCATAGTACTAGGGT
The DNA here is from genome assembly GCA_019425755.1 of Amaranthus cruentus. Taxonomy (NCBI): domain Eukaryota; kingdom Viridiplantae; phylum Streptophyta; class Magnoliopsida; order Caryophyllales; family Amaranthaceae; genus Amaranthus; species Amaranthus cruentus. Next base: position 5,657,838 of record CM033450.1, read on the forward strand.
AATGGAATATTGAACCTCATTATTTCAATCTAATTTCACGCTTTACCCGAGGTTTATCTTTCTATCCCTCCTTGTCCCAACACCATGCTCAAATACTTGGCATCAATTCGCAATGAAGGGTAGTAGGAGTTGATAAGTACTTCATTTTGTAGAATGCAAAGAAAAAAGTTAAATAACACCTTCACATTTTTCACTTATCTCAATTAACTTCCTTGGCGAAGGAGAGGATCCGAAATAATAGTACATACCATGTCATTTCGGAATTTCCAAGACCGTTTGGCTGAGCAACATAACCAGGAAATGCCATTCCAACAGCAGGAATTCCACCAGGTTGTTGGCCCCCGAATTGCATAACTGCACTAAGCCAACATATAATATCAACAATAATGTAGACAAAGAGAAACTAAGATGAACAAAAAAGCATACATTCTGCAATAAACCTTATGAGATGCAACATATTGGGTGTCATCAAGTTTCAGAAGAAAAAATACAGCAAATACAATATTTTACCTGGGAGGAAAGTTGGAAGGTTTGCATCACCATGACCAGCACCAGCATTTCCACCTGGCGCCATAACTTGTGCACCACCGTAAACGAGCGCACCCCTCCCAATTCCTTGGGAACTTACTTTGCCTTTTCCAAACATAGAAATCTCAGAATTACCAGATTCTAAAAGTTTTAAATTTTCAAGGCTCAAAAGAATTTAATGACAAACCTGCTTTTAGTGGGGAAGAAGTTCGAGAACGGGCAAGTTCTTGACCAGGAGCCTGCAAATGACCTTGGATTTGAACAGGAATTCTCTGGGAAGCTTGAGCTGCTGATGATGAAATTTTGTTCAATTGGTTATTTGTTTGAGAAGATTGGAGTACAGTAGATCCAGATGAAGGTACACCCCTTCCATGTGGTCTAGATTGAGTCATCTGAATAGCACCCGCAGATAAAGGAGCAGAAGACGGGAAGTGAACATTACTTGATGACTTTTCACCGACTGGAGAAACATAATCATCAATGTGCAATTGGTCCATACCCATGGCCTCAATAACATTCTTCCCTCGCATCAAAGAAGTTGTATGCTGCATGGAAATTGTATGTTCCACAGCAGAAGAGCGCATGTTCCTGTTGTGATTACTAGCTTGTAGCTCCTTTTTCTGTGTCAAGGAAATATTGTCCTTATTGGATGAACCCGATGGATAAAAAGGAGGAGAAGCAGAGCTTAAACTGGAAGCAACTTTCTTAACAGTAACTGGTTCATGCTCCAAATTTGGGATAGCAGTTACGGCAACTCTGCCAGATCTTGAAGGTGAATTTTTGTCTAGCGACTTTGTTGATCTGAGAAACAAAATAAGGCTCATAATCATGAAGGTCCAAAATCAAGAAACGCACACCAGCTGGAAAAATTTAGAGTCCTCACCGTCTGTTATGATGTGGGAGTGCTTCACTCCTTTTTTTCATTGAAGTTTGATATACTCTAGGTCCTCTGCCTCGCACATCCTTAGGTGGAGCACTCTGACTGTTATTATCATCATATCCTCTCATCTTGGTCGCTCGAGCATATCCACTTACTCCACCTCTAGCTCTCCCTCGACCTCGATAAAATCCTTTAGAAGACCTCCTTCCCTAATAATAACTCGTGAAAAATCAGTAACAAAATATGAACGAATTATATGTTTTTAAAATAAACAAATAGAAGTACAAGCAAATAATAATTATGTACTCCAGCACATGTCCAGAGTTTAAAAACGACATATAGCGGAAAAAAATGAAATATAAAGAAACTAAATTACCTCATCACGATGCCTGTCCTCCATGTCCAGTTCCTCAAACTTATCATGCCCCCACTTCCTATCATCTTTAGATTCCCACACTTTTCTACCGCCAAAAGTTCTAATAAATGCAAAACAAATTATATATTAATTTACAAATAGAATGAAGAGCTCTGAATTAGCAATGCAAATCCATCCTGGTTAACTAACAAAAACAAAGTTTGTGCACAAGCTAACAAGTAACATCAGAACTTCTAATCTTTAAACCGTAAAAGCAAAGCACAAGAACACAAGAAAACTAAGTGAATATTCAGAAACTATACAAGCAAATAAATTCCTACTCAAATTATAAAGCATAGTATTGTTTCACATCTCTCTAGAGAAAGTAAAAGAAAAAAGATGTCACTAAGGAGAAATTGAGCCTCCTCTCCCAGTGATTAACTTTAAACACAAACAGACCAATGACAGTAAAATATTGAACACTAGTACTAGATGTTAAAGGACTAAGTTCAAAATCTTCATCCCACTCGTTTGAGGTGAGATGCTGACCATAAAAAATCCACATATTAAAGAACATAGGAAGTCATAATTGACACTTGAAACATCTGCTAAAATTAAAAGACTTATTGTGTGATCAAGCATTGGATACAAATCCATTTTTATAGAACAGCCTATCATGAAGCGATTCCTTCACGAAACATGAAGTCTTATTCTAGAAAATCTATTCCTATACGATGTTTCAAATGTAATACTTCTATAATGGTCACCATCCTTATTCCTAAACCGAATGTTATTACTCATTGTATCCCATGGGGTTACAACAGTTTCCTTTTTAGTATGTCCCATCTCTCATGGATTTTGTTACATTTCATTTTTTGGACAAGACCCACACTCTTTCGTTAATTCTTATCAACAAATTTAACTTATCTTTTCATCTCATCCACACATGTCTCCCACTTCACTTTTAAGTATATCTTTTTACCTCTTTTTCTCCTTTTCCTCAGTTTGAACCAAACCGGAGACCCCATGGGACACAGGGAGTATACTAGACTACTAGTACAGAGATGAGACAATCCTCAATTCCTAACATAAATCTCACCTTTTCCGTCAGACTCAAGGGGGCAGAAAACCAATCTAACATTATTTGTAATCACATATTTCCTTAGCATAAGATTGTTTCAAACAAAAGCACACCATTCCATTTATAAATTATAACTTAGACTAAAACAAAACTTTGTTTACATCACTCACCCCCAAAACATGTGTCACTTTGTCATAAAAAAAATGTTCATCCAAATAAATACTATGATGTCATCATTGTTGACTTTTTAAGAAACATAATTCCATATAATTTTTATCAAAACTTTATATAACAATACATTTGATACAATCAAACAATAGTACCTCCTATTCAACTTATGTGTCTTATTTAATTTTGCACACTTGTCAATTCACTAATTTAATCGTAAGCTATGTTACTCAGACTCGTTGATTTTGCCGACACAACAATGTATGGTACGTTAGATATGCTAGTGATGGATACGTGTCCGATATGCAGAGATTAACATGGATACGGAAACAATGGAGGAGATAAAACCAAAGTAACCCTTGAGATCTTTTGAAAGTTTAGGGCTTTTTAACGAAAGGAAAAACCGAGGGTAACAGCATGATTTTCATGATCTTTTATTTTGACTTTTAGAGTCTTCACACACAGAAGATGGAATTCCAAACATTGGAATAATGGTGGAAGTATTTTTCTTTTTCTTTTTGTGTTTCATAATATGGGTTTGCGTCTTGGTTTAAAAAAGCAAGCAGGGGAATGCCTTAGAGACTCGAGACGCAGCGCAATACTTGAAGGAGAGAGAGGCATGCGCCATGTGTATGTTACCTTTCTTTTTCCTATATTAAAGTTTTAGAAGCTAAAACACTTACCTTTGTTTACTTTATTGGATTAAATCTTAAAGGAAAAGCAGCTTTATTGAATTCAAAAGAGAAAAAAGCCCCTCTATTTGAACAATAGTTTCATCAAATCCTACTGCATCTTAATACCCTTTAGATCCTTCAAGAAAAATATGGTCATTGGTCAACTCAAAACTATATTACATGACTTTATATGCTAAAATAGTGTTGATCTAATTTTTACGTTGTAATAATGAGTTTCGTGTTGTTTAAACTATTAAATATGTTTTACAATTGACTTTGGAGCCTTTTAGCGATATTGTGTGCCTCGCATACGAAAAGCCCACACTTTGAAGTCCAATATTAAGAGGACGGTGTCAATATATCCTATAATATCCTATAATAATGTCTTACCAGACACTAGGATCCGCACCCCTATTGATAACCGCACCCGTACACAAGTCCAAGTAACATTGATCGTAAATATCTCTAATTGTGCACAGTTCAAATTATATAACAAGTTGATATTTATAAAATTTAGACTGAGATAAATTAAAAAAGATCACATTTTATTATATTTTAACTTATAAATAAATTAAAAATAAACTGCAAATTAAAAATGATTGATGAACAATATAAAAAAAATAGAACATCTAAGCTAAATAACAGGGAGTAATAAATAAATGACATTTTTGTAACATCAACGAATTCAAAAAATTTCTTGAGACTTTGAACTTGCGACATTGATCATACATTACTTCTAATCTAGACACTAATAAGTTTAGTCATGAAAGCTTTATTTTCTTAAAGTTTACAAATATGTCCAAACAAAATTATTGAAGCCATACATCACACATTCACACTAGTACTATCTAGTTCATTCACTATTAGAAAAATAGAAGGCAAAAGGAATAATCAATTCTCAATATCAATGTCAACAAAATGATAGTTTGAAAAACTTCTCCCACCCACCATTCAATATTAGTATCCACTATCCATCCCACCATGAAATCAAAATTCCTAGAACAGTAAACCCAAAGAAACACAATTATTCATTTATTCTAACCATCTTTTATTGTTGATCATATCATCATGGAAGTACTATCCATCTTCAAGTGATTTTTTCTCTATCAATAATTGAATACCCAAACAAGAGCAAAAACCCTCAAATCCTAATAGCTACCTTATCAAACAAATCAACAACACGCATTCAGATTCCACATTAACACATTCTAAAGTAAACTTTTTCCCTCAATAATGCTCAACAAAACAATTCCACATAATGTTCCAATTGTTCCCCACAGTAGATACAATTTTCCACTATTGGAAAAACATAAACAAAATAAATAGATACTTCATAAATGCTACATTGTATAAATAAGAATTAAGAGGGCAGCCCGATGCACATAGTGTCCTTGCATAGCCACGGCCACATCGCTCAAATAAATGTAATAACGGCAATCCTTACACTAGAATACCTATGTTCAAATAAAAGCAATAAAATATTCAATACCTGTGTTTACCACGAACATTACTATTTTTGAAACGATCATCATGCATATAGAATGCACCAGAAGTTGGAACAGCAAACGGCTCATTCTCCTTCTTCTCTCTCTCACCTTCATCTTCACCTTCATCATCTTCTACAGCATCCCGGCTTTCATCCTCTCCTTCCAGCGATTTTGCCTCCAAGACCTTGCCTTCACCATTGGCAACGCCACTAATTTCTTTTTCCTCCTCCTCATACTGACCGTTGCTGACTACTCTTTGCTTTTCCTCGTACACCTCTTGCTCATCATAATACTCTTCGTCATCTTCATCTTGATCTTGTTCATCATCGTACTCCGCTGCAGCACCTTGACCATCGGATTCAGCCTCAGAATCAACAATTCCAGACCTAGAAGTTGGTGATCTTCTCTCCCCCTCGGAATCTTCGTCGTCGCTAGCTTCTCTCCTTCGCATCTTTAATGAAATTTTGGTTTCTTCTGGATCACTCTCGTATTCCGTCTCTTCTTCTACTTCACCGGCCATCTTGTCCAATATAATCAAACCCTAATTTTATGTTTTTTTCAATCGTAGCGAAAACTTTCCCGTAATTAAAACCCTAACTTGTCCAATCGAACAAATCACGAACGAACCCTAGATTTTGATGATTTTTTTGGAAAGTGGATGAGATTGATGATGAATTGTACTTCTATTTGGATTTAGATTAGAAGTGTTTAAATAGGTTGGGGAGTTTGGTCAACAATAAATCGGGTAAAAAAGGGGATTGGGTCTTCCACCGAGGAGAAATAATGGGAGTCTTGAGTAGATTCCTGATGTAAATGCCTTCTTCGCATTTTAGGAGGTTATCTTGCTTTTTATAGGGGCATTTTGGACATACCAATTGCATTTAGGTAATCTATCTATCTATTCTATCACTATTACTAAAATAAAACAAAACACGCTTACGTTATGCCTTTTCCTCATTAAAAAATTTTCCTCTTAAATTAAATGATGATGTCATTGTTATTAAGATCTTTGACTTTCTATTTTATTATTTTGAGTATGTTATTTTTCTTATTAATTGTTTTTTTATTTTTTGGGTCAAATCATATTTAATGTATTAGTAAATTATATAATATTTCATTTATTTTAATTATTTATAAAAAATTTCAATTTTATTTGTTAAATGAATATTATTTAATGTATTGGATATTTTGAGATAGTTAAAACGTAATATACTCTTATTAGGATTTGTTTTTGTTATTTATACTCTTGGTTCCTTTTTTTTTTGAATATATACTCTTGGTTCCTTAAATGCAATGATTAATTCTAATATGATTTTGGTTGTGACTATCTTTATATATTTTTATGGGAAAAAATTATCTTTGTCGTTACAAATTGGTGGTAATGGGAATAATAATAATAAACACTCGCGCCCCGTTTGGTTAATGGTACTAATTGGTGGTAATGAGAATTATTGGTAGGGTAAATTTTCATGATATGTATCTCATTACCATGGTAATGAAAGTTTGATCATAAAAAAAAATTTGTTCATAATTTTTCATTACCACCTAATACCACATGTTTAAGTGGTGGAATGAATTTTGTGAAAAAAAATAAACTTGTTGAAAGAGAATAAATTTGGCCATTAAATTTATCATGATATATTCTTACCAAAATTACACTAAAAATACAAACAAAATTACACTAACATTTCATTATCATTACCACCATTTAGTATTGATTACCAAACAGGTCGTCACCGTATCAAATCCTACCACATTAGAGTGATTTATTGAAATCACACATAATCGTTATGTACTAAGACCTTCTCGTATTTATGTCCTAATCAAACATAACTACTTCACAAATTCTTGAACGACACGGCACAATGACGCCATCTTTATTAACTAGTTATACCAATTTTTGGATATCAGATATCTGACTTTTCTCCAACTCTTCTTTCTAAGGTTTAAAATTGTCTAGAAGTAATCCCACTTATTGACTAACCATAAATAATCTTAACTTTGAAATGTATTTTTCCAGAGTAAATTAGAACAAAATGTCGAAAAAATGTTAAAAAAAAAATTAAAAAATTCTTATTTTTTTTTAGTATTATTTATAAATTTTTATGTAAATTTTTAAAATATTTCGTCTAATTTTACATTAATTTTCAGCTTACTTTTTGGTAAGTTTCCTACTATAGCAGGTCATAGGGTTACCTTAATTTACTCTAGAAAAATAACCTTTAAAATTGGGGTTATGGTGGGATTATTGTAGAAAAAAAAAAAAATTAGATTATTCTAGATAATTTATCCTAATATTAATTAAAAATTGATTGGCATGATTAAATACTAATACTACCCTTACCAAACATAGTTTGGTATCATTTCAAAAAAAAAACATAGTTTAGTATGTCTAATTTAGTTTATATCTATTAGGAAAAATTGCCTAGAATAATTCAACTTATTCATGATTTTCCTACAATAATTCTATTTATTAATTAAATATGAATAATTCCAACTTTCTATAGCAAGTTGTATTTTCCTAGAGGAAATTCGGTAACCGGATAACTTTCTATAGCAAGTTTTATTTTTTTTTAAAAAAGATAAATTATATTAAAATGTCAAAAAAAATGTTAAAAAAATATTCAAAAAAATTGTATGATTTCTTTATTATTTAGAATATGCAAGTTTTTAAAATTTTTCTCTAATTTAAATTTACTTTTTTGGTGAATTACCTACTATAACAGGTCATCGGGTCACCGAAGTTTACTCTCGTCAATACCCCTAAAGTTGAGATTATCCTACTTAAGATTATTATAGGAAAATCATGAAAATATTGGATTATTCTAGGTAATTTTTCCTATCTATTATTACATTTTATTTGAGATGGCCTTAGTAAATAACGGTTATTTGTGAGGTTAATAAATCATCTTTATGTGGTTGGATTTGATAGAGTGGGAATTTTGTTGTTTTCTATATTTTTTATTTTTGGCAATTTTATATTACTTGCTACATTTCTATTTTTAGTAATAAAACAATTATATAAATATCTACTTTACCTCTATTTTTATCCTACTCTATACCTCATTAACATTTTTGCTCTTCAATTAAGAATTAAAATGTAGGGTATAATTGTAGTTTATATGTTGTGCCCAATGGCGAAACTTAGTTAGGGGCGGGTAGGGGTTTCACCCCTTCGAGATTTTGAGCTAGTAAGTGATTTTCGGCAAATTTTTTTAGTATATAATCGCCATTTCATTTTTTTTTAATTTCAGTCCAACAAATAAAAAACAACACAACTAAAGGAACACAATAACTGAAACAAAATAAAAAATCTTATAATTAGTAATAGAATTTCAAATTAGGAATGAAATTATTATTTGACAACTACAAAAAAAACGAAAAAAGAAGACAATGATCGGGAGAAATCAACAAAATAAAAAAAATAAGCTTACCATACACAATTGAAGAATAAAGGTTTGTTTTATATTTATAATTGATTTTTGTTATCTTTATTTAATAATTAGTTTAAATAAGTGAATACTTGAATCACAAAAAATCCAAACAATAAAACAATCAATTATGAAGATAGTGAAGACAAGAAATCGTAACGAAATGGACAACGATTATTTTGTTGATAGTTTAGTAATATAAGAGACAAATATCAACAACATACGGTGTCAATGAGGTTATAAACTACTAGTATAGAAACTCGTGCAATGCACGAATTTGTTAGTGCAAAATATATACAAAAACAGTTTTAAATAATAATGTAAGTAGTAACTAATGTATTAAATTTACCAAATACATGATTTTTTTAAATCAAAACATAATTACTGACGTTTATTTTAATTATTTACCTGATATAGAACTTTTTTTTTCATTCAATTGAACATATTAAATTCGAAGTTAACTAAATAGAATTACTATAGTATTCTACAAATACTTTACCTAATTTAGCTTCAAACTTAAACAAAAAATATTAGATTTTAAATTTGATAAATATTGTCATGCCTCTTTAAATGATAACACTTGGAATTTTCCAAGACTTTTATAGTATTGCATGATGATTTTAATTATTTACCTTATGTAAAACTTTTTTTTCCATTCAATTGAACATATTAAATTCGAAGTTAACTAAATAGAATTACTATGGTATATCCTACAAATACTTCACCTAATTTAGCTTCAAACTAAAACAAAAAATATTAGATTTTAAATTTGATAAATATTGTCATGTCTCTTTAAATGATGACACTTGGAATTTTTCAAGACTTTTATAGTATTGTATGATATGATTTTAAAGTGCTAAAAGAACGTCGAGTTTTACATTGATTCAAAATTTAAGTTATGATCTTTGATCGTATTGATTAGCTACATTTTAGTTGAATTTAATTTTTGTATAACTTCGCCTTCTAAAATTGTGTTTAAATTTCGTCACTGTTTATACTCATATTTTTTAATTCTTGTGCCCATGTAAATGCAGGTAATAAAAACAGTATAGAGCAAGTAGATTGTACGGAGTATTTTAAGAGTGGGTGGCATACGGCAACACGGTGTGTCCTACAACACCATATCAAATCAAAGGCTTCAAAATTTGATTATCGGGACTCTAACCCTAGCGTCACTACTCACTACCGAGAACTGAAAAATCCCCAATCCAACACTCTCTACGCCACCTGCAAATTCCTCTTTGTAAGTTCCCTTTATATTACTTCTATTTTTCTCCATTAATTTTCAGTTCTTATACGTTTCATGAAGTTATTTCCACTATTATCATGATTTTGGTTTTATGGTAATCTTTATTTGGTTCATATGCGCTGTGATTTGTACTTGTTTGATTACCGTAATTGGAAATGATATTTTTTTTGGGGGTTTCAGTGATCTGTTGTTCCAATTGTTTGTTTGATTTTGGATACTGTTTGTTTTCTTTGTTAGGGCAGTGCTAGTAACTAAATTACGCTGTATGTGCTTCAATATTGTTGTTGCACTTGCACACGCAATTACAAATTGATTCATTCCCTTGCTAAAATAAAATTCCGTTTTCTGGATTTCTAGATAATGTTAAGTTAATTCTTTTGAGCTTGTTTTTTAGATAATGTTAGTTAATTTTTTCCCTTTTTTTGGTTGGGAATAAGGTTTAATACCCAAAATTGCTTTAATTTTTCTTGGACAGCTTTGGATTTCAAATAAGATTTAAGAATTAAAGAGTTTAATTGATATAAAAAAAATTAACTGATAGAGTTTGAATACATTTTGTGTTGAATAGCAAAGTAAGTATTAATTACAAGTTTACGACTACATATAGGGCATGCTTGTATTGGGTGTAAATATTTAAGGGGGAAATCAAGTCAAACTAATGAAATGAAAGCAAATAGAGATGCATTTCAAGTAGTTAAGATAGTTGTGAAGAAGGTGAAATGAGCATGAAATAAAAATAATAAAGGAAAAAGAAGATGATTTTCCTAATATGGAGGTAATACATTTCCCAACCCTCCCCCAGGATAAATATTTACCCCACAAAATTGAGAGCTCCCTTCATTTTTCATTACTTTGCAACCATTTTTCTACCTCTACAACAATTAAATTTCACTAATTTGTCATTTATCAACCTTATTTTCTTACTTTGACTTTTTTTACTCCCTTAAATATTTACACCCAATACAAGCATGCCCATAGAGAAAGCAAATGACCTACCAAAGGAAACTAAGGCCACGGTATAATCAAGGGTCATGCGTACAATCGTGGCTGAGAATCATTAACTACCTAAAATATAATTGACAATAAGAAAGGTCAAGAAAGGGTACATATAAGAGCTACAAATAAGGGAAGAGGATAAATACTAGCTATATACAAGGAGATTTGATTATCTCTCTTAACATTCCCCCGCAAGAGGGACGGTCGAGAGACGAGGCCGATCTTGGAATACAAGTTGTTAAATCGGAAGATATCAAGAGGTTTAGTAATGGCGCCCGTAAGCTGGTCATTGCCGAAAATGTGCCCCCGCAACACAGGGAAAGTTCAATATTGAAAGATGACATGCGGTTGTTATAAGAGAACGTTTATAGTGACACTTTTTTTTTAAAAAAAAAGAGAGTAGTGGGTGGTTTTCTCCATAAGAGTTTGGAAAAATAAGTTTATGCTTGACAACACTAGGTACTAGGTAGATAAAAAAGATATGGCTATTCTTATAACAGTTGGCTATCCTTGGTAGAGAGACTAATAGTTGGCTATCCTTGGTACAGAGACTACATGGTGCGGAATTATATATGGATTTGTTTAATTCTCCATAAGGGGTTTGGAGGAAAAAAAGATATGGCTATTCTTGGTAGAGAGACTACATGGTGCCGAATTATGGATTCGTTTCTCCATAACGAGTTTGGAGGAAAAAAATGACAGTTGTCTATCCTTGGTAGAGAGACCACATGGTGCCGAAAGGTTTTGAACGGAAGTTTGATTTGGGTTTGAAACTATCCGAGAGGGAACTTGAATATGGTCACCATCATTTGTCGGTGTCAACAAAGTTTTGATGGTGTAGCCATGGTAGTAGCGGAAACGGAAAAAGATGGATTAATAGCTCATGATACCATAATAGAGTTTGAATACATTTTGTATTGAATAGGAAAGTAAGTATTTACAACTATATATAGAGAAAGCAATTAACCTACCAAAAGAAACTAAGGCTGCGGTATAATCAAGGATCATGCGTACAATTGTGGCTAAGAATCATTACAAACCAAAAATATAATTAACCGTAAGGTCAAGAAAGGCTAAATATGAGAGCTACAAATAAGGGAAGAGGATAACTACTAGCTATATACAAAGAGATTTGATTATCTCTAACATTAACACCTTATAACCATCTCTTCTTCTATTATTGATAGACACAATTGTCATTTTTCTTGCAATTCTGATTCCCACCCCCCAATAATCTTCCTTGATCCTAATTTGTTAGAACTTTGGTTCTTTAAGGCCCGTTTAGCAACCCTAGCATGGTTTTTTATGTCTCTGTATTTTGGTGACTTAGCATGTAGTATAAGCTTTTTTTTATTCAAGGGTTGGCTAGAGAATCCTACTGGCAAGGGGAAAGGGAATCAAACGTTCGTGTAGGTGGTGAGATTCGAACCCCTGGGCGAAAGGTAAACCTCAAACACTAGGCTAATCCATAATTCTCAACATTAACTTTTTAAACTATCACGATAAGTATCTCTTTCAAGCGGGATACACTTGTTATGATGATGATGATGATGATGATGATAATGATAATGATGATGATGATGATGATGATGAGTGGCTCTTTCTGAATTTTATTAAAAAACTTGTATAGTATTCCACTAAATCTGTTGCACTCTTGCAGAGACTAAACCATTGAGTTCTGCGTATGTCCTGATGCTGCTAATGGTAGTGTGGAAATTATATTAATTTTCTCATATCTGGCATTCCTCTGTTGTGTTTGTGAACATGAGGGAATTCTTCGTTGTAGGTTATATGTAATCTTTCGATTGTTTGATAACATATACATTGTTTATGTAGAATCTCGCGTTAATGGTTGTCCAACATTACATCACATTCGTGCATAAGCTAACCCTTCAAGTCTTTGAGGATGTTAAATATATTTTTTTAAGTTTTAATATCTAGCTTTTTTTAGTGCTTTACGAGCTTGTGGGCCTTATTTATTCTGGGCTACTTGAGTTCTTTCTAATTCTAATGGCGTTGCTTATAAGAGCATCCTGGAAAATTGATTGCAGATGACCTGGGCACTGTTGCGATATTTGTACCGTCAGTAATATTATTAGTTGGTATCACTGTATCAACCACTTGGCTATTGTCCAGAGTCTTTCAGGTAATAGTAAGTCTCTATCTCAATGAGTGTAGGAAGTCACTATTTGGGGTATGTTCTCTTGATATCTTCGATGTTGGAGTTTCTTTTTCATGGGCTATTCTTCATTAGTGCTAACATCAGGGAATCAAAAGATCAATGGAATAAGTAGTTGAGTAATTCAGTCCAATATAATTTCTGTTATATGCTGCAGTTCTGTTCCGAGGTGGGTTGATTTTATTAATATGTGCCGTACCCTTAAAATATTATCTGAACACAAGTCTAAGAAATAAAATTTTCCCATGGGTTTCAAAATTATCTTTCTAATCATCACTGGCCAGTGGCCTGTTATACAAGAATGTGACCATACTTCCTATCAATCATGACAGCCAATCATCTGTTCCTTACAAACATGATGCATGTTCTTGAACTAAGGTACACAAGTACAATCAGAGTTTTTTTTAATATATATAACATTCTTTACATGATGCATGTTCTTGAACTAAGGTACACAAGTACAATCAGAGTTTTTTTTAATATATATAACATTCTTTCTGATAAGAGAATCTGGGACATTAAAATATGTGCACTCCTTTACTTACGTGTTCACAAACAAGGAATTCAATGGATTCACAGGGTGGATGCTTACAAAATATAGAGCCTAATATTTTCTCTGCTAGCATGAAATTGTTTTTTTTTTCTTCCTTTTTCTATGTACTCCTTTATGTTTCTTTACTAATGCCTTCACCATATGGTAGTGGCACTGAGTCGGGTACAAGCACACAAATGGTTAAGGGGATGGGAACTGGGAAGATAGCGGTAATCTAAAAAAGATTATAAAGTGGATACTATTTAAAATTTAGCGAAGTACCCCCTATCATCTAAGTTGAATGGGGATGTTTTGGGTATGGAGACATAAAATGAAGTACCCGTTTTCAAAAGTTCTACAACAAAAGCAATTTTTTTTTCTTGAAGATGGTATTTGACTACATGAACATTGAACTATAACAAATCAACTTACGTTGAAGTCTTTCTTTTTTTGTGGAATGAATGTTTCATTTTATACCCTTGTGAAATATGTTCCTCCGACTCAAATTCCTACTTAATGTTTGTTATGCTTAATTCTGTCAAGTCAAAGATATTGTGTTCTGTTTGTGCTTGTTGGTAGATCCTTTGATTCTTTTTCTTTGACCTTTTTGGGTGGGTTAAGTAGGATATATTATGGGTTTAAATGTCATGCTCAGCTGCAATTCATTTGTCCTCTTTTTTGTCCCAAAATACTTCAGTAGTAAACAATGATGTAGCATTTCAAGCTGACTCGTCTCTTGAATGCCTTTTCATGCAGTCATTGTCATCTTATTGGTATTTTTCTTGATTCCAATGGGGGATGAAAATCAGCCTTCTAAGAAAAGAGCCGCTGGTAGAGAATTATCTCGAGATAATCCTGGTCTTGATGATGAGGAAGAAGTTGATGAACAGGCGACTGGAACTTTCAAGAAAGCCACTGAGGAGGTGCTGGCCACAAGACGAATAGTGAAAGTTCGTAGACAACCAACACCTACAGCACCTTCTGCTCCTTCATCCAATCCCTTTGCTGGCATTCGTTTGGTTCCTCCCGCTCCTGCTCCCACTCCCGCTCCCGCTACCACTACCACAGAAGCTCAAGCTGCTGAAGATAAAACTAGCAATGAAGATGCAATTACCAAAGATGCTAACACAGAGTCTGAAGTGAAAGAAGTAGAGCTAGAAGAGAAAGCCAATGTAGATACAACAGAAGTTGATGCAGCAGATACAGATAATAAAGTGCCCACTGAGCAAGTATCTACAGTTAGTCAACCTGATGACACTGTTGACAAGGCTGCTGAACTTAAGCCAAATGACGAGATAGGAGCTGACAACAATTCGGAGAAAGTGGTCGAAGGGGAAACGGCTGTTGAAAAACAAGCTGAGGGCGAAGTGGTGGAAAATGATGATAAAAATGAGAGTGAAACACCTGTTGCAGGTGGTGGTGCTACTTTGAGTTCATTTCAGCAACTGTCGAACAGCCAGAATGCGTTTACTGGACTTGCTGGTACTGGATTTTCATCATCGACTTTTTCATTCGGGTCTTCCCTTCAAAAAGATGGGTCTCCTTCGCAATCATCTCTTCCCACCTTTAGTTTTGGTGCATCAAATAACGGAAGTACTTCACTTTTTGGTTCAGTGCCGACAGGCACTTCCATTGGGACCAAGACTGAGAATTCTGTATTCCGTTCCATGCCAGAGGTACCAACAGAAACAGGCGAGGAGAATGAAGAAACAGTTTTCTCTGCCGATTCTACTCTTTTTGAATATCTTGACGGTGGGTGGAAAGAACGCGGTAAAGGAGAGGTAAAGGTGAATGTGATGAAGGGCGATGCTCAGAAAGCTCGGTTGGTGATGCGGGCTAAAGGAAATTTGAGATTAATTTTGAATGCTTGTCTATTTCCAGATATGAAGCTCACAAAGATGGACAAGAAAGGCGTCACCTTTGCTTGTGTGAATATTGCTATGGAGGGCAAAGATGGCTTATCGACGTTTGCTTTGAAGTTCAAAGACGGTACAATCATGGACGAATTTTCGTCAGCCGTTTCAGTTCACAAAGGTACAAGTACAACTGCTACTGCACCAGCTCTGGAGACTCCGGAAAATTCTCCGAAAGCCTCTGATGATTGATAGATTTAGATGCTTTTGCTGTGTTGTTGCCATAGTGCAAAAACGCGGTTTGCAAAAACTTGTAAAACTTTGCATAGACGAAGAAGAGGTTTAATTAAGAAATTTTGTACGTTTTGGAATGTCGTTGGACGCCCTTTCCGTGCCAAATGGTGAAAGAAGACATTTACTCCCCCATTTTGTTGTGCTATGAGGTACTTGTAAACTTATTACTTGTATTCCGGAAGGTTGAAAACTATGTAAGGTTTTCTGAAATTGTTACCAAATTTGAACTTAGGAAGGTCAGTTGTGATTGATGTTAATCATTTTATTTGCATGCTTTGTTTGATTGGTTTTTCAGATCTTTTGCGTTTGCAAAATGAGAGCTTTACCTATTTTTGGTGCAAATTCAAAGGGTTGGCGAAAGCGATATAAACTACCCTATCTCTTATTGTGAACCAAAACGAACAAACATGTTTTAATTTTTTTCCCTTCAAACAATATGACATGACTCTTTTTGTTTGCTATTTGTAACAACGAACATGCCTGACCTAAGGCTTGAATATGAAAATGTTTATTTTGATAATTAAAATTTTCCAAAGCTTATTTTAGGAATTTTTTTGGATAATAAACTGAACTTTTTGAATTCTTCAACAATATACACCAATTTTATTGTTTTGCTCATTTTTACTTAAATCCCCTTTTTTTCAATTTTCTATTTAAATCACTTGATTCGTATTCGGAAGCGTTTGTGAATCGTGATTCGTGATGATCTAACCCCCACCAAGTTTCGATCCTTCCTCTAATGCCTATCTTTTATTAAGATTCTCCTCCTTATTCAACATGCTTGAAGTTATAATCTTCTGCTAGGAAATAGGAGTTGTAGTTGTTTTTCAAAGTGGTGGAATAACGAAGCCACTATTGTTAAGGCAGCGCCACTCCTGAGAGACCGTTTTAATAAGAGACGACTCTCCAGGTCCAGACTCAACAATAAAAGAAAGAAAAAAAATCTAAAAATCGACGCACACGTTTGATCCTATATGAAGTTGGTGTTATAACCTATTAAAGTTGGTATTATAACCTATTAAAATTGGTATTTGAAATTGGTGTTATAACCTATTAAAGTTGGTATTATAACCTATTAAAATTGGTATTTGAAGTTGGTGTAACCTATTAAAGTTGGTATCATAACCTAGTTGTTTTTTTTTATTAATAATGGGCCGGCTCATTTGAGACACATTTTTTGAAAAGATGGTCTCAAGTAAGAATTTGTGTTGTTAAGGAGCTTGGAAAGGGGATTTCAAAATGGGTTCAATTGACTGAGTTTTGAAAAGTTATACTTCCTCCGTTCCGAAATACTCGCTACATTTCTATTATTGACACTATTTATCGTTTAAGCTTATTGTATATATTGTGGCTAACGTGTTAGAAAAAATATAGTCAAGTGGGATCTTGTTTGAATCGTCTAATCGCCTACTTTCATCATATTATTTTCTACACATCCTCATATCCACCATATAGTCAAGTGGGCCGGCAACTCATACCCATAAAGGAGAGTGCGATCAGAGAGTTCCCCGGCTCAAGAAAGGCCTTCCAAGAGAGACGAACCTGCAACTTATAAATGGGTTAAATACAGTGCCCGCAAACATGGTTATCAAAATCTCGATTCTGATCAACAATTCTATGATCCTACGATCCAAAATTAGGCGACCGATCCAGATTGTAGGTAGGATCTTAATGTGGTAGAATCGTACGATCCTACATAGCTCCTGGATTTAAGTAGTAGGATCATAACGCGATTTTACGATCCTACGATCTTACGATCCGATCCTACAAGGGTAATTTCAATCATACAAAAATTTCATATAATTTAGATTTTACTTATGTATATATATGTATATATCTAAACAATTATATCTATATGACTAAAATTCAAGTTTTTCTTGATTCGCATCGTAAAAATGAGTTTTAAAGGTATTCTTTTACAAAACTTAATAGTTGAAGTCAAACAAATGTTAATTTAAGCCTTAAAACTTAAAAAAAGAACAAATACAATTGAAAACTAGTTATTTAAAGCTTATTAATGCATATTTGTAGGATCACACGATCCTACGACCCGATTTTACCGATTTCGATCCTACCCCCTCAACGATTCTACGTAGAATCTCGATCCTAACAACCTTGCCCGCAAAACCAAAAAGGGTAAAAGTAAAGAATTAAAGAGCGATAAATAGAGGCAATAAACAAAAACAAACAAACGAGGATGAAAAGATGGAAGGAAAAGAAAAAAAAGGAAATTACAAAGAATATTTCCTAATTTATTTAGATGGAAAGGAAAGAAAAAGTAAGAAACATTTTCCTTATTCCTTGAATATTTTCACTTTTGAAAAGAATCTGTGTATTTCATCATCAGTATTTGAATAATATTTTTAATAGGGAAAAAAGGAAAGGAGACGAGATGTTAGGGAGGGAAAGAAGAGAATAAGTTTTTATGTTTTTCTTTCAAAATTTCCCAATGTTCATACTTAAACATACTTCATTTGTTTTGTTCATAATGTGAAGGACTCATTCTTCTTATTCCCCTCCGATTTTCCTTCCCTTTTTTCTATTGATATCCAAATGAGGAAAATACAATTCTTCCATGCCCGTCCTTCCCTTCCTATCCATATATAGCGTAAAGAAAAAAAGATGAGTGCAACGTTTTCACTTTCATGTAAAATGCTAACGTGACCACTTATAACCTTAATGTAATAAGGTTATAATTGTACATTGAGACAACCTATTCGTGATCGTCTCATAATAACACCATCTCATTTGAAAATTTGTGATTAAACAAATCAGTAAAAATACAAGTTTATTAGCTTACTCTAAAGGAACAAAACTCTATTACACGCTAAGAAAAAGGATCAAAACAATAATCAGTTCTGCTTTTCCGGCAATGCTTTGACGACAAGCCTCTCTAGAAATCTCACTAAACTGAGCCGGATTACTTGCAAACCATATCCTTGTACTGAATCAGATGTGTAATGGACTGCTCTAGCCATGACATACTACAACGAATGAGAACAAAAAAGCTTTCTACATTCACAATGGCAATTTGTATTATACTTTAGGATCCTAGTAACTTCAGGGGATAGTAAGAAGGCGACCGCAAAGAATGTCCTATGAAAAATAATTAAGAAGCGAAAATATATATCTGGATTCTGGCCTTCGATTGGAGTTTCCAGGTGCTATAAAACCACTCGCACAAAAACCTGCAAGAAGAATAGTTGAACGCTATTGTTATCATATAGAACAACCAATATAGAATAATCAAAATTTAACATGGGAGCATGGTTACGATGGATCTGGAAAGAGCAATGGAAAATAGCAAACGGATCAAATCTACCATTGTATAACAAATATTTGCAACGATCAGCAAGTGTGATTATGCTAAAGAAACCTTACTTATGAATTGATTATATGACTCATTTTGAATCAAAAATATGAACAATTTATTAAGAGTTGATCCATGTGAAAAATGCACTTTTGTACAAGAAGCTAAAAACGATGCTAATTTTCCATTCAATCTCAATGTAGCCACATATATATAGTACTTTGGTTTCAGAGTATATTAGAGAATGAGGGTGTTTGGCAATTGGGTGTTTGTTGTTTCAATTGGCTTGTTTGACTAGTTATAACATTGCCTTTTATGTTCATTGATTTGGTTTAAGCTCGTTGTGAAGATTTTTGATAAAATTATTTAGTTGTAGGCTGCTTATTAGAGAAAAAATAGTTCAAAAAGTCAAAAGTCAATGAAAAAACAACTCATGGTCATGGAGTCATAGAACTTTTTTAGTTGTCGTAAAAGCTAGTTATTCAACTCGTTTAAAAGTCATTTACCAATGATTTATTTTGGCTGTTTGACCAACCAATCAGAAAGCTAAAAACAAACTGTCAACGGAAAAGTCATTTGCCAAAATACACTAGTAAAATTCTCACTTTCAAAGTATCATGTGTGCTTATTTATGTGATGCTTCATATAATGTTTGCATTCTATGGTCTATCAAAAACCACCTTTTACAAGGGTATAATTGAGTACAGCTGATCCTCTGACTCGCCTAGGGAGTCACTTCGTACTACTGGGGTAATGGAACATTGTATGAAAAAAGACAGCACTACCAGTGAGCAGAGTCAAAAGACTGGCGCACAAAAAGTTGGATACTTACCTCAAAGCAAGGATGTACAGAGTCAAAACCAGCAGTTTCACAAGGGACTTTATGGATGTTGAGTAAGAACTGCAATATCAACACAAGCAAACATCACACCACATACAAATGTAAAGAACTACAAATAGGATGATATGTCTCTGCACATAAATAAACGATAGTAACACCAGTGAGCATAGTACGAAAGCGAGCAAATAGTTTAGTCAATTCTAGAACATAAATTGTGGAGTCAGGGTAACCACCTTTTTCTCATAGTGATGACTGATGGAACTATGACTCACCCACAATTTTTACACGGCTAAGCTAACATCTTAGAAAGCAATTTCAATCCATATCCACCAAACCATCATCCCAACTTCATCAGATTCAAAATTGCCCATTAACAATTGACAACCACTCAAATTGTATGTTAACAATAAGATTCAATGCATTAATGTTGAAAACAAAAACTATAATAGTAACACAAAAAAAAAACCACTCAGGGGTGAAAGAGGTGACAAGGTCAAGGAAAGAAAATTCAGCAACTGCACTTCAGAAAAGGAAAATGTCTATTAATCACCAGAGACAAAATTTGGATTTCAAAACTGGCCCAACCAGTTGCCCTAAGCTGATGGAGTACCGTCATTATCCGTACCCCATTCTTCAGTTTCGTTACCATTCACGAGCACAGCACCATCGTTAGAATCAGCATCTACAACAACATCCTCTTCTTGAACTTCGTCCTCTCCATTCTGCTCATGAAACATTGGAATTCATGAGAAGGATTGCTCCATAAATTTACATAGAAAATTTGCCAAGAAAGAGTGCCTCTAGTGGTTAACAGTTTATCACATTGAAGCTACACTCTAAATTTGGCAAAAGATATAAAAAAAGGTTGAGCCATTCTCCATGCATACGGTAAAACCTCTGAGATCACGGAACAAATCAAAATATTTATAAATACACAAATGCCAATACCTCGTCAACATGCAGTTTGGTATCTACATGTATTGTGTCTGTGTCTCCATTTTCAAGAGGTTGATCTTCCTCTATCTGCATGCTCTTAAAAGCTTCAACAAGATCAGTTTTTGATTTCTCAGCATATTGCAAATATTGCTCAGCAGGAGGAAAGTTGTCCCTGCAAAAGTTGTTAAAAGGTGGATGAATTCAGTGAGTAGTTCATCACTAACTTAATCCATAATTAGTGTTTCAAAACAGGGAACATTTAAGAATTTTACCTTGTTTCAGCAACTTTGGACTCAACAGCAAGAGCAATTTGCCAATCGTCAAACAAATTAGGATACTCCTCAGGATCTGCCAAAGATTCTGCAGCCTTTGGATTTACCTATAGCAACATCATATCATCCTATGGGGTTAAAACAATACCAAACCAGTCATGGTTATCAGAATCTCGATCCTGATAACCGATTCTACGATCCTATGATCCAAAATTAGGCGACCGATCTGGATCGTAGGTAGGATCTTAATGTTGGTAGAATCGTACGATCCTAAATAGCTCCAAGATTTTAGTGGTAGGATCATAATACGATTCTACGATCCGATCCTACAAGGGTAGTTTCAAACGTAAAAAATTTCGTATAATCTAGATTTTACTTATGTACATATATGCATCATATATGTATATATCTAAACAATTATATTAATATGACTAAAATTTAAGTTTTTCTTGATTTGCATTTTAAAAATGATATTAAAGGTATTTTTTCACAAAACTTAATGGATAAAGCCAAATAAGTTTTAATTTAAACCTTAAAACATACAAAAATAACAAATACAATTGAAAATTTGTTATCTAAAGCATAGTAATGCATATTTGTAGGATCACACGATCCTACGATCCGATTCTACCGATTTCGATCTTACCCCCTTAACGATCCTACGTAGAATCTCGATCCTAACAACCTTGAAACCAGTTCTACAATTGAGACATTAATATAAATAAAGGTCACATATATGACTAACAACTTCTTGTATGTAGCATCAGCTGCTTACATAAACCTATAGACCAATCATATCAAGGGGAATGCAAAGATGTATTCCAAATTTCCTATCAGACTCTTTATAAAGAGTCAAATCATAATTTGGTTCCATGCAAATTTCTAAATTAATTCATGTTTTAAAAAAACAGCAAACTGAAAGAAATGTCAAGCTTTTAATTTATTTATCAGCAAATATACAGATGAGTATGCAATGACAAACAACTAACCTTGATCAAATCCTTTCTCCATAATGCAACAATTTCTGAAACTTTACTAGGAAGATAAGAACGTGCCATCAAAGCAGCCTCGGGTATTCGGTTACTATAGAAAGAATCAAGTTCAGTGTGACATCAACATTCACATAAGCAATTTCTTAAGTAAAAAATCTTGAATACCTGTCTACCAATAGCTGAATACATTCTTCCCGTTTACCCAACATGAACAAGCATAGGAAAGCAACATTGTGTTTTCCTTGCTCTTTAGCTTGGGAAGCAAGTTTTGCGATTCCCTCAGCATCTCCGATTGAAGAATAAAGCAGCAACATGCCACTAAAATCCATTGCATGCTTCAGGCACTCCTCTGCCATTTCAAACTGCACATAGAAAAGACAATGAGCCAAAGAAACAAATTTTCAACTCCAGTAAACTAACTCTATAAACTAATAGCTCGTCGGTATCAATATGATCAGATCAGGTTTCAAAAATGCTTTCCATTTTTATTTATTAAAATATGAATTATACATTTTAGATATTTCCATACAAAATTACAGGTCTAATATATGGCAAGAATGACGAATTTCATTCCTATTTCCAAATTCCCACTTCCACACATGATACTCCTTCCAACCCTAAACGATTTCCAATTTGTCATTTTGGATAGTTCCAATTTGTCATTTTGGATTGTTCCAATTGACATGATTAACCTTTTTCAACCTAATTTTAATATTTTGTTTAGGCTTATGGCCCCATATATTTTACACTAATTTATTTTAACATTTTTATATTGTTTATAGTCCCCACATGTTTCCCATTAGCTTTATTTAAACATTTTTTAATAATTGTGTTCCACATATTTTTCTAGTGACTTTATTTTAAAAAAATTTAATACTTATGGTCTCCACTTTTCTCCATTAACTTTGTTATTCAATAAAATAATAATCCACCATCTAAAAAATTAACATTTCTTATGAGAACATCTATAGGGAAACAAATGGAGTAATACAATAGCCTTAAAGGATGTCCAAAGGTAGAACATTCTTCGGTTCTCATGAATGAACTCTCACAAAATTAAGAATTTCTTTTGAAATACAAATACTAATAATGCTTACCTTTCCTATCGACATGGCCAGTTCTCCCAACTGTTTCCACTTTGACTCACTTTGAACTTCTGTAGCTATCTCCTGCACAAAAGAAAAAGCACAATGAGTAATCTTGAAGTATTGTGTTCAACAATGTATATCCAGTACCATATACCTTCGCAGCTTCTAATTTGCCTAGCTGAATAGCAAGCTCAAACCTATAATCAGGGTCAGTTGCCACTTCAAGAGCCTCTGCGACCATACCACGTGATTCAAGGAAACGGGCCACACTGAAAATATCAACAAGTTAAATATTTCAGTAAAAAACAGCATAGTCTGGTCAAAACAAGCAATTGGAACCTCCTCCCTTAGAAAATTTAAAACACCCGGAATATCTCAGAGTATAATAATTTTTTATTCCGGAAATAAAATTTTGAAATCGACTCATGCTTTATTTCATAAAATTTGACACGCAAAGATGGGGCATGAAAAACACCTCCAAAATAATTTTATATGTAAAAACTGACCTATTATGTTGCTCCTTTGGAATTGTAGGCAAAATTTCATTGGCACGTTCAAAATCCCCACGCATTACAAGAGTCTTGTATTCAATCAAGCTAAGGAGTAATGTGTATCCTATCACACTGCAAGAAAAGAGTATTAATGATTTATTAAAAGGAATTGGTAATTCAGTTAAAAGTTTTGTATACAAGGTTAAATCATAAAAGCTTACTTGAATTCTTTGTCAATAAGATATACACGACTTTGACTTGCAAGGTAGCCCAATAGGTACATTGGACGGTCCAAGTGAAACATTGTTGTTACCTGAAAGTCATAACAATAACGACAAGGCAATTTCTCAGGGAAGACTAGTTGACTGACCCCACAAATAAATATTCAAAATTATATTCTAGCTGGCTATACCTCACCACCAACACAGTAATTAAGCCTCCAGGAGGAATTATTGTATAGGAAACAATCTCCAACCCATATTCCTGTCCTCACACGTTCATTTGTTTCATGTAGAAGCTCAAATGCATCCTCCACACCTTGTTCATCAATCGGCTTTCCACTATCCAGGTGTAAGGACACAACATCACGCTGTAATCAATAAAAGTCGCACCCACTGTTGCTTAGAAGCACTCACAGCATATAAGCCTTCAAAAACATTGTGGAAAGTGTAAAAAATGATATAAGTGAGAATGAGGATCAAAAACACAGTCCTCACATTATACTTGAGGATGTAGAAAGATGAGTCGCTAGCAATAGCTACCAAATCACCGCTATCAGCCCAGTAGAGATTCTGTGATGATGAATACAAAAAAAATCAGATATTAGAGTGAGCATCTGTGACAGGACAATGATAATTGAAAGCCACATGAATTACCACATAAAAAACAACATGAATATATAACTTACTTTAACATTGACATCAATCCTTCGAATAAATCTGCAGTCAGCCCAGTCATAGAAGCAAATGAAATCATTAGAACACATAGCCAACAAAGTTCCACCATAAATCCGCTCTGCAGAAAAAGTTGGTCTGATACTCTTCTTCTCCTGCAAACCACCATGAACCAACTCAGCAATCAAACATCTTATAGGAATCAAACATTAGATGAGGGAAATTCTAATTAAGATTCATGCAAGGTTTTGGTATATCATAACATAAAGCAGAGATCTCGGAAACAGCAATTCAAAACTTCTGAACTCATGGAATCAATGAGAAAGAATCAAGACCACCATCAAATGAAATTATACAATACGCTGAGCTGAAATGACCAGTAGACAACAATGTACAAAACATATAATAAGAACCTGGAAGTTTTTGCTGAAAATCTTGATCTTGGAAGTGCTTTCTCTAACAGCATATTCTCCATCAGATGACCAGACAAACTCCAATGCTGAACCAAAAGATCTATTTCTCCAAGCAACAGCTGTATATATGATGTACTCTCCATCTCCACAAACCACAACAAACCTCCCATTTGGGTTGTGTTTTAAGTACTGCAATATCAATGTCATTATGTAAGATAACCAAACTATTTTATCAAAATGATGTGCCACCTAGGTATCTTGATATTAAACCTTATATACAGCAGAATAATTAACATATTACATATATCATGTAACATGATAATGTATCATCATGCCTTCAAAAAAAAACAGAACTGAAGTTCAAGTCATGCCATTTAAATGGATATATGCCTCACCTGTGGGTAAAGATCACAGGAACCCAACTCCTTGACTGCCAATGGCAACCTTTCACCATCTGTCACCTAAGAACACAAGTAGACAAGAGAATTACAAATCCATCAAAGAATTTGAATTGAAAACTCATCTTAGTTGACAATCCAGTATAGTGAGAGGCAAAGATTTTAAACCTCGTAACCGGCACCAACACGCCTGATATCCACAGTTTGGATCTCGTTATGCTTGGCCCAAATTATCTTTCCACTATTATCCATACTAGCAACAGGTATTTCACGACCCATCTTCACCATGATTGTCCCTTCGTCATATCCTATCACAACGCTAAATAAAATCGGAAAATATTTAGATCATGAAACAACAAACCTTCAGTAGAATAACCAAATAAGTAACTATAACATCAAAGCTTCATTGAACAGTTAAAAATATTTGACTTGATATATACAGCTGGACAGAAAGGAGGTTCATAAACAATGGTACAATTACAAATAAAATTAGTAAATTACACAAAATTTTACTGTATAATATCATGTTTATTACACCTGTACCTCAAGCTGTAATTAAACTGAAGCAATATTAAGAAGAACTTACCGACGGGAACCCTTCATGTATCCTATAGCCCAAACCCTTTCAAGACCATAGTTTAAAGTATTCTCTAGCCTGCAAAGAAATCAAAGAAAAGACACAGAAGTTTTAATGTAAAAATGCAAGTACTATAGATTCAGGAGGACATATAAAGTTCCAATTTGAACACTATAAATAGCCATACAAATAAAACTCGGAAAATAAGGGACAAGTTCAAATGTCTGTGAACATGTATAATAGATATTATTAGGAAAAGCGTCAATATGTACACTTATAGATAGAATTAGTTAAAAGATAAAATGACGTAACAAGCTATATGAATCCAGCTATTTATACTGCAAAGAATCCTCAAAATAGCAGCTGCTAAGTGCTTTGCCTCACATCCCCACGAGGAACTTTACTTATCTTATGGAACTTCAAGTTAATAAAGGATCTAGGTGTCATTTATATATCAATTCCATTTCCAACTATAATTCAAACCCCAATAAATTTATTTCACTGTTTCACTTGAAAAGGAAAAACTAAAAGACTAGGAGACCAATCATGGACAATAAGCAGTAAGAAAGATCTCAAATTTTCATTGACTATTATGAAAACAAAAAGCACCCCTAGACCAAAAAAGGAAAGGCTTGGAGAAAGAAGTGCAACCTACAGTTATCTAACAGAATTCCTCCAAGATTAAACCAATGACTAGAAAAAGAAAAATAATGAATCTGATAGAAATTTCACCTGTATGTAGTGGAATGCCATATACGAACTGTTCCATCCTCAGAACCAGTAATAATTATGGGAAGTTCAGGATGAAAGCACACAGCAGAAACATTGTGGGTGTGCCCTTCCAGGGTTTGAACACAGCTTTTTGTCTGATAGTCCCAGACCTGAAAAGAGGAAAACAAACATTTAGATGAAATAAAAGAGCAATGAAAACAAGACAAAGCCCCAGAATAATGTAAAAACCTTGGCCGTATGGTCATCGGAACCAGTAATCAAGTAAGGTTTGTCACCGCCAGTAAAGTAGTCAACACAATTTACCCCTTTAACATGAGCGTCCAAAGTAAAATTTGGATCAGGTGAGCCTAGATTCCATATCTGAACAGTATAAGCAATGTACCAACATCATTTTACATAAACATCAATATCAATACAGAGGACAAAGCATAAAACAGAGAGAAACTCTCAATATACCTTTATGGTGCGGTCAAGGGAGGCACTAGCAAAGGTGTTTGTGTCCTTGGGGTTGAAGGTGACTTGCATCACATAGTGGGAATGCCCTTCAAATATTTGAGTGCATATCCAACCCTTTTCCCAATCCCATAGCTTAATAAGCATATCATCAGATGATGAAAGCACATACGGGAGTGTCGGATGCACAGCTACACACCTAATATAATCAGTATGTGCTTCAAATACTTTTACTTTATCCATAGTATTGTAATTGTACACACGTATAAACATGTCATCTGCCCCAGCAACAACCCATTGTTTCCGGGGAATAAACTTTGCGGATCTAACTGCAAACAGTTGCAGAAACACAATATTTTAATCACAAAGATAATGGTACTTATCAAAGTAATCACATGAAAAAAATACATCAAGAGCACAACAATTACCCGGTAATTCGCAAGCTTCAAAAGACTTTGCCATGGTCTGTAGAACACACAAATCACATTTGATGTCAATGATAATATCATTATTTTACAATTGCTGAAAGATTATACATTAACTTGATATAAAATAAAGCACTTCCAAAATGTTTGAAGTTAACAGAAACGGACTCAAACAAAACTAAAATATAAAGGATCCATAAATGGTGAGCATAACATAGTAAGTCCCTGATGATAAAAAAACTTCATGAAGATTCCAGCACATGTATGACGAGTGTCGAATATTATCCACAATGGTTTGCAGCTTTTCGAATAATTTCTTTTCGTAATCGAAAAAAAAACTCAAAAAAGACGCAAAACAGATAATAGCTTTTCATTTAAACCTTGGCATTAGCACACATTTTCTGTCGACCAGCCAACCAACTAGTGAAAACTCTACCCTACAAATCTTAGTTGAACGACAACCTTG
Source organism: Amaranthus cruentus (assembly GCA_019425755.1). NCBI lineage: Eukaryota > Viridiplantae > Streptophyta > Magnoliopsida > Caryophyllales > Amaranthaceae > Amaranthus > Amaranthus cruentus. The sequence continues at coordinate 5,685,832 of CM033450.1, forward strand.
GGCACATTTCAATTTAGAAGGATACTTGAAGTAAAGCAATAATCCATTACTACAGTGTCTCCTTGCTAGGTGAGATTTAGAAGCGAAGGTACGCAACCTTACCCTCGTAATAACAGAAAGCTTATTTCCAATTGACCTCTGAGTGCAAACATCATCTTCCAAATCACATAAATAAGTAAACATGATTTAGCAAATCATTTTATTATAGTCCATTATACTCCAGAACCAATCGAGAACGGATAGTAATAAATAAACCCTAATGACACGAGGCTCCCACATGATGGGTTTGGAAGACAGATGTATTAGCAGTTTAGCACAAAAAACTTAAACAGACTTTCTAAAAATTCCGTCTCAAGAACTTCAGTATTCGCACTTTCAATGTTCTGCCTGTCCTTGCAAAAGCTCTTACATGATCTAACTCTTCTTGTACAGGGCCTGATCATTGCATCCCAAAATAGGATGCAGAAAGTCATTGGACCTCCCAAAACCAAAAGTTGGACCATTTGGCTGTATGGACCATAATTCGTAGGAACGAAGGTATGTACTCTGATCATGGAACATAAATAAAAAAAATTAAGACACCCCACATGTAGTGCATGACAATTCTTTCTAGAAGCAAAAACTTTCCACCCACAAATCTGTAAAGCATTAGTTGTGTTTGGTTTATAAGAAACAATTTTCAAAAACATGTTTGGTTAGGAATGAATTTTTTCATACAAAACCATTTTTGCATTGCACTTGCTCTCAACATCTCTCTACAATCTAGGGTATTTCACTAAACATCTTTACTCTCCATTTTTCCATCAAACCAAACAAAGAAAAACTAATCTTCAATTGTGTTTTCCACTACAAATGATTTGCCTCAAACCCAATATAGCCACGGTTATCAGATCAATCTCCAACCACACTTAAACATATCCCTTTCACAGAGTAGCCACAATGTCGCAGAGAATAAAACAAATCAAACAGCATTGACACTCACTTCAACCACACTTAATGTTATATTTTCCCCCACCCCTTCATGTATATCTATACACAAATGCAAAATCAATTACTGCAACACGATCATATATTACAGTAATTATCCGCTACAAAAAGCAACCAAAGTATCTACATAATTATCTTAGTTCGTACCTGTGATTGGTAGTCCCAAATAACAACAGTTCCAGAATAAAGACTCGCTAAAATCCTGCAAAATCCATGGACATTGTAATCAATTAAACTAGAAACGTAATGGTCGCAATGTAGGACAGCATTAGCATTAAATATAGAGAAGAAAATCACCATGGCTCTGTAGGATGCAGATCCACAGACTTCACTCTCTCCGATCTTTGCGCAAGTTTCCTCTGATCAAAATACAAATCAAAATTAAAATAATGAACGATAAAGTATAAATTCAAACAAAAATGATCTCAAACAGATAGCAAAAAGAGTAATCTGCGAATTACCTTGATATTGAGACGAAGAGGCTGATAATTGAAAGAAACATGAAAACAACGAAACTTCCATCAGATCTCAAGTAAAATTTATGCATCAATTCAAAGCAATAAATTAAAAAAAACAAACTAATTTCTTATGAGAATTAAGGCGAAAGAAATCGAATCACTAATCAGATCTAAACTTGGCAGGAAATGTAGAAAGAGAAAGAGATTACATACCATCTTTACAGATGAAATCTGCCGACAATCAAGAGTGAGAACTGAAGATTATCCAAATTGAAATTGAAATTAAAATGTAAATCGTAGAATAAGAATTAAGAAAGTGAGGGAATGCGAGAGAGGAAAAAAGATCTCAGGTAAGCGGAGCTTGAATCGCCCCGAGGTGAAGTGAGGTACGAGAAATGAAGGGGAGAGAGGTTGGTGACTAAGTGCATTCGAATACGGATCGATTGATATTGGACATCCACGAGAAAATCCTAATCGATCATCGTCATTTGTAAATCATCATAACAGACAAAAAATATACTATTAAAATAAACAAAACACAAAAAGGCAATTTACAATTTTCAAAGTGTCATCCTATCAAATTTCTCCCCATGAGTGTAATTTGCCAAGTTGGCAAATAACGGGTATTTACCTAGAGTTGCTCGACATCGACAACGGTAAATAAGTTTGTTTGCAAATAATTATTGGTTTATACTTTTTGTTTTTTTTTTGAAGATTGGTTTATACCATTAGTTATAGCAAACAACTGAAAATATTTTTTTAACTTTTTTATGTTAGCAATAGTGAACAAAATAGTTCGACCATTTTCTCTACATTTGTTGTTAGTAATTACAAACAAAGTCTTTACCTTATCTTCGGGCTGGAAACGCTTATTATGAGAATTAAGTTTTTTCCAATTCTAGTATAGATTTTTTTATTATAAAACATTCACTTATTCACTAATTGTAGTGAGAGACGGCCTCTCATTGGGCGGGCCCAAATTTTAAAAAGAAAAAAATGAAAAATACAAATATATAACTAGTGTGTAACTATGCCTTACTCTGTAGGATTTCATGACCCCAAGTAGACATTTAGGATAAGTCAAACAAAAGCTCATAATATGTCAATTAGAGATTTAGTATACCTCAAGTAGGCATTTAGGATGCATCAAATAAGTATTTAGTTTACTTCAAGTAGGGGTTTTACAACATATCAAGGAGGGTTTTGCAACATATCAAGTAGGATTATACACCATGTTAAATTGAGGTTTAGAGTATAACAAGTTGGTGTTTAGGGGATATCATGTAGGGGTATGTAACTCAAGTAGGGGTTTAGGGAGTGTTGATTGGGGACTTAGAGTACCTCAAAAAGGGGTTTATGGTACCTCAACTATTGAATAAGTGTATATGAAGTAGGGATTAAGAGTATGTCAAGGTGTCATGTAGGGGTTTACACTATGCTATGTTGGATTTTAGATTATACCAAACTAGATAATCCCCGTGCGATGCACGGTTTTTTTTTTTAAAAAAAAGAAAGAAAATGAATTCTAAATTATTGGTAATTGATTTTCAATTAATTATTATTAATAACAATAGCTAATATTTAATGTTGAGGTTGAATTAAAAAACATAGATATTTGAAATATATAGAACAATTTACATCAGAAAAAAAAATATTAAGACGGGAAAAAAAATTTAATATAATTATAAATTCTGGAAAGCCTCTTTGAATACTATATTTGTTGTAGCTCAGCTATTATAAATTGTAATGGTGCAATATATGTTCCTTATTCATTATTATTATTTTTTTTACTATTACAATAATGTATTTTCAAATTTCAATATATATGTTATAGTCCCAATGAAAAGCCTTTAATAATGGTCATCAAATTAATCATCTTAATTATTTTTAGTTTTAATTATCCTTAGCATTTAAGATTCTTATATTCATCATTCTTTCATGATGTCATCTTTGTTAAATGGAAGGAAAATTTTTCATAAGAAGCTGACACCTCATCAATTTTTGAGGTTACTTATGTCAGCCGTATTTTGCTTTAGTATTATGTATAGAAGATTGGTGTTTAGGGAACCTCAAGAGATTTAATATACCTCAAGTAGGGGTTAAGGTCTCAACGTATACTTTACCACTGCATTTGCAAATTGTTTTTTTATAGAATTTTTTTATTTGGCATCCCAACTCTATTAGCTCAATTGCTAGAGCACTATGCAATTGCATAAAAGATGTAGGTTCAACTCTTACATAGACTATTATTGGTCACAAGTATAAATTAATGACATTTTAGTGACAAATTATCTCTCTCCTACTTGAGGTATTTTAAAACCCTACTTCACGTTTCTTAAATATATACTTGAGATTCTTAAAATCCCACTCGAGGTATCCTAAATGTCCAATTGAGGTATTTTAAATTCCTATTTGAGGTATCCATATATGTCTGCTTAAGGTATTATAAATGCCTACTTGAGATATCCTATAACACTACCAAGTAAGGTACATTTACACAAATTAGTTGTTATTTTTTTAATTATACTTCAATGGGTTGGCTTCCTAAGAAACGTCTCTTAGAGAAACGGTCTCTTAGAAGACTGACTATTCCTTATTTCAAATTTTCTAGTTTGTGTGGCTTGGGCTAATTGGTGTTGTTTATTTACATACTTAAAGTTTCAACACTCTAAAAATAAATAATTGGGATTTAATAGTTCTTTCCATAATTTGCCCACATATTGAAATATAATTTTTTTTTTCTCTCACGTAAAACTGCTCTCAAATTACTTTTCCAACATACACAATAGAATTGGAATATTTAATGGTTAAATTTGATAATTTTACATCTCAAAAATAATTTAGGGTATGTCAAGTAGTTTTAAGATGTGTTAAGTAAGAGTTTATGGTATGTCAAGTAGGTACTTAAGATATATTAAGTAGACTTTTTTAAAAAAATTGTCAAATAAAAATTTATAGTATATGGTATGTCAGTACGCATTTAAAATATGTGGAGTTTTATGGTACGTCAAGTATGAGCTAAATGCTAATAGTATGTCAAGTTTCTTGGTGATTGGGTTATGTTTAGTTGGTGTTTAGAGTAAGTAAAGTATAAGTGTATTATATGTAGATTAGGTGTTAAGGGTGTGTCAAATAGGTTTTTATGATATGTTAAATAGGGGTTTAAGGAATGTCAAGTTAGGTTTTAGGATGTGTCAGTGTTTTAAGGTATGTCAAGTAGGGGTTAATGGTATATCAAGTAGGGGTTAGTTATGGTGTAATAAGTAGGTATTTATGGTGTGTGTATTTAGGGCATGTCAAGTAGGTGTTTAGAGTAAGTCAAATAAGGTGTTTATAGTATCTCAAGTAGATGTTTAGGCAGTTAGGGTATTTCAAGTAGGTATTTAAGGTATTTCACGTAGGGATTTTTGGTATGTCAAATAGGAATTTAGAATATGTCAAGTAGGTATTTGGGGTACGTCAATGAAAAGTAAAAAAATATACTTACGTGTGAAATCTATACCTATAACTAAAATAAAAGACGCTGACATCATCATACCTCCAAACTTATGAGATGTCACCTTGTGGAGTAAAGTTTTCCCTCCAATATAGGATGATGATGTCACACTATCATATAATGGAATTGGATTTTCAATGGTGTTCATTAATATTGATTATCCTAATAAATACTATCATAATCAATACATTCTAAATTGGTTAATTTTCTCAACAATGCCTAAATGCATTTGGAATTGGTTTATTTGGTCAAAATATGTAAATGTACTATTGGAATTGGTCAATACAATCAACCTTACAAAGTATTTTTAATTCTTTATTTGTATGGTTATTCAAATTATTATTTATACATAAATGTTTTATCATTTAAAATGGTTCGGTTAATTTAATATTGTAATATATGTTCAAAATAATTTATTTAATATTATAATTTATTTTTAACATTGTTTGTTATGATTAGTTAGTAAAATATAAATATAAAAATAAGATTGTTTAACATCATACATAACAAATAAAATAGTATTTTTAAAATTAAAAAAAATTTAAATATTAGTTATTATATGCAATTATTAATTCATTGAAAATCAATAACTAATAACTTACAATTTATTTTCTTTTTAAAATAATCAAAAATAATAAAATGAAAAAACCGTGCATCGCACGGGGATTATCTAGTAAGTGAATAAAACCCAATTCTGAATAAATGGAAACAAAAAAAAATAAAAAACACATAAACATAATTCAATTTGGATAAGAAACGCTCTCACAATTGTAAATTGAAGGTTTCAAATTGTTCTAGGTTAAACAATGAAAAAAAGTACATACAATAAAACTCTAACTAAATCATCACCTAAAAATTCTTTATAAATTTAAGGGGAATTCCACATTGTAGCATCTAGTTTATACACTATCTAATTGCCGTAGCATTTTCCGTTAAGTTTTTGTTAAATTCCGTTTAATTCATCATTTTGTAAGTTCTTTCCACATGGTAGCATCCAGTTTTTGTTTAATTCACCATTTTGACGTTTAATTCACCATTTTATTGTTTAATTCATTAACGTCCATAAATGTTTAATAATTTTATGGGAAAAAAATATAAATGTTAAATAATTTTAACATTTAATTCACCATTTTAATGTTAATTCATCGGTCGAAACAAGTACTCTTTCGAATAAGTACTTGTTTTGATCGAATATTCGAAAGAGTTATCCCATAAGGATAGTACTGACGTCCGTTTTTTCGAAAAAAATCGTTATGATGGGTAAAAATAACGTCAAATATCAATTTCGGTTTACGTATCAGAAAATAGGCGAATAAGTACTTGTTTCGATCGAATTTTCGAAATAGTTAGTCCATAAGGGTAATTGCAACATCCGTTTTTTGAAAAAAAATCGTTATGATAGGTAAAAATGACGCCAAATATCTTTTTCGGTTTACGTATTGAAAATAGGCGAATAAGTACTTGTTTCAACCCGATTAGATAGTTTCTTATAATTTTTCAATAAAATTATTTAACATTTATGAGCGTTAATGAATTAAACGGTGAATTAAACATTAAAATGGTGAATTAAAAGTTAAAATGGTAAGTTCTGGATGCTACCAATTGGAAAAAAACTTACAAAATGATGAATTTAACGGTATTTAACAAGAACTTAACGAAAAATGCTACAACAATTAGATAGTACATAAACTGAATGCTACCATGTAGAATTTTTTTTAAAAAGTGCTATCACTGATATTTCATCAAAACTGGATGCTACCATATGAATTAAACGGTGAATTAAACATTAAAATGGTGAATTAAAAGTTAAAATGGTAAGTTCTGGATGCTACCAATTGGAAAAAAACTTACAAAATGATGAATTTAACGGTATTTAACAAGAACTTAACGGAAAATGCTACAACAATTAGATAGTACATAAACTGAATGCTACCATGTAGAATTTTTTTTAAAAAGTGCTATCACTGATATTTCATCAAAACTGGATCCTACCATGTGGAATTTCCCTAAATTTAATCCTAAATTTCAAATTATAGAAAGAGGTTTTTTTGACCTTGACATTTTTTATCAAGCTTTTTTGTTCGCTGTTAGTTTCAGCGTACAAACCTGAACCTGTGTTATGGAAAAAAGTGCTTACTTTAGGAAATATTTTCAAAAGTTGCCTATTATGCGATTTTTTAAATATTTGTTACCAACTGTTCTTGGACGAGACGACCTCATAATGAGACCGTCAATTTGGGCCAGTCCAATTCGCGCGTGTAACATGTTGGACATTTTTTTATTTTATGGGCATTTTTCCATTTTAATCATTAAAAGATATCAATGAAAATGCTGTTACACGCGCGCCTGAAAGGCTGAAATGGACCAGCCCACACTTCATTTTAGCTTACTACGATCTCGTCTAATTTTTTTTGTTTTGTGTTTTTTTTTTTTTTTTTTACTTATTTTTTTAAAATTTTCTGATTTAAAAGACCCAAAACACATAGTAGAGCAAGGCCCAGTCCAAACGTAGAACAGCCCTGATTTTTATCCATTATAATATAATAGCTTCCAAATTAGGGTTTTGAGATCCTTTCTTTCCAAACGTAGAAGAGCAAGGCCTGTAGCTGCTTGAGTATTTTCACGCCCGGATCGTCTTCCCAACTCTCAAGAGCAGCCATGGTTAGTCTCTCGTTTTCTCTCTCATTTCCTGCTCCATTGTTTCTCTTATCCCTAAATTCCATTATTCTTCTTTGATCTTTTCAGATTATACCAGAGAAGAATCGCAAGGAGATTTGCAAGTACCTTTTCCAAGGTCCTTCTCTTTCCTCTATTGCACTATCTAATCGCCTTATGGTTATTGTTTATTCGTGATTTTGTTGTCCTTTTCTGATCTAGTTCTGTTGTTCGAGTTTGAGGCATGTATCTTGTTTTTCTTTGGCAGTTTTTCGAGAATTTTGTTGTTTTTAAACTTTCATTGCTTCTATTGTGCATCTGTTGATGAGAGATTACGGTAGAAAAATATGCTTATATCAATTATCTGATTTTTTTGTTAATTTTTGGTTCGACATCAATAATAATTGATTACATTTTCGTTTGATTAATTGCCATTTTAAATATTTGCAATATTAATTGACCGAATATAGAAGATATACTCTAATTTGATTCGAAATCAGTTTTTGATGTTTTGTACTACCTGCTGCTTTTAATAGTAGCTGCACTGCTACCCATGAAATCTGGAAAAAAATTCCAGTTTTGAGACTTGTAACATAAGCTGCCATTATTGTTGCTGCTTGAGGTTGAAGAAGAAGAAGGCGTGCGGCTGTTGTGTTTCTTATTCTGATGTAGAGTTTATTTATTATTATGCCCTTTTCTTACTGCTTTATTATTTTGACCTAGGCTTACATTGCTAGACTTGTTTCATTTAGAGCCCACTTTTTAAATATTGCTTAAGGATTGTCATTGGGCTTTCATATTTTATCCCAATATCAATATGAAGTATGAATTGAGACAAACTCAACTACTTTAATTGATAAAGAAATTTTTTTAACGATAATAGATAAAGAGTTAAAAGACCACTAATTTGGCTAATACACTAACTAATCATAAATTTTTGATTAGTAGTTTTAAGACTTTTTTTTATTTTTTCGGATTGTAGTTTTAAGACTTTAGTATTCATAAATTTTTAATTAGAAGTTTTAAAACTTTAGTAATGTAAAGATTTTTGTTAGTATCATTTCAACATTAATAAAATGATTAGTAATTTCTATTATCTAATGCCCTTTCACATAATATCTTTTCATTATAAAATAATGGTCTTATTGAATTCTTGGATTCCACATGTCTTAGATGTATATCTTTTTATTAATCTATTTTCTTTATAGAAAAAAGATATACATTTCTTTTAAAATAAATTTTTGATTGTTTGATTATAACTTGTACATAAGTTAGTTCTGCACAAGTTTTGCTTCTCTTTTTAGTTTTCTTTAAATATTATGCTACTATTAAGTATTTTGATTATTGGCTACATTTCTAATTTTTACGGTACCTAAGACATAATATTGACTCTTAACATAGTTATTGGTACATAATTGAAAATTATATAACCAGATATAATGAGATTACGGTAGAAAAATATGCTTATATCAATTATTTAAATTTTTTTGTTAATTTTTGGTTCGACATCAATAAAAATTGATTACATTTTCGTTTGATTAAATGTCATTTTAAATATTTGCAATATGAATTGACCGAATATAGAAGATATACTCTAATTTGATTCAAAATCAGTTTTTGATGTTTTGTACTACCTGCTGCTTTTAATAGTAGCTGCACTTGCTTAGTAGCCACTATTTATTAAGCAGATTACATCTTCATGTATAAAGCTAAAGTCTGGTGAGATGTTTGTTATGTCCCTATGCATGTTTTCTTAATGTCAACCTATTATAATTACTTATTATCAGAAATGTAGTCATATATCAACTATTAAAAAATAAAGGAAGTACACGGAAGAGAATGTGGAATTAAATTATCTTACACCAGTGTTAGATGTGGTTTCCGCAAGCGGATTGCTAAATGAATGATTAGTGTTATATAAGGCGGGAGTGTTTGGTTTGTATTCAACCTCCATAATGAGTGTACACTTGTGAGACCCTCACTTCAATTTTCGAATAATTATGCAAAATTTTCAAATTATTATTTGTTTCTTGCCTTGCTTTAAATTTTTATAAAAGTGCTGTAGCTTGATCTATAATTTTGATTGCAGAGGGTGTTTGCTATGCTAAGAAAGATTACAACCTTGCTAAGCACCCAGACATCGATGCCCCCAATCTACAAGTGATTAAGCTTATGCAGAGCTTTAAATCGAAAGAGTATGTCCGGGAGACTTTTGCTTGGATGCACTATTACTGGTACTTGACTAATGACGGTATTGAGTTCTTGAGGACATATCTTAACCTCCCATCAGAGATCGTCCCTGCTACCTTGAAGAAACAAATGAAGCCTGGTGGTCGTCCCATGGGTCCTCCTGGTGACCGCCCACGGTATGTGAACAATGCATTCCTTTGAACTTTGTATTGTATTTTGCTTTCCCGGCCGAATTTCTTTTTTGGGTAATGTATGTGCAATGATTATCTTGTTGAATGATATGAATTTCTGGTTTACAGTGGCCCACCTAGATTTGATGGCGATCGCCCAAGGTTTGGTGATCGTGAGGGGTACCGTGCAGGTCCTCGTGGACCACCAGGTGAATTTGGTGGTGAGAAGGGTGGAGCTCCTGCAGACTATCAGCCTTCATTTGGGGTGAGTAAATTATTACATGCATTGGTGCCTTATTATTTAAAATGTGTAGGTACAGATCTCTGTGATTAACTTTCTATACTTGTTTATCATTGTCCTAAGCTGTACGATTGCTAATATATACCTTGTTGCTACCTCCTTGGTTTCACGTATTGTTGGTTTGGTAAATTCACCATCATTCTGCAACTATCTATAAGTGAAAAGTCGTCAAAAGGATTAAGGTTGTTTTTGAAAATAAGTAATTCAATCTAAATTATAGATCTTAATTATTAGAATTATAAATAAAGAATTGGAGGATGACAAGGTGTGGGTATTTATTCTTAAATTCTTAACTTCAAACTACTTTCAAAACAAGGGTAAAATTGACTTAAATATAAAATTTGAATTTTTTGATTTACCAAACATTAAATTTTGGAACAATTTTTTGTAGATTTCCAAATGAAATTATAATTTACAAACAAAACATAAGGAGTTTATATAGCTTAACATTGGACTTTTATGATGAATCAAAAGCTGTATATTTATTGTAGCTCACTGATGGATTATGTTGTTTAAGACAAAATGGTCCTTGAGAATTCCAACTTTACCCCAATAACAAGAAAAGATAAATGTCTAGAAATAACTCTGAACTGCACCCACTTTTGAAATGCCCTCTGTGTTCCTTAATTTCTCAGATGCTCTCATTGTTGGTCATTAGTATGTTGTTTTTGTTTAAAGTTCCATTTAAAAGCTCTTCATTAATCTACTTGCAGTCTACATAGAGCCCATATTATTGCAACATTATTTGCCACTAATAGTCTTTGGTTCTAAAATTTGCTCAAATTGGTCCAACTCCAGCATAGCCTAAAAACCTACCTTACTTCACTTATTTGCGATTTGCAAGGAGTTTAGAAAATCATGTGACACTGAGTCGCATTACTCCTTTCATTTTTTTCACGTATTTATATTGATACTTTCTATTTCTGCATTTGCAGGGTGGCAGAAGGCCTGGATTTGGTCGTGGTGCTGGAGGATTTGGTGGTGGTGCACCAGATGCCCCTGGTGCTTCAGGTTCTTTTGCGTAGGTTCATAGAGACTTTTGTATGGACGGAAAACATGTTGGATCATTTTATTGCTATCTCTGTTAGGGTATAAGAGTACATTTTCAAGCGTTATTAGTTGTGATCTTTGTTCTGTATTCTGCCTTTTTCCTTTTGAAACATACAAAAGCTAGTATAATTATAACTTTGGCATCTCTTTTTTGAAATCCTCCCATCTCTTCCACCTTTGATAAGAAGACTTGATTCTTTGGTCTCATCGTTTTCTTAAATTTGATAGAGTGCTATTCCTTTGGATTATTGGATCCTTTTGCCGTAGCTTTGTTTCATTTGAATCAGCTCGTCTATCTACGTTAGGTTAAAAGCTTGCCTCAATAGCTCGTTTTCTTAAATTTGATAGACTGCTATTTCTTAGGATTATTTTCTTGGTCTTTTGTTTATGTTGCTTTATCAATAGCTCGTCTATGATAATAGTTGTTTGACTACCACCTTTTTTTCTTCAAAATCAAAGATAAAACTTCCTTTTTCATCCTTCACTCATTTACCTAAATTTGTATCTATGTGTATGTAAGTAGAGTTAGATCCATTATGATTTGTGGGAGCTTCGATCTACATTTGGTCTAAATTGATCTAAATTTAGTCTAAATTCATCTCAATTTAATTATGGTCAAATTGTTCTAGGTTAGATTGAAGGTTCATATTGTTCTAGGTTAAATAATGAAAAAAGTACATACAATAAATAGTTTGATGGTAAATTTAATTGTAAATTTCAAATTGGAGAAGGAGGTAGCCATAAATATTTTGATGGATAATAAAGATGAAAACCATTTTTGATTTGTTTTAGGATGACAACTATGGTTGTTTTCTGAAGAAGCCGAAAAAGAAAATTAAGGGCGTGTTTTTTTAGTTTTAAATTTTTTTTGTAAATAAAATGTAGTGTCGTTCCAAAGGGACACGTCTCTCAAATAAAACATCTCTTTAGATAGTTTGTCTTAGATCATTGAAGAGAGTATTGGAATGTGATGAAGATCAACAAAATGAATCCTGATCGTCCTCAACGAAGCAAGTATTGAATGGATAAATTATCCAAATGTCATTAAGTTTGATGTTAAAGCTATCAATTCAGACTTGTAATATGAGTCCATGTCATTGAAGAATTTGAGTTCATATAAAAGACTTGATGTTTGAGCATAACATACTCAAACTAAAAAGCACAAAAATTTGGACGACCGCCTCTATATGAGATTGTACATTTGGGACGGCCTAAAAGCCAAAAATTTAACAAATAAAAATAGTTCAAAACCCAAATTTTAAATAAAAATTGGTTTTCAACCTTAAACGTTAATTTTTGACATTAAATTGATCAATTTCAACGTAAAGTAAATTTTAAATAGATCAATTAAAATAAAGAATTTCAATGTTGACCTAAAAGTGATCAGTTTTAATATTAAAGTGGTCAATTTCTACTTACAAATTTATAAAGTCTTTAATTTCAATATAAAGCTATCAATTCAAAAGTTAAAATGATCAATTGCATACAAAGTGATCAATTAAATGATTAGTTATAACTGTGAAAAGAAATCAAGAACAAATTCCAATGTTTGACTTGAAGGTGATCAATTTTTGTAAGTCTTCAATTTTAACATTAATAAAGTAATCAATTCAGACGTTAAAGTAATCAGTTATAGATAATGTGATCTATTAAATGATTATTATAACTTATAAAAGAAATTCATTTTGATCTTAAAGATATCAACCTTAAATTAACCAATTATTAATCACGCATTGTAAATAAATTATAATTAAATCAATTGGACTATTGATCTCACACAAATTGATCTCAATATGAGACGGTCGCTCCGAGAACCTTATGATTCAAAAGACCCAAAACACAGAGCAAGGCCCAGTCCAAATGTATAAGAGCCCTGATTTTTATCCATTATATATAATAGCTTCCAAATTAGGGTTTTGAGATACTTTCTTTCCTACCGTCGTCTGTAGGCCTGTAGCTGCTTGAGTATTTTCACGCCTGGATCGTCTTCCCAAATCTCAAGCGCAGCCATGGTTAGTCTCTCGTTTTCTCTCTCATTTCCTGCACCATTGTTTCTCTTATCACTAAATTCCATTATTCTTCTTTGATCTTTTCAGATTATACCAGAGAAGAATCGCAAGGAGATTTGCAAGTACCTTTTCCAAGGTCCTTTTCTTTCCTCTATTGCACTATCTAATCGCCTTATGGTTATTGTTTATTCGTGATTTTGTTGTCCTTTTCTGATCTAGTTCTGTTGTTCGAGTTTGAGGCATGTATCTTGTTTTTCTTTGGCAGTTTTTCGAGAATTTTGTTGTTTTTAAACTTTTATTGCTTCTATTGTGCATCTGTTGATGAGAGATTACGGTAGAAAAATATGCTTAAATCAATTATCTGATTTTTTTTGTTAGTTTTTGGTTCGATATCAATAACAATTGATTACATTTTCGTTTGATTAAATGTCATTTTAAATATTTGCAATATTAATCGACCGAATATAGAAGATATACTCTAATTTGATTCGAAATCAGTTTTTGATGTTTTGTACTACCTGCTGCTTTTAATAGTAGCTGCACTGCTACCCATGAAATCTGGAAAAAAATTCCAGTTTTGAGACTTGTAACATAAGCTGCCATTATTGTTGCTGCTTGAGGTTGAAGAAGAAGAAGGCGTGCGGCTATTGTTGTGTTTCTTATTCTGATGTAGAGTTTATTTATTATTATGCCCTTTTCTTAGTGCTTTATTATTTTGAGATAGGCTTACATTGCTAGACTTGTTTCATTTAGAGCCCACTTTTTAAATATTGCTTAAGGATTGTCATTGGGCTTTCCTATTTTATCCCAATATCAATATCAAGTATGAGTTGCGACAAATTCAACTACTTTAATAGATAAAGAATTTTTTTTAAAGATAATAGATAAAGAGTTAAAAGACCACTAATTTGGCTAATACACTAACTAATCATAAATTTTTGATTAGTAGTTTTAAGACTTTTTTTTATTTTTTCGGATTGTAGTTTTAAGACTTTAGTATTCATAAATTTTTAATTAGAAGTTTTAAAACTTTAGTAATGTAAAGATTTTTGAAAGTATCATTTCAACATTAATAAACTGATTAGTAATTTCTATTTTCTAATGCCCTTTCACATAATATCTTTTCATTATAAAATAATGGTCTTATTGAATTCTTGGATTCCACATGTCTTAGATGTATATCTTTTTATTAATCTATTTTCTTTATAGAAAAAAGATATACATTTCTTTTAAAATAAATTTTTGATTGTTTGATTATAACTTGTATTAGTTCTGCACAAGTTTGCTTCTCTTTTTAGTTTTTAAATATTATGCTACTATTAAGTATTTTGATTATTGGCTACATTTCTAATTTTCACGGTACCTAAGACATAATTTTGACTCTTAACATAGTTATTGGTACATAATTGCAAATTATATAACCAGATATAGTGAAGTTATGCTTTGGAGGAATCAAAACCTGACGTGACTTTGTTTATGCTCATATATAAGTAACACAATGGAAATAACCCTCATTGATGAATAGTATTTGCTACAATGTACATAGCCACTAATTAAAAAACGAAGTATTTTGTAGTTTTATTTTTTAAATGTAAAATGGATTAATTAGGTTTCTTTTAAGGAGCGTGAATATTTTTATATATTGGTGCTACCTGTGTTTTTGTATCCTAGATCCGCCATTGGCCGCACTTGCTTAGTAGCCACTATTTATTAAGCAGATTACATCTTATTCATGTATAAAGCTAAAGTCTGGTGAGATGTTTGATTTGTCCCGATGTATCTTTTCGTAATGTAAACCTATTATAATTTATGATTATAAGAATTGTAGTCATATAGCTACTATAAAAAACTAAAGGAAGTACATGAAGGAGAATGTGGAAATAAATTGTCTTACATGGTTACACCAGTGTTAGATGTAGTTTCCCTAAGTAGATTGCTAAATGAATGCTTTGTGTTATACAAGGTGACTGTTTGGTTTGTATTCAACCTCCATAATTGTGGAAAATTTTCATTTAATTATTTCTTTCTTGCCTTGCTTTACATTTTTATTCAAGTGCTGTAGCTTGATCTACAATTTTGATTGCAGAGGGTGTTTGCTATGCTAAGAAAGACTACAACCTTGCTAAGCACCCAGACATCGATGCTCCTAATCTACAAGTTATTAAGCTTATGCAGAGTTTTAAATCGAAAGAGTATGTCCGGGAGACTTTTGCTTGGATGCACTATTACTGGTACTTGACTAATGATGGTATTGAGTTCTTGAGGACATATCTTAACCTCCCATCAGAGATTGTCCCTGCCACCTTGAAGAAACAGATGAAGCCTGGTGGTCGTCCAATGGGTCCTCCTGGTGACCGCCCACGGTATGTTATTAATGAATTCCTTTTAAGTTGTATTTTGCTTTCACGGCCAAATTTTTTTTTGGCAATGTTTAAGCAATGATTATCTTGTTGAATGATATGAATCTCTGGTTTACAGTGGCCCACCTAGATTTGATGGCGATCGCCCAAGGTTTGGTGATCGTGAGGGATACCGTGCAGGTCCTCGTGGACCACCAGGTGAATTTGGTGGTGAGAAGGGTGGAGCTCCTGCAGACTATCAGCCTTCATTTGGGGTGAGTAAATCGATTACATGCATTGGTGCCTTATTATTTAAATTGTCTAGGTTATCACTGCGTATTTTTCTTGAACTTTTTTTATGGTACTGATATCTGTGATTGACTTTCTATACAAAGTTTATTATTGTCCTATGCTTGACCCTCGCTATGATAATTTGATACATACCTTGTTGCGACTTGAGTGGTTTCACCAGTGTAACATAAATTGCTAGTTAATTCGCTTTATAAATTCACGATTTGTTCAAATTTTTCTAAGAATTGCCCAAAATTGTCCATAATTTGCTTTTTTTATACGCTATTGGCGAGGGATTAGCAAATTATGTGACACTGTATTTAACGTATAGTTTTGGTAACTCACAATCATTCTGCATCTATTTGCTAGTGAAAAGTTGTCAATTTGCATCGGTTCTTTTTAGATTTTCAAATGAAATTCTGGTTTCCAATCACAACATAAAGGAGTTCATATAGTGGAATATTGGACTTTTATTCTTCTATGATGGATCAAAAGCTGTATATTTCTTGTAGCTCACT
This sequence comes from Amaranthus cruentus, assembly GCA_019425755.1. Taxonomy (NCBI): domain Eukaryota; kingdom Viridiplantae; phylum Streptophyta; class Magnoliopsida; order Caryophyllales; family Amaranthaceae; genus Amaranthus; species Amaranthus cruentus. Next base: position 5,702,296 of record CM033450.1, read on the forward strand.
GATGGATTATGTTGTTTGAGAACAAAATGGTCATTGAGAACTCCAAATGTACCACAATGATAAAACATAATCGTCTAGACATATTTCTGAACTCCCTAATGCTGCCCTCTTTCGAAATGCCCCTTGTGTTCCTTGATTTCTCGGATATACACGTTATTAGTCATAATTATGTTGTTTTTGTTTGAAGTCCATTTAAAAAAGTTCATCATTTATCTAATTGCAGTCTACATTCAGCCCATATCATAACATAATTTGCCAGTTATTATCTTTTCGGTTTTTGTTTGAAATATCCTAAAACCGACCATAATTCACTTATTTGCTATTTGCGAGGAGTTTTAGAGAATCACGTAACACTGATGCACATTAATCCTTTCATTTCTCTCAGTCTCATGTGTTTATATTGATACTTATGTTTCCGGATTTGCAGGGTGGCAGGAGGCCTGGATTTGGTCGTGGTGCTGGAGGATTCGGTGGTGGTGCACCAGATGCCCCTGGTGCTTCTGGTTCTTTTGCATAGGTTGATAGAGACTTTTGTATGGACGAAAACCATGTTGGATCATTTTCCTTGTGAAACATACAAAAGCTAGTATAATCCTAGCTATTCGCATCGCTTTTTTGAAACCCTCCCAACTCTTCCACCTCTGAAAAGAAGACTTAATTCTTTGTTCTCATCGTTTTCTTAAACTTAATAGAGTGCTATTCCTTTAAATTATTTGATCTTTTTGCCGTAGCTTTGTTTCATTTGAATCAGCTCGTCTATGGTGCTACGTTAGGCTATAAGCTTGCCTCAACTTGTTCAGCTCCCAATACCTTATTTCTGAGCTAATGATCTGAAGGTTTCGACTTCAGGGATGATGTCAAATGAGCCAATATGATGTGTTATTTTCTTGGTCTTTTGTTTATGCTGCTCTATCAAGTCTATGATAATAGTTGTTTCACTACCACCTTTTTTTTTCAAAATCAAAGATAAAATTTCCTTCATCCTTAACTCATTTACCTAAATTTGTATCTATGTTTATGTATGAAGAGTTAGATCCATTATGATTTGAGGGAGCTTTGGTCTAAATTGATCTAAATTTAATTATGAATCGGAACTATATTTATAAAAATTAAATCCCGCCTAATTATTTTTAATTTAGCCCGGCTCAAACACATTAAATTAGCTATTTTAATAGGATTTTGGACTCTTGCACCTCTCTAAGCAAATCCTATGAAATTGTGAAAGATGGGGGTTTTCGTGTTGAGGTTAGACTTTAATATATTGAGTTTCGACCTAGCTTCTCTGTTGTTTGTACAGTGTCAAGCCTATTTGGATTTTGATTACTTATTATTTAACATTGAAATTGTTAAATCAATTTCCTTTTTACATCCTCATTCCACTATAGTTATTACATTTAATTTTTACGTAATCTAATCTATTATTTTGTTCATTTATATATTAAATTATGCAAGTCTAAAATATAAAAGTTTATTATGAATGTATGCCATTAAATGATTCAAGTAAGATCTCATTTGACTATTTTTATCTTACATATTAGCCATAAAATAAGAAATATACTTGAACGATGAATAATATTAATAGTATTAATAATCGTAATGTAACAAGTATTTCGGATCGAAAGAAGTACTTAATAAAAAGAATAATGAAAAAATTGTGTAAATGAAATATAAAATTATACAAAACTGAACATGATTGGATTGAATTGAATTATATTAACAGTCTGATAGTTGATGCCCTAAGGTCCTAACTACTATTAGGAATAGGAAGTGTTAAGGTTTGGATCAAATGGCTTTCAACTCGTGTGATGTCAAATTGTCAGCATACATGCCAATCATAACATATACTCCCTCCTATTCAACCTAAATGTTTCATTTAGTTTTTCACACTTGTCGAGACAACAATTTAATCCTTAATATCTCAAATTATTCTTGATTAAAAATTATAAAAATTTGATATTAATAATCCTTGTATTGAGACGAATCAAACAAGATCCCACATGACTATTTTTTAACTTATATATTAAGAATAAAATGCAAATTAAGAGTGATGAGTGAATGGTGCCAAAAAAATAGGACATTTAGGCTGAATAGGAGGTAGTATTAAAAGACTTGTGAAAAGCCATGTGTCATTTTTATGGAGCATTTGTCATATGGAGTTTTTTTATTGGAGGACTTGTCATGTGTCATTAATCTATTGGAGCACTTGCCATAATTAAATTCAACAACTTATAGAAATTATTTCAAGTAATAATGATAACTAGGTATTTACCCGTGCACGCACGGAACTATAATTACTTTTTTCATAAAGATATGATTTTGATATAAAAACTAATTTTATAATTAAAAGGGAACAAATATAATAAATGTATTTTCTAGAAACAACGACAAATAAATATGAGCAAATACAATTGCAAATAAAAAGTACGTAGCTTACCAACAATAAAACAAAAATTAATTGAACCCCTTTGTTAGATACAATTATAATATAAACCTTTGTTTTTAGATGTTGACGAAAAAACATGCTATCGTGGCTCATTATTTTAATATAATGTTTTACTATAATGTACTTCATGATAATTTGATAATAAAAATATTATTGAAATTTTATCAAAAAGAAATCTTGATACATTTGATTATATGAATTACAGGTGAAATTGTCCTTTGTTTTTAGAAATAATATGAAAAGATAAATAAATATAATATCATAAATATAAATATGTATATTAATACAAATATGTCGATAAAGAGACATGAAGAAATATTGTTTAATATTTACTCTAATGAAATTTATGCTAATTTTTTATTGTGTTAACCTAGTGGTTGAAAAACTTATCTTATATTGTTCCATAAATAAAGTGGTAACACAAAATCTCACAAGAGACGGTCTATAGGATAGACCATTGAATTGGGCCAGCCCAATTTTGTATTTTGATAATTTTAAAAAACAAAATAAAAAAAAAGAAAAAAAAAAAACTGATTCCCAAGGTTTTGAAAGAAAAAAAAAGTGATTCCCAATGTCTTGTCATCTCATTTTCCTAAACTACTCATTATTACTCATCAGGAGAAAAAACCATCCATTCCTCTACAACTCTTCAAGCCATCTTTGCCATTTTCGCCAAATCTTCAGAGTTTAGTGATCTTTCATCTTCATCTCTATTTTCGACCATAATCTTCAGAGTTTTCAATCCATTGTCGACCATTTCTTCATCAATTCTAAGTATGTTTACCCTTTTTCCCTTAAAACTACACCCTTCATTTAAAAAACCCAATTTTAAAGTTTCAGAAATTTTTTAATTTTTAATTTTTAATTATTTTTTCTGTTATTTTATATAGTTTTTAATCTAGGGTTTGAATTGCAGATCAGATTACAGACGAAACACAAAATGATTTCTAATTTTGTATTTAATTAGAGAAACCCAACAAAAAAAATTTTATTATCTTTGTATTTGTTTTTTTTTTCTGGGTTGATCCAACCAAACTATATTAGTCTTGCGTTAAATTATGCGTGGGAATACGTATTCAAAGCAAGAACAGGAGGATTGTGAGGCAGGCCCGGCTATAGGCAGGAGCTGCCTGAGCAACTGCTCAGGGCCTCCATGTTTGAGGGGCCTCACTTACTTACTGTGTTCTCCAAACAAACCCGAAAAAAGGCATACACTCATGGTTAATCTTGCTTCTTTCCCAAACAAACCACTAAGTACATATATATCTGGATTCTTTCATCATCAAGTTTAGTTTTTCTTCGATTAATCAACAATATTGATATCATTAATTTTTTTTTTTTTGAAATGAACAATATCATTAAGTTGTGACTTCTATCCATTCTTAATTAATTGGATTGAATTGAGGATGACAAATAATTAATTTATTATTAATCAAGCTACCAATAGAAAAAAATCAAAAATTAAAGGCATAGAGAAGAGGAGCCATGAAAATACAGAAATTTTTGTAACTAATGTTGGTAATTTATTGATTTGATTTTCTAAAATTCGAGATAGTAGAAGAATAGAAGAGATATAGTATCAGTTCTTTTTAATTGTCAAGTTATTATGATTAATAATTGTTGATTTGAAGTAGTTTTAAAGTTTGATAATTTTTTACTATTCTATTTAATAATTTTGTAATTTTTTAGTATTTTAAAAAAATTTAATTTTTAAAGGCTCTATTTTTATTTTTTCTTTGGGCCTCTAAAATGTCAAAGACGGCCCTGTTGTGAGGTTGAATTTGTGGAGGATGAATTTACATTTGAGGTTTACTTTTTTTTCTTAAGCTTCATTAATGGTGGTTTTTTAATATTTGCTTAAGCTTCATCAATTAAATTTTTTTTTCTATAATGGAGGTTGGAGATGAGGATTAAAACAATTGCATTTAATTATTTTTTTATAATGTACAAGCTTCATCAATGGCGGTTGGAGATGAAGATGCTGCAAAAAATCCGAATGAAAACGTAGACAATGAAGATGAAGATCTATATGACCGGCAGTTATATTTGGAACTATATTGTACTGTATTTGAAAATATAATCTATTGAATTTGGAAATATAATGTAATATTTGAAACTATATTGTACTATATTTAGAACTATAATATATTGAATTTGGAAATATAATATGTTATATTTGAAACTATAATATAACATAATATAACAATTAAACTATGTTATAACCCCTAATAAATCATATTGGAATCCCAATTAAACTCTGTTATAACACCAATTAAACAATGTTATACTCCCAACTACATTATGTTATAAAACCAACTAAAAATGATATAACCCACACTACACAATGTTATACTTTTAACTACATTAAACTATGTCAAATGATCACAATTATAATACCAATTATATTATGTTATAATCCTAAATGTAAGGTATTATAACCTCGAATATACTTTCAACTATATTAAACTATGTCAAATGATCACAATTAAAATACCAATTATATTATGTTATAATCCCACGATGAACAATAAGCTCAATTGGAGATTTTTTGGTCGAATTTTTGGTTGAATAATCTTAATGGAGACAATCTTATTCGAAAGGTAGTGGAATAAGCTTAATGGAGACAATTTTTGGTTTCATTGTGGAATTGAAATGGCAGAGACAATCTTCATGGGTTCCGAATACCAAATGACTAAGTTTTGGAGTTATAATTACTAAGTTTTGGAGTTATAATGACTAAGTTTTGGAGTTATAATGACTAGGTTTTGGAATTATAATGACTAAGTTTTGGAGTTATAATGACTAGGTTTTGGAGTTATAATGACTAAGTTTTGGTATTATAAAGCATCAAAATCGTTTAATATCAATTAACGAATACCAAATCCATATTATAAAGCATCAAGATCCATATTATAAAGCATCAACTACATTATCTATATTATATGTTTTTTGGGTGTTGCAGTTCCGAACTCCTTTTTGATCGTGCTCTTTCTTTTTTCAAATTGGCCCTTGATCCTCTTTTTACGCCCCTTAATAATTGATTTTCCCGGGGTCTAGTACCATGACTCCGGCACCTGACACAAACACATTCCATTATATTAACATACCAAATAAATCTTATTATAACTGCAAATATAATGTATTATAATCCCAAAAACATCGCCATTGATGAAGCTTGGGGATGAACGGCCATTGATGAAGCTTGGAGAACAAAAAATTAAAATTAAATTGATAAAATTCAAACAATAATGAACAATACAATTCATTTCACTACCATACCTTTCGATATCTGGGACAAATAAGCTTGGTTGAATTCGCACAATAATTCATCCATGGTTGTAGAGCTTAATGGAGAATGAGAATTCATTATAGTCCCAAAAAGATACCATTATAGACCCAAACACAGACATTATACCATTACATATCACCAAACATATACCATTACACCCCCCAAACATAGACATTATAGTCCCAAACACAAATCATTATAGCCCCAAACATAAACATAAACCATTATATGGTCGTTGTCATCATCATTAGAGCACCAAACATATACCATTAAATCCCCAAACATAGACAGTTTAGTCTCAAACACACATCATTATAGCACCAAACATAAACATAAACCATTATATGGTCGTTGTCATCATCATTAGAGCACCAAACATATACCATTAAAACCCCAAACATAGACAGTTTAGTCCCGAACACACATCATTATAGCACCAAACATAAATATAAACCATTATATGGTCGTTGTCATCATCATTAGAGCACAAAACATATACCATTAAAATCCCAAACATAGACAGTTTAGTCTCGAACACACATCATTATAGCACCAAACATAAACATAAACCATTATATGGTCGTTGTCATCATCATTAGAGCACCAAACATATACCATTAAAACCCCAAACATAGACAGTTTAGTCCCAAACACACATCATTATAGCACCAAACGTAAACCATTATAGCTAAAAAAAAAAAACCATTATAAATACACGCCCAACCACAGACAATATAGTCCCTAAAAGATACCATTACAGTCCCCAAAAAAACGTATTATAAACTCAAAAGCATTATATTATAGACCCATAATTTAATACCTTCGTAGAGGCATATAGCATTGTTAAGGTCGTTGGCATCATCTCCATCTCCAAGAACTGAAATACATAAAAAAAATTATAAATAAATAAACTACAATACACTATTGATCGAATTTAAATAATTATTGATCGAATTTATTAATAAAAAATAAATACAAAATTTAAATAATGAAAGAACACTCGGCCGCCATTGATGAATATGGGCATTACTACCTTCGTCTTCCATTCAATCTTTGAGTGCGGAATTAGCAAGATCAAAGGTAAATCAATTTGGGGAAACTTGTAAGAAAGAAATTGCCCAAACCCTAATCAAATATAGGGAAAAAGGTTACAACTTTCATAAAATTAATGAAGAAAATTTAAAGAAATTACCTGGGTTTTTCAAATTCAATGCTCTTGTCTTCAAAGCCTGTGGCCTCAGCAGCAACCAAAAATAGCCGATTTTTTTTTCAAATTCAATGCTCTTGTCTTCAATGGCAGTTATGAATGTGTTTTTCTGGGGAAAGGGATGACCGGTTGGTTTCCCAAAATGGCGGTTAACAGATTTTTTTTATTTTTTTTTCTTTTTCCTTTTTCTCCAAAAATTAATATGCTATTTTTGGTTGGGCTGGGCTTTGTGGTATCCGTCTATAGAATAGACCGTCTCCCATGAGACTTACTGAAGTAGTAAAACTCAAAGTTTGGGTCAAATTACCAATAAATTTTGGACAATCTATTATGGGTTATAGATCACTCAGGTATTGCTACCATAACAAATTTTTCTATTACCCATAATAAGCAAAACTTGAACAATTTAAATTTAAACTTTAATAAAATTTAAATTGAAAGTAGAATGATTTGTCTCTACAGTAGCATCATGACGTCCATCTTTTTTATTTCCTTTTCAAATTGAAGACATAAAGTGGTGATTGAGTGGAATACTACATACTATAAATAAAATAAAATACAAACACAATACCATGAACACAAATTTCAAATTCAACTAAACTAAAATAAAATAAAACAAATAAAATAAAACAAATGAAACCCCAATTTTTAATCATATAAAAGTCACCTAAAGTCTAGTATAAAAATAAAAATATCACAATTAATAAATTTTCAGAAACATTATTAAACAATGAAATCAAGAAACAGTAAAATAAACACACAAAAATTCTACTTTCGAAATTCCCATAAATTTATAAAATTAAAATCTTGAAATTCAAAAAAAATAACAAAAGCCTAATTTTTTTTTTCTACAAAAATGACACATAATATTGAAAAATTGTAAGGAAAAAAAAAATCAAAGCAAAAAAATCGCAAACCTTTCAAAGTAAGATTTTTTTTACAGTAAAAGGAAATTGAGAAAGAGGGATTAAAATTGGTAGTTTAGTAGTTTACCATATATGAATAGCTTCCAAAGGAAATTTAGGGATATACAATGTTGAGCAGTAAATATTTTGGAAGAGGTGAGATTGTAGAAATGGGCGGGAAAACAATGATTGTAGTAGAGACACGTGTCATAGAGTTTTATTGTTTTAGTAGATAGTATGATATGATATATATGAATAGCTTCCAAAGGAAGTTTAGGGATATACAATGTTAAGTAGTAAATATTTTGGAAGAGGTGAGATTGTAGAAATGGGCCGGAAAATAATGATTGTAGTAGACACGTGTCATAGAGTTTTATTGTTTTAGTAGATAGTATGAAGTATGATATGATATGATAATGATATGATATGATATGATATGATTGATAATATACTCTAATCATTGACTTAGAGAATTGGAAACAATAAGATTCATTTCTTTAATATTTTTAACTTAAAACATATTGATTTAGTTGCAGAAATTAGTACAACTAATAATCAAATCAAACAGTGATATAAAAGTGTTGAAAAATTTCAAGTGTCATGCTATTATAGATTTGACCAATAGAATAATATTATTGATTTCTTATTGATTACATGACCAATTAATTTAGGAAATAATAATAAATTAATTAATTTTAAGTTTACAATGGGTATAATGTATTAACATATTTACAAACTATGTTAAATTAGGTAAACAATAATGTGATGTGATACTCAAACACTTATTTTTAAAATTTTTTAAAAAATTTAAAGACCTTTAAATAAATAAAAAAAATATTCACATTCAAAATATTAAATGAAAGAAATACAAATCATACATAATTTAATAAAAAAATTGAAAACAATAAAGAGTTGGAAAATTTTAGGTGTCTGATGATTAGACTTTGACAAATGAAATAATCTTATGGGTTATTACTGATTACATGGAAAATTAATTTAGGAAATAATTATAAGTATACAGTATAAGTTATTAATATATTTAAATGCTATGTTAAATTTGGTAAATAAAAATGACATACAAACACTTTATTAAAGTGATAATATTTTTAAATTTAAAAATATTAAAAGATAATAAAAAGAAATTTTTTTGTTAAATAAATGAAAAAAAAACATTCATATTCAAAATGTTAGTATTTAATTTCTTAAAAAAAAATACAAATTATACAATTTAACAAAAAGATTGAAAAACGATAAGTAACACTATTTAAAGAGTCTGGCGATATGAATTAATTTAATATGTTAGAATTAGTTAATTTATAAAAATTAACAATAGGACTTTCAAATCAAGTTATTTATACTAGCGATTCTTCATCAATTTATATCAATGAACATGTAACTAACTAATATATTTTTAAGATGTAATAAGAATTGTTAATAGACATATAGTAAAATAAATAAATGTAGCATGCATGTTTATTGTATTCACTTATAGTGCCATGTATTGTATTCTAAAATAACATACAATGCATTCGATATTAAGTATGTAATTATTTATTGTTTAATTATGCTTATTCAATAATCATACATGGATTATCAATTATATTATCTTCTTATTTTATTTCTCCAAAAGTTAAGTGAATGTTAAGAAACTAAAAATATATATTCTTTTTGAAACTTGAAAATAATTACTTACAAATTACAATATTTTTAAATATAAATTGCCTGGCACTACTATCAAACCACCAGAAATCTGTGCAATGCACGGGCACATATACTAGTAACTTATAATCAATCACATTAATTTGTAAATCATCAAAAATGACAAAAATAATAATAATAATAAAGGTAAAATAAACAAAACAAAAAAGGTAAATTAAAGTAACCAAGTCCTACTGGTGATTTATTAACTTCATAAATCACCATTATTTACTAAGACCAGCTCACATAAACACAAACCTAACCTCACACAAACATGTCCTATTAAACAAACATTAATCTCACTAAAATTGTCTTTTATCATCTAATAAATATGGCCAATCTTTGTAATTAACCAAAACCTACTTTCACTAATCACCAAAGAACTTGATCATTAACAAACAAAAGGGGAAAGACTCTTTAACTTAGAATCAAAAGCAATTTCAAAACTTTTAAGTCCGAAGTAATGCTTATTCATCCTCATCATACCCAGTATCAAAGAAGCTATGATCTGGATTCAGGATTCGTAGAGGGGTCAAAGACACGAGACCACACTCCATTGATCAAACATTATATAGATGATACACCTTATGAGCTATTTCTATCAAAGAACTTGCTTGATAATTTACAAATAACAAGAGGAAAGACTCCTTAACTTAGAATCAAAAGCAATATAAAAGACTTTTAAGTACGAAGTAATACTTATTCTTCATCATCATCATACCCAGTATCAAATAAGTTACGATCAGAGTCTAGAGACAAGGAGGGATGAAAGACGCCAAACCATACCCTATTGATCAAACGTTATATAAATGATACACCTTTGAGCTATTTCAAGTGAACCTTATAAAGCACACAAATATAAAGCTTAAAATGAAGCAAATGCTGAAGAATTACAACAATCAGTATCAAAGAACAGCATCAGTAGATTCAGAAATAGGATGCCAAAATCTATTGAAAAACCACATCGAATCTGCTTTCACCGCGAAACCATCTTGATTGCGGTGCCAGCTATAGTAAGCATGTGTTCGATTCTTAATATCAAGAACGGCATGTCCAAAACTCGCTTCTCGAAAGGCCGAGTAACTTGGCTGTGGTTCTGTCATGCTGCACATTTTGTGTATGAATGATCAGGGTCTTATTTCCAGTAAGGAGGTAAGCAAAATAACACATTAGTACTAGGTGAACCAGAACTATCTTACTTGGTTGCTAATCCTTCTACATTTCCTCCATCTCCGATTGTTATGTAAACTGGGGCGGATTGATCTTCAATCGGTCTGCATTCTCCGTTTACGATGTTATAGGCGACATTTGATACGCGTTTCTGCATTACATTGCACGATTTAAAAGTGAGAAAAGTTCTCCAAAACTACGGGATGTTTGAAAAAATGACTTTTTTTGTTGGCTTTTGGCGTTTTGGTTGCTGTACGGCCAACAAAGTGTTTGATAAATTATTTAAACCCAAAAACTATAGTGAATAGCTTTTGGCTATTTCTCAATTTAATCTTATAACCTCCCGACAATCAACAATTAATCTTTTACTAGAAGTGTTCAAAGCAGACTCGATGATTTGAAATTTACTTGACTTTATATCCGAATCCGATTTAACCCAATTTCAAAAATGATTTACATTTATGTAAAAAGCAATATTGACACAAAACCCTATTTCAAACCGACCCGAAACACCTAACTCAAAATCTAGCTGATGACCCGAATGAACGCCTCTAATTTTTGCAAAACTATCCATAACAAGATGGTTTAAATAGTTGGCTTAACAGCTAGCAAATCAACCATTATATACAGTTGTTCAAACCAGCCAACAATTATTTGCCAAACATATATCCTAAATCTTTACCAATTGGATTTGATTTCAATTTTCATCCTAAATTAATAGATTTTCTAGACACTAAACTCTTGTAAATTTGAATTGGGCTAGTAACTAAGTTTAGACAAGGGTTTTTCAAGAGAACTAAAAGAAGGCTCATATAAGAGCAGGACTTACAGATCTCTCATATGCATGAACATGACCAGCAAACACCAAATCAACTTTGTATTTGACAAACCAAGGCTCATACATGACTCTCATTGTCTCTCCTTCCATGTAATGGTAATTGTAGCTATTGTACCATGGGGAATGCACCAAAACAATCAGCCAAGGCGTCTCCTTCCTATCGACCTTCGGTAGCTCCTTCTCGAGCCATAGATACTGTGGGGTGTACTTTCCTGAGATTGATTGAACATAGGAAAATTATTATACCTACTCAACACAAGGAAACCTGCTTATTCTCCAAAAAACCAATAGAACTAAACTTTGACAATATGCTTTGATTGTCTTTGTCTTTTTTTAATTCGGAGGTAGACTGGAAAATCCCTCCAGGCGAGAGGGGTGCGGTGAGAAATTAATCATTCATATAGATGGTGAGCACTAAACCCTTGTCACGAGGATGAATGGGAAAGCGTTAAATTAGGCTGGGCTTATTGTGAACGCCAACATATTATTGGGAATACACGAGGTGTACACACTTTATAATTCAAGATACCATTTCAAAACCATATGGCAATGGGAAGGACTACAATGACTTGTAAATTGTGCACATCATCTTTAATTCATTATGGAATAAACCATCCCAACAGAAAGCTCTCAACCATTAGGCTAACCTAAGATCCTCGTATAATTGCAATGTTTTAACATTTAATCAAGCATGACTCCGAGATTTTGACACAAATAACTCAGTAATGCTTCCTTTGTTTAAAGAATAACCATCAATATTTGCATTGTCAGTGAATAGAATCAATTTCAATAATGAAAATCATTTAGAAGAAATCAAAAACAACTTTCAAGTTTCAAGTTTTCAGAATTTGCTTCATATTATAGCAGACCTATGAACTATGAAGAGGGTTAAACTTTTGAAGCATATCAAAGCACACAAAGTACGACTAGAATAGCGAGCATGATGTTACCACTACAACATAATTTGCTTTTAGTGGGATATATTTAGCGACAGTTAATTTAATTGTCATCATTTCAAATTTCTTATAGTGTATATAGAGGATTTAGTGACATTTATTAGAGCCTTTAGCGACATATTAAAAAGTCACACTAAAATTTTTAGTGACATAGAATCTAGTGACATTTGTCACAAATGCCACTATAGACTATAGTGACAATTACATATGCCACTAAAGACCAAATGAAGTGTCGCTAAATCACTTTATGGTGGAACTTAAAATAAAAACCGATAACCATTACACTAAAAATATGAATCAGTGGCATTTTTTTATTGCCACTAAATTCAATGTCGCAAAAAGCCAAATCTGTTGTAGTGTACGTAAAAAGGATTGAGGTTTTTACCATAAGCGGAATATGCTGATAGGACTATTATGTAGGCAGGGCCTCTCTTGATTGAGTACCAGAAAGGAGCTGTGCTCTTTGATGCTTTGTATGGTGTACGATAGCGAGCCTTAAACGGCTTGAAAGGCTGCGTTTCACCCTGTTACAACAATTTGAGTAAGTCACTTTGTATACCTTAGAATCTTAGAAGGGTGCAAATTAAAGTCATGTTATGTTTAGAGTTAATAACATTGATCGGAGCTTCAACCATTAGCTTAAGTTTTGGATGAGTTAGTTTCTTCACATGACGGTATCCGAGCCAGCGTGACTAGAGGTCACAAGTTCGAATCTCAACTACCCTTATTTAAGGTGAAATATTTAGCGTTAGATATTATTAGGCCGTGATAATTTGTCACATAATCTCACCGTTGCCCACTCATGTGGACACGGAAAACCCGTGGGCTCGAGCCCACAAACCCACAGGTCAAGAGCGTTGACTTGCACGTACACTTAGTGAGTTTCATTATTTCCCAAAACCATATGGTAGTAGGAAGAGTAGCTCACCAATTATATATGCAAGTCAACAACTCACTATTTTATCGATGTGGGATCTTGTCTCACATGTGAAGTATTTCCAACAGATATGAGGAGGGCATGAGTTGTATTCACACTTCTGGCCATAAGGGCTCTCTTGTAAGAAGGCGTGTTAGAGTATATAACTTCCCCTGAAGGCTCAACCATCAACTTAAACTTTTGGTTGAATTGGTTTCTTGACAATTAAGACAGAAAAAAGAAAAGGCCAAGAAAACTTTTTTAGAAAGGCTAGTTTGCTTGACTTAATTAGGAGTCTAAAGAATAAGTTGAAAGAGGAAAAGGGTTAAAGTATATACAATTTCGGGGGCAAAATCAATCTCATGATTCCCTGCAGTCCAAATCCAAGGCTGATAGGCAACACTCCTCTCAACAAATCTGGCCCAAGAATCCCATCTTTTATTATCATGATTAGGATAATGATCTGCATATGAAAGATCCCCAAGAAACAACACGGTATCTCCTTTGATTGGATTGTTTTCGTAATGAGTTAGAGTCGCATTTGAATCATAACTTTGTCCTAAATCCCCTGCAAAAACGGTACATACGAATTCCTTTAAATGAAAAAGAAGAAATTAACATTAGTAATTTAACCTTTCACTTTGTGAAAAATCACGCCTATAAATTATTTTTTAATTATCTAACCTTTATCCTATATTTGCCCACAACATACCATAGTATTAATAATTAGTAATGGTATGCCGTCAGCAACTTATACAATAGTTGGATCATTCGTAGAAGATTAAGGGTTTTAAAAACTAATATTTCGTCCGTTTCATAATACTTGCTACATTTAACTTTTTTACGCAATCTAATGTACTATTTTGTTCATTTATATGTTGAATTATACACATTTAAAAATTATAAAAAGTTTATATTGTGAAAGTATGCGATTAGACGATTCAAACAAGACCCCACTTGATTATGTTATTACTTATATATTAGCCGCAATATATAAAATAAGCTTAAACGATGAATAATGCCCAAAAACAAAATATAGCAAGTATTATGGAACGGAAGAAGTAATTTAAATGTGAGATTATACACAGCGGACAAACAAAAAGGATAGATTTTTATGTTAATTTTTCCAATTAAATATATATAGTAATAATCATACACAAAAAGCAATCATGGTCATTATTAGTACTATTAAGACACAAAGAACCCAACAAATAAAGCCTTTATAGTGTCTTAATTAGTTTATTAAATTACAATTAACAAATAAAGAAAATTACCTATGAGACCAAAAGTGTAAGGAACATCAGGACCAGCTTTTGGGGGTGTCTTGAACCAAAATGTTCTTGGTGTTTGTCCAATACCTACTTCATAGTAATATTTAGTCTCATACTGCAAAACATACAACAACAACCTCACCATTAATAACTTAGTATTAATATAACCCCACCATTTAATTAGTAGTAAAACTTTAAGATTTGGTAAATCAGTTTTTCATTAACTTTTCGGTTGGCTTTTGACTTATAATTTTGGCTTTTTGGCAGCTCAAACAACTAAGAATAATGAAGCCAACTGAAAAGCTGACTTTTAAAACAAAGTCAAAAAAAAGCTGTTATGGGTAGTTTTTTTTATTGGTTTTTGAATATTAACTAACTTGTTTGATAAACGGCTGATAACTAATTTTACCAAATAACAAGAAGTAAGCTTAAAATTCATCCCCATCAAATAAGCCAAGAGCTACAACCAACAATTTTAATCAATAACAATAACCCTTTACTAGACACATAAACAAGAGTGAAAATAGGGTTAAATTTTTTTATTAACCAATTTTTTTTTCCTAAAACCAAAACAAATACTTCCTTCTATTCTATCTATTAGTCCCATTGATTTTTTTTCACTATTCACTTATCACTCTTAATTTGTATTTTATTTTTAATCTATAAGTTAAAACATTGTCATGTAGGATCTTGTTTGATTCGTCTCAATACCAAGATTATTAATATCACTTTTTATAATTTTTAATTAAAACAATTAGAGATATTAAATATTAAAATGTTGTCTCGGCAAACGTGAAAAATCAAATGGGACTAATGGGTTGAATAGTAGGTACTAAAATTTAATTTGTAATTACAAATAGATGGCAAAAAATTGAAGTACCCAAAATGATGTACTTCCTCCGTTTCATAATACTTGCTACTGATTATGACACTTTCTCATCTAACATGTCACACTCGGTAGCAATTACTATGGAACGGAGGAAGTACTTTTATCGTAAAACAAGCTTTAAAATCTAACCTCTAAATTTCTAATGGTACAATGATGAATGTACCCAGAAGTATAATCAAAATACTTATATTGTGACACTTTTCCTTCGGTAGATTTCTTTTCCTTGCTATTCTCTTTCCAATACAACACATCATTTGAACCTGGTTCCTCCATTGTTACCCATGATACAATTATTGCTCTTCCTTCATGATCTCCTTGTGTAATATGAACCTTCAAAATCCCATCATAACCCACATCTCATTACACAAAATCAAATAAACCCATAATCTATAAAAGTCAAAAATGATAAAAATCTGTTAATGGGCCCACATAGTAGGAGAGTTGACTGCACATGAATCTGATAAAATTCCACCCTAAAACCAATTGATGATATAAGGATTAGCCTTTAGCCCATCAAGTTTATACCTCAGTCAATATGTGGGTTATTTTTCAAATAGAAAAATACAATGATGGCAAAAATAATCAAAGTATCGCGCTCATAAAAACTATTGAGGGTCTGGAGAGCGTTAGAAGATGTCAAACCATACCCTTATCAGATAACAGAAAGGGCTAGAAAAAGATTAAATTTACTAAAAATAGCAAAATGGGTATCAATAAAATTATAAAATGATAAGAATGAGAAAGAAATAAACCTGTTGAGGGGCATTGTAGCCAGGAGGGACAGAAAATACATCACTATCCATAGGCATATCAATGGTTTTTTCAACTTTTCTGACAAAATTACTTGTTGTTCCTCCATTGGATATGACTGATTGATTCAAGATCAAACCCAGAAAAAGTAAAATACAGAAAATTGAACCAGAAAATTGAAATAAACCCATTTTAAAAATCTTAAATAAATTTAGAAAATGGAAAATTAACCCGAAAAGCTAAATTTAACAAAGTTTTGGTTGAATATTTAATGTGGTTATAATTTAAGCATTATTAATGAATGATTATTGGAGAATATTCAAAGAAGAAATTCGCATATGTGAATAAAATCAAAGAATAATGTGATTAATAAATAGGATTGAATGATTGAATTGGTAAGGGGCTTACGGTCAGGGGTATGGGCAAGTTTGACAAATTCTTTATTAAGACCGTTTCACCGTGAGACGACTTAATATAACCTGATGTAATTTTAAATTTCCAAAATTTTAATTAAAAAAATTATTTTTATTTAATTAACTGTTATGTAATCTTGAATTTAAGCTGCTTATATGAGCTTGTTTCACGGTAAAACGGCCTTATAGAATACTTGTTGTGAACTTGTGGGAGACAAGTCAAGAGTGACTTTGGTCTTTAAGAGTTAAGACTTTGGAGTGTTGAGTTTAAGAATCTTGGGATTTATGTGGGGTCAATAAGATTTGGGCCGAATCATTTGACTTTCATTGTTTATCTTAGCTTTTGCTTTTACATAGGGAAAGGAACTAATTTCTAGGAAAAGGCTATATTTGTGATTTGACCAATAGATTAGTTATGATTATTTGCTCTATCCTATTAAATTTATATTATTTTTTATTTAATTAAGGGCATTATTATTTGTCGCCACCCTTTTACTAAAATCACCACCCCTAATTTTTTTTTTATTTTTTTTTGTTTTTTTTTGTACGATTTTCTTTTTTTTATTTTATTTATTATAAATGTTATTATTATTTGTTATTGTTATTTAAATTTTATTATAAATTTTTGTTTTTTTTATTTATTTAATATAAATGTTATTATTATTTGTTATTGTTATTATTTGTTTATAAATATTTTTATTATTATTTGTTATTATTGTTATTTGTTTATAAATATTTTTATAAATATTCTTCTGGATTACGGCTGGTTCCTATGATCATAAATTTGCAACGGGGCACTACATGTTATAAATAAATTAAATAATATTAACATAAACATATTATAAATAAATTAAATAATATTAACATAAACTTTTTTTAAATAAATAATATATTATCAATTAATAGCCTACATATTATAAATAAATTAAATAATTATTAATCACAACACAATAAATAAATAAATTTAATTATTAAACGCGTTTTGCTTGAGATTTCCATGGTACCTCGCTTTGTCTTAATCTCATGGTTATTTCGCACATTTCGTGCGATTTTTCCATTTTTTTTTTAAAAAAATTATTTATTTAACATATAATTATATTTATGTTAATTAATTATTTAAATATTTATTGTGTTGTGATTAATAATAAAAAGTTTATATTAATATTATTTAATTTATTTATAAAAAGTTTATATTAATATTATTTAATTTATTTATAATATGTTTATGTTAATATTATTTAATTTATTTATAATATGTTAATATTATTAATTATATTGATTTTAATTTATTTAAAATATTTAACATATAATTATGTTTATGTTTCGATTATATTTATAATAAATAAATTAAAAAAAGGATAACCGTACAAAATTCAAAAAAAATTGTGAAAATGCAGAAGTATGGAAAATTCATGACATTAAGCACAAAATTTCTGAAAACACCATGGTAGTTTAGCAAAAGCGTCTTGTAGCCATATTTACACTGCGTTTGTGCTTAAACGCTATAGTATTTTACGCATTTTGTCGAATGTCATGGAATTTTAGCACATTTGATGCGATTTTCATTTTTTAATTATAATTATTTATTTTTAATTTATTAAATATATATTTATTTAAATTATTTATTTAATTTATTTAAAATATTTATTTTTGTGATTAATTAATTATTATAACAATAATAAAAATTATAACAATATTATATTAAATTAATTAAAATTATTATAAACAAAAAAAATTATTATAACATTATTAAATTATAAACAAATAAACAATAACATATTTCAAACAATATTAAAATATAAACAAATAAAAATAAAATTATTTAAACATTATTAAATAATAACAAATAATAATAATATTTATAAACAAATAATAACAATAACAAATAATAATAACATTTATAAACAAATAATAAAATAACAAAAATAATAATAAAATTTAAATACAATAACTAATAATAATAACATTTATAATAAAAAAAATAAAAAAAAGGAAAATTGTACAAAAAAAACAAAAAAAAAAAATTGGGGTGGCGATTTTATTAAAAGGGTGGCGACAAATAAAAATTGGGTTTAATTAATTCTATTTAATTCACGTTATTTTTATTTCTGGAGGACGATGTTTTATTATTTTCATTAACTCATTTATATATTTTTAATATTTTTTTGTTTCAACTACATAATTGATTTTCTCTTTATTAATTACTATTTTTTTAAAAATAATTCAATTCCTCTCTAACAAATAATACATAAGGTACATTAGTAGTATGATTTGTGAAGGTTGTATCTAAAAAGGTTTTTGTTTGTTAGTGCCTTTAGGCATTACATATAAGTATTTCTTTTTTTTTTTTTTAAATTTACATATTTCAAATATTAATGGATATATTCTAACTTTTATATACTCATAACAATTATGTTTAAATTTTCATGTCTTTGGATGGAATATTCTAAATATGGTCAATGAAATGAAATTAAGAAAAATACTACTTTGTTGTGTTGAATTTATATTAATTGTAAATCAATAACTCTTGTGAGATAAAATCTCTTTAAAAGACGCCTCTTATAAGCCTAACCAATTTAAATTAAAAAAAAAATACTGCATGCTATCAAAAAACGATGTCTCCATTTATTTATTGTATAACAAACATCCTATAATAACCACTTAAAATGTGAATCCATTTATTGTATAACAACTTCCTATAATAACCACTTTTTTTTTTTTTTTTTTGAAAACTCCTATAATAACCACTTAAAATGTGAAAACGATAACCACTTAAAATGTGAAAACGATGTTGTTATCAAATAATATACAAATGTTGAATTATTTATAAATAACTAGTATAGTATCCCGTGTAATGCACGGTTTTTTTAACATCAACATATATAAATAAATATATTACTCCCTCCGTTCTTTTAAGTTCTTCCACCTTATTATAACGGGTAGTTTCAAAAGTTCTTCCACTTTAGAATACTTTCTATTTTTGGAAAGTTTTCATCCCATTTTTATCCCTTAAAACCCCACTTTTCTTACTTCACACAACCATTTAATTATTTTCTCTCTCATACTTCCAATACAATCATTACATCACACTACTATTAAATTGTTTTCTCTCTCATACTTCCAATACAATCATTACTTCACACTACTATTTAATTAGTAACTCTCCTATACTTTCAATATAATCATTACTTCACACTACTATTTAATTAAAATAATACCCACTATAACCCAAAGATTCTATCTATCTTAATATTTGTGAAAAACTCAAATTGGAAGAACAAATAAGATCAGAGGAAGTAATTAAAAAATAAAGCCTAAGATATTATGTAGTAAGTTACTCAATTTTGACAATATATGTATAAATTAAATTCATAATTTTAGAAATTGTCTAGAATATATATGATGCTGTATATATATTTTCTAATTTACTCAATTTAACTATAAATAAATGCTAGTTAAAGATAATTTAATGGTAAAGATATTGGTCAAGATTAAATGCAATTTATTACTTCACGCAATTTAGTTTAATAAATATAGCAATTAATTAATTTGATTATTCCATGTGAGAAATCTTTGAAAGGATGACACATGAAAATTTTTTTAGTTTATAAATAGTATGATTGGTGGATTTTTATTTTAGTTTAATAAAATAAAATCAACTTTACCTTGTTTAGTTTAATAAATATAGCAATTAATTAATCATATTATTAATAAATATAATAATAATCCAAATATTATTCCATGTGGCAAATCATTGTGAACATGCCACATGGAATTTTTCAGTTCTTTTAGTTATTATTCATAATATAGCAATAATCCAAAGATTATTCTATGTGGCAAATGATTGTGAGCATGCCACATGAAATTTTCCAGTTCTTGTAATTAATAGTATGATTCATAAATATAGCAATAATAATCCAAAGATTATTCTATGTGGCAAATGATTGTTAGCATGCCACATGGAATTTTCCAGTTCTTTTAGTTAATAGTATGATTAATCGTAGAGATTATTTATAATCAACTTTAGATTTTCAGGTACAATTTTCACATATTTTGAAAATGGTGCAATGTACAATACTAACGTTTAGTCATAAAATCAAATACCAGATATTTATAATCAACTTTAGATTTTCAAATGGGATTTTATTTTGATTCACATATCATAATTCATGGTATAAAAAAAATTAAAGGCATAATATGGTTTTTATTTAGTTTTATTGTTATAGGACCAGTAAGAAAAGTTTGGATAAGGATGTATAATCATAATGGTTGGTCCATATATCACCCATTACTACTTTTCATCGTTTATTGATCCCACTAAGTAGCATGGAGCCATGGACTATAGAGCGTGCGTGCTGCATGGACGTCAATGAGTCAAATTATTGCAGCGATATTTGGGTGTGTGTCTGTGTGGGATATTCGATCGCACAGAATCTATGAAATTTGTGGGGTCAATTGCAGAGGACT
This sequence comes from Amaranthus cruentus, assembly GCA_019425755.1. Taxonomy (NCBI): domain Eukaryota; kingdom Viridiplantae; phylum Streptophyta; class Magnoliopsida; order Caryophyllales; family Amaranthaceae; genus Amaranthus; species Amaranthus cruentus. The sequence goes on from CM033450.1 coordinate 5,723,508, forward strand.
TCTAAAATTAAAGGGTCTCATATATATAAAAAAAAAAAATCATACTATTAAAATAATGTTGTCTTAAGTGTAGAGAAACTAAAACTCCTGATTTGTTATTACGCATAAGCAATGTATATATACAAGTAAAAATAAACTCTAATACATAAAGCCCACTACTATTATATACAATAGACCCAAATATATAATAATAACACCCCTCTTAAGTTGGAACATGCAGATCACAAATGCGCAACTTGCGAAAAAGAAAAGAGAACTGAGCTTGCCCCAAAGCCTTAGTGAAAATATCAGCAAATCGCGCAGTAGAAGCAACACGAGAAGGATTAATGGTACCATCTTGAATGGCATCTCGCACAAAGTGACAATCAATTTCAATATATTTGGTGCGTTCATGAAACACCGGATTTTTAGCAATGTGGATAGCAAATTGACTATCACAAAACAAAGACATTGTTTTTGAGTGGTGCACCCCCAAACTACTAAGAAAACCTTTGAGCCACTTAAGTTCGCAAGTCACATTAACCATGGACCTATACTCTGCTTAAGCTGACGATCTAGAGACAATAACTTGCTTTTTAGTTTTCCACAAAACGGGAGAATGTCTAAGAAAAACTAGCCAAACCGATAATAAGAGGACAACTAGCCAAATCCGAATCACACCATCCACTTAAAGATAGATCACAATCAGAATGAAGAAGAATGCCTTGACCAGGACATCCTTTAAGATATCGAATCACTTGAATAGCAGCTTCCCAATTATGATCACGACTTGGAGCACAAAGAAATTGAGAAAGTATATGTACAGATAAACCAAATAAGGTCCGGTAAAAGTCAGATAAATAAGTTGACTAGCTAACCTGTGATACTATTCACCATTATTAAGAAAAGGACATGTAGATGTTGCCAACTTATGATTTTGCTCCATAGGAAAAAATGGGTTTCGAGCCAAGATTCCCAGATTCAACAATGATATCAAGAGTATACTTCCTTTGACATGTTAGTAGAGCTGATGGTTCGATCAAAAATAAAAAATGATAGGTCCGAAAAGAATGACGTTCTTACCTAATTGATTACTCTCACATGCAAATTTGACGGGGGTTCGCAAGTGAGTGGGGGTGTTGGGTTGGTTTATCCCACATCGACAAATTTAAGATGATATGCACACTTTATAAGTTATTGGAGTCTTCTTCTCATTGCCATATAGTTTTGGGATGTTATATATCTCTCTTTGTCTTATAAAGTGTGTGCACCTTGTTTTTCCCCGTTAGCCTACTTTAACAATAAGGTAAAAAAGGTGGTCATTTCAAAAAAATAAAAATAAATAATAGAAGAGATGGTTATAAGTTTACTTATAATTGTCGTAAAATCAAATCTTATTAATTACATTTTATTTCTTTTCTTTTTTTTTATATCTTTCCGAAGCATTTTAACTCTCAAAATATCTTCTGTTATTATTAGTCATCAACTTTTCTATAATTTATCTTATTGATTACATTTAATTTTCATTCGTTCATTTATAATCACCAACTTAATTTATAAAAATAATTAATATCTTATTTTTAATTTTTAAATCCTTTGAATTTTACACTTTTTTATTATTGGTCATCAACTTATTAGTTTTTTCTCTCCTTTCTTAACATTAAAAAACAATGAAAATTTAATTTTAGCAACTTGATTTAAGAATCTTTTTACAAAATAAGTTTTAATACTATTAAAAATAGAGTTTTTATTTAATTATAATACTTAAAATTAAAATTGCGTCGATTTTTTATTATAATTTATGAAAATTTCCCCTAATTCAGACATTCATAAAAAATAAATAGAATATAATGATTCTTTGCTCCATCCATGCAAATTCGAGATAACTTTCATATCTTTTACAGGTTAAACTGATGAATCGAAGAAGTGCTAGAAATAATTAAACGCAATTTATTCTTGGAAAAAGTAGTACATACTTTAACTTTAAATTTCAATTTTCGCAAAACACTCCCTACGTCCCCCTTAAATATACAACACCAACATTTGCACTATTATTAAGAAAATGGTAGGGATTAAATTATTTAGATATGATTAAAAGTGAGAATAAAAATAGATTATATAAAAATTTAAAAGATGGTGAGAACATATTCCAAAATAACACAAATTAATTAGTTCACTACTACAGATCATTACTTGTGCCACAGTAACAGTCGTGGCACAAGTAAGAATTTCCCATGACTATGATGTCCAGCCACAGGAATTTAAGTTAGAGACTACCGTGACACAAGTGATCCTGGCTACATTGTTGCCACGGAAAAGTATGTTTGTGGCATAAACTCTTTTTCTTGCCACGTTAGATCCCGTGGCTAATCATATTCTTCTGACACATAAAGTGAATCATTGTAAATTATATTTGTCTACCAGGTGCACCACACGTGGCTACTAATCATTTAAACACTAGACTCGTAAACCAGGAAATTCAGCTAGTAGTATGGATTTAATGTTAACAAATCAATAATATTCCTTCCACACAAATGCTTTGGGTAGGATTTGAACCCAAGACCTTCAGATTGGTATACCAATTCTCCAACCACTAGGCCATTTAGTTATTTAGTGATAATTTAAGTAATGTTATTATACTTAATTATAACATAACACTCCTACCACTTAGTGTATTATTATTATTATTATTATTATTATTATTATTATTTCCTAGTTAAACAAAATTATTAAAAGTAAGTTAAAAATATTATAATTAATAGAACAAAATTACTTGCAAAATTAAAATTAATTTGATCAACTAATATTTCTTATGATACTCGTATTAATACATATTACTTATGATAAAGTTATTAGTATATTACGATATTGTTATACGTATATTACTATATTATTAGTCATATATTCTTCGACTTAAAATCGATTTAGTAGCAATTTAGTCGGAAATTCCGACTAACGCTTATCAGTCGGAAAATTAGTCAGAAACTTTTAGTCGAAATTGCTCCGTGTTTTTGTATAGTAACGGTTATAGAAAGAAAAAAATATTTTTCATGTGTTCTTGAATTTAAGAGATTGATAAGATCTGATTTTCACTAAATACAAAATTAGAAAAGTCTTCAAATAAGTTAGAAACAACCTTTCTCTCTTTTGTTGAAAATACTTTAAGCTTACCTAAAATCATTGTTTAAGGTCTACTTTAAGTATTTGTTAAGTGAAAAAAGCTTCTCAAAAATAATTTTAAATGTTTTTATTTAAAATATATTAAATTGAATCATTATTTATAGAATTTTTTCTTATACTAAATTAAAAAAACAAGGAAAAATAATGAATTATTTTCAAATAAATCTAGAACTAGTTAAGTTGGATGAAGATTTTGAATTTAAATATTTGATAAACTTTTTTTTTAAAATTTTCTCATAAAAAATAATATCCGTGGCAAGATCAAATCTTACGATAAATTCAAATTCAGGTGTCATAATTTATAACACAACCACACCATGGCTATTTAATCGTGACCTATAAGTCTTTATTTGCCATGATAAATATTTACTCGAGACATAATTTTTGGCACAAATTTTTTGTCACGATAAATATTTCTTTGTGGCATAATCTTTGGTACAACTATTTGTTTGCCACAAAATAATTAAATTTCCCGTGCCAAGATTAGTGGCGCAAGTGCTTGTTTGCCACGATATTAATTTACCCGTAGCAAAAGTGTTTGTTTGCCATGGTATATATTTACCCGTGGCATAATTTGTGGCACAACTGCATTTTTGCCACGATATATAATTACCCGTGGCCAAAAATTTAAGTATGGTTGTGATATTGTCTTGAAACCTATTTTTTCCGTGGCAAGATCAAAACTTGCCACGAATTTTGAATTCTCGTGGCATAATTAGTGGCACAAGTGATGATTTGTAGTAGTGGTTTATTGTAATTGACAATAATGTCAAACTTTATTTTTAAAATTAAGTAACTTTTGATCAACTTTGGAAGCCAACCACTACATAATTTCAACTTATGTTGATATAGAAGTAAGACGCCTTCGTCTCACAATAATTGCTACAAGCAAATATTGTGAAACTACCAAACAAAAGAAAAAACAGTAATATTTTATGAGAAAGTGAAAGATATATGTAAATGAGATGAATGATTAATTAAATACGAGAATTAGATTTAAATAAAAAAAATATGCATCATAACTAATACTTCCTCCTATTCCTCTTAAATGTCCTAATACTTTATACATTATATTCAATGCACCTACTCAATCCTTAATATATCTAATTATGTATATTTCTTTCAAAAAAAAATATATCTAATAATGTAATATTAAAAATATAAAAAGTTGATCTTCAAAAAAAAAATAAATAAAAAGTTAGTATTAATAAACTTTATATTAAAACGAATCAAAACAGATTTCACATGACTATATTTTAACTTATAGATTAATAATAATATATATTAAAAATGATAGATAAATAATGTCCCAAAATTAAATGGAACTCCCGAGATGAATAGGAGGGAATACATAAATATAACTTATCTCATGAAGCAGATCAAAATGCATATATAGTAAAATGTACACAGCGGAGGGAGTATAAATTAACACTCTCTTCTGGCCCTTTGGTGCAAGGAGCAAGAATAATAATTACAAGAATTATGAATCTAATGCTCGCCTCCAAGTAAAACCATCGGATTTTGTAGCAGTATATATTACACGGCCTGTAATTACCCTCTCAGGCCTGTTATTTTTTCAAAAGTATAAATACACAATTATAGGGCAGGTTCTCATCACTGGACACTGCAAACTAATTCTAGGAAATGTTCCTTGAAAAGGGTATTCTCAAGGAAGCTTTAATGAAATGAAGGAATCAAATATTAATTCACTTAAATTTAGTAGTAAAATGGCTAAGCTATCTCGATGGCGTTCACTCGTCTTCTTCGCCCATCAATGAAAACGAGAAAGGATAGAACTTGTAACCATCTCCTAAGTAAAACTTATTCTGGTATTCCACCCAATGTAGACGCAAAGCATGTAGAAAAGCACTAAGCGTTTCCATCACCAGCAATACACCGACAGTAGCAAAGATAAAGACGATGAGGCCGATTATAAGTATTAGCACATTGTTGTACCTGCAATTAAAAAGGAAAGTATAAAAATTAAGCGGATAGTTTTTTTAAGTATGAAACTCTTGATCTATTCATCTTTTATATGTAAACTGCGGGTGAACACCGAAAAGAAAAGCTTTACATCAAAATAGACGTTCCTCGGAAAGATTTAGCATTTTACCATACGGGAAAAGGGAATCCAAAAGTGTTCATCCTAAATAACCCAACAACGTGCACATTGTGTTTAATTTATGCTAGTATACTGAAAACGAGCATTCTCGGAAAAACATCATTTTCTTCCATCTGTCCCATTAGACAATAGATTTGTCTTGATACTTCCAAGCATATAAAACCATCAACTTAAAAGATGACTCTCGAGCCTATAATTTTGTTCACTAATCGTTCATAAAACCAATATATTTAGAAATGGCACATAACATTTAAACCTTGAAAGAAAGAGGACAACAATGAAAGAGTAAGTTTGCTTCAACATACCCCCATGCTAACATCAAAACCTTGTCGTAAAACACTGAAGACAACTCTGAGTGAGCCAAGCTGCACAAAAAACAAAAGCACCAACATGAACTGTTAGGCTTTGATGACAAAAAAAGCTTCTTTATCCTGTGTTTAACATCAGAACAAAATTCTATAGTCCATGATTAGCATGTAATATTATTTAAGCCATGCCGTTTGGCTAGGTAATGATAAATGGTACTCCCTCAGTTTCTTATTGTTATTTTTATTTTGACAAAATATGTGGGGGCTTTTGGTAATACGAGAAACAAAAAAGTAGCAGACATAGGTATCGATTTCTATGTAGTTTCATACTATCGATCTCCATCCCTAAATTTTTTTATTTTAAAACTCCATTACCATCATCTATAAAGATATTATTGAGTGGTAATGGAAACTTATGAAAAACAAACACGTACTTAAAATACAGAGAAGCATTACCATAGACAATTACATTGAAGTTCCATGCAGATTGAAAAATAAACCGAGTCTACTGCCTAACAAACAAATTAAGTCTCAAATAAAAGCGTTTGTGGCTCAATGGATAGAGAATCTACATGTGCAGAAGCGAGTCTACTGCCTAACAAACAAATTAAGTATCAACCAAAAGCGTTTGTGGCTCAATGGATAGAGGATTTGCATGTGCAGAAGGTTTGGGGTTCAACCCCTACTGGATGCAAATATCAGCTGGGGGGTTTCTTGACTACACACATCCTTTTTAGTCTTTACTCCCTCCTTGAGGGGAATAGGTATGGTTTGTTCGCATCTTTCAGAAAGATAACCCAAACCCGGAGCCTGCCTAGTGTGGGATATTGGGAGTGTCCTTTACCTTTACCTTTAAACAAATTAAGTCTCGACTCCTAGATTACACTACCAAGCAAGTTCTCTCAATAATTGTTAATTCAATTTGGTCAGATAATACTCTTAAATGCATTAGAATCTAGAGTGGCTGTAGTTAATTTGATATTGTTCAAGATCAATAGTCTATGAAAACAGAGTTGTCAACTTTTGGTGTACCTTAATGCCCATAAACGAAGGTATGAAGCAGTATTTGAAACTGCTCCAAGTACAAACTCTATTGTATGAATGAGCTGATGCACTAGCACTTCACTAAATTCAAATTCCTCATGATCGCCATGAGAACCATGTGGAGCTTCCACTTGAAGGCTTTCTTCTGGCTGTAAGGGAACATAAGATTCACCCTGGTGTCTCTGCAAAAACATTACAACAGTTAATAAGCAATATAGCTCCACAAGAATTCAGGGGAAAATGATTCAAACTTACACTTTGGTGCTGGGCTTTTAGAATAAAAGGCTTTGGAAGCAGCATACAAGGTACAGACACAAGGGCTAGCAGCAGCAGAACCATCTGAAGCACAAGGGGGAAGCAAGTGTGAGCAGTTAGAGCACTTATATCTTCAAAAAGACAAAACGTCAATCTCAAATCAAAATTAAAACACAAAAATACCTGAGCAGTTTTCTGGCCAGGGAAAAGCTGATTTTCACCCAATTCCTCCGTAGGGCTTAGAAACATGTAGATCATTATGTGATATAAATCAGCTTTTGAGCCAGTACACCATTTAACAATAATGAGAACAGAGAGGTAACCAAACAAACTGTTCAAGAAAATCATCTGAGGAATGAATTGGAACCTGCAGGATTTACAGAAAGATCAATAAAAAAAGAACATAGTTTTTCATTACAAGATGTAAATATTCAACATCTTTGTACATCAAGCTTCATAATAGACAGTGTGAGTTGTGACAACAGGTAGAGATTTTACTAGTGACATGTCATGAATGGGGTTTTGGGTTATGTAACTAATCAAAGGTATTATAATAATTACTAGTTAGTTGTTAGCTTGGGGAGCAAGCTACTTGAGGGAGGGGTTTTTAGTATAAATAGAGATGGAGGGAAAGAGGAAAAGGCATCCAGAAAATTAGTAAACACTTGGTATTGAGTTTTACACTCGTTTGGGAGATGGCAAGCTTCTCGAATTGCTTGTAACTATCATTTACGTTTATAATCGTTCTTGTTTAATTCAATCTTTCGTTATACAATTACAATTACATTTAATTTCTACATTTAGTCATTTGCATTTTGTCATCCAATTAGTGCATTTATACATTCTGTTTTCTGTCATACAATCAGTCCATAACACATTTCTACATGGATAAGTCAGTCCATGACATGACACTCTACAGGTGGTTCAAGATTAATGTGCAAGACATACCATATATCCACACAACTTCTGAAAAACTTGGCATTAAAGAAACTCATTATGATCCCCAAGTTCATTTGAGCAACACCAAGGAGGATTGACATCTTCATCTTTAGGGAGTTCAGAAAAGGCAACTCGCTTCGAGAACCATGCCATACAGGATCTAATCCAAATGGGTATGCTTCTCTCACTTTGATCAAACCATCTATTGTTGCATCCCTGAAATGCATTAATTCATATTAAGATTTAGGATTATGACGATAAAGTAAGAAAAAAAATAAGAGACCAGGGTATTATTAAATTAATTTTGTCTGTACTTGCAGGAAGGATCACGGCATTCATAAGCTGACTTTCCAAACAGTGCAAAAGGGACTGAAAAGAACTCATTGTAGATGAAGCCAGTGTAAATTGAAAAGATTGCCATCATCAGAATGACGTAGCGACCTCCAAACATCATCTCCATGATGTCCCCTAGTTTCTGCAGCAGATGTATTAGAAAGCATTAGGTATAACCCAAAAATATAAATCCGAAAATCATACAATTAAGGGATAACCTATAAAATTCAATCTTAGCAATCCTCTGTTTCAAAATTTTGCATCACCTGATGGCTGATATACAGCAGTGCCAGAAGTGCTAACTAAGCAAAAACGGCCTTAAGGGCTCTTAGTTGACTGAGACTCACAGAAATTACACAAAAACTTGTTATTAAGATGATTATGAGATGGATTTGAACATCATCTCAGAATATGAGAAGAAATATTCGAGTTCTGTCTCTAAGATAGATTAGAGACGAGATATCATCTCAGAATGAGAAGAATTATTCGAGTTCTGTCCCTAAGAAAGATTAGAGACAAGATATTACATTCAAATCATTATGTTCATCACAAATTTTGAGACAAAATTAAACTACTGTGAAATGAATGAAGTATTAGAGCCTAAAGATTCAATCTTTATCCTTAAGACACCCAAAATTAGAGGTATGAGGACTCTTGTCTTGAAACAACCTTAACCAATGTACTGGGAATGAAAATACAACAGAAAATGAATGCAAAATAAACAAAAAACACAATATTTACGAGGTTAACCCAACTTGGGCTAATGTATATGGTGCTACTAGCTTTGATTATGAGTCGAGAAATTAACGGAGTTCTTCAAGAAATCTTACAATAGCGTATTACACTAGAAGAAGAGAATGGAGAAGGTAGGCTATTTGTTTAGGGCTAGAATCAACATAGATTTGAGTGCATTCACTCCTATTTATACTAGGTGACATATGCCAATGATTGGAACATAAGGCCCACAACAAAGGAGGGAGTAAACAGCCGCAAAGTAGCACGTGACAAAACAGAGTCTGGGCTGCGAAGAAGTGCTTGTTCGACACGATTCCTGCTCGTTCGAGAGCCTCAAAAATTCATTTACTGTCTTTTGATCTTCAGATCTTCAGTGCCTCGTTCAAGGCACGACTCTTCCCAATGCTGCCTTGTTCGAGACATGCAATAGCAACTTCTTACTCTTTAATTTGCACCACCTCATCACACACACATCTCAAATGCACCCATGCACTAACATGCATCATCAAGGTGCACTCAAATCACCAAACTCCAACATACAGGCTAATGCTTAGAGACATACTATATAGAGACACCACATTTTCATCTCAAATCTATCTCTAATCAAGGTATGGAGTTGGCATTTTCAGAAAGGAATACTCTATCTCTAAACAGACATCTATTTGTAGTGCACTACAAGTCTACAACCCGTCACAACAACATTCCATTTTAAGGCATGTGAAGCTTCTGAATACATGTCTCCATCTATATATCTACACATATGAATTATTTAACACCTTTAGCTACAAATCAACCATCATCCACCAACGAATCCCAGTGTAACAGGACTTCCTATTAAAGTGTTACCCCCTTCCCCACCAAAAACATGCTTCAATAAAAAATAGAACAGAAGAAGTAAATCCATATTACCCCATCTTTATTACTTTCAGTCTAGAAACTGACCTGCCTAAGGGACAAATGTTTACAACTGTACATAAGCTTTTTCTCACTAACGCAGAGCTTAGTGCAGACAATAGCACTTTTTGAGTAACATGCTCTTACAAGTTCAAAATATTTCTTTAGTCAATTTTTTAATGTTCCATATATGCAAATACAATATATCACAAGCACCCTATGATATAAATCTAAGTAAGAACAATCATTAAGGAGTAAGGAGCCAAGGAGATCACAAAACACTTTTGGAGCAATCATATAAAACTAAACCCTAAGGATTGCATGTAAGTTTTTTAAATAAAAAAGAGCATCAACTAAACATTTATAACACCAATGGACGTATGATTTTGTCTTAAATCATACACTCTAATAAAAAGAATGTAAAATTCCACATGGCATTCTCATAGTGATTTGCCATATGAAATAATTCTTACCTTATTTAACATCAACTTATTCTTATAATATATGAGTGCTATATCATAATTAGATATAATCTGTTAAATTTTCTTGGAATATTATATTTTGAATTTAAAAGCTACCCATATAAGATCTCCATTTAAAGTTTCTTAGAATATATAATTGTTTTTTTTATGTTGAAATATTTGCTAATTAATAAAGTTTTTTATTAAAATTTTAATTTCTAAAATTTTCTAAGAAGAATCAAAATATACATGATAATCAAAAATTATTTTGAGACAAAAAATATTACGATAATATTGTTGGAAGATAACCCAAATTTGCCTTGAAAAGTATGAGAGCTTCAAATAATACTTATATTAATTAACGATCGAATTTTTTCTTTAGAAGCACTATATATTCTAAAATTCTCTACCTATTTTATAAGAAATATTATAATTTTATATTGATAGCATGTAATTGCATCTCTATTAAAAATTTCGTGCATTGCACGAGTTTCTATACTAGTTAGGTATAATATGGAGTATAATTTATTATAGAAAATCTATCTAAATTACCTAAAATTTGATATATTTAATTGAACGAAAAACTGATGTATTCAATAATTTAAAAAATCATTATTTAATTTTTGCTTTAAAAAAGTCATGTATTCGATAAATTTAATCATGATAATATATACTTGCATTATTCTTTAAAGTTATATTTTTATATATTTTATACCAATAAATTCGTGCATTGCACGAGTTTCTATATTAGTTATCCATAAAAATCTTCTTCCCAACAACTTCAAAATTAATTGATTTTCATGGTAGTAATTATTACCTGACTGGCGAGCTTCTTTTCCCTTAATACCAGGTATAAAGTCGCAAGCAATAAGCATATACCATGCCCCCAGTCACCAAACATGACTGCAAATAGGAATGGAAAAGTAACAACTGTGTATACAGTTGGATTTGCTTCTTGGTACCGAGCGATCCTACAAACATGAAATTGATCATTTCAGCAATGAAGAAACAAAATGAATTTAGGTTGATCAAGAACCGATAATGCAATACTATACAAAGTTTAGATTTATGCTACTAACTAGTAACTACCTCCATTTCTCTACATGTGTCCCATTTAATTTTTGTCACATCCTTCCACCTTTATTTATATTTTATTCTTAACCTAGAAGTTAGAACATTGTCAAGTGGATTGTTTCATCGTGTCAATATAAATTTTATTAATATAAATTTTATAATACTAATTATGCACAAGAGATATTAAAGATTGAATTAGAGCATGGAATAGTATGCAGAACCAAATGGACCATTTGAAGTGAAATGGAGAGAAATTGTATGAAACTCATGTACTATGTATTTCATAAATTTAGTTACTTAGATTCAGTGATCCATAAAAAAAACCATGACACCATGCAATAAACTAAAAACGCCATTGTCGATGGATTTTAGCACATAGGTACTAGTGGAACAATGGCCAATTTAAGAGAAATTGTATGAAAAGTGTGACGTATATTGAAATGTAAATATAGATTGTATTATTGCCATTCAAGAACCACAATAATGGATGGCAAAACAAACATTCAAGAGGCTTGCATTTTCCCAAGGATGAGTATAAACTCACTAAATGTGCATACAATATATTTCATATCTTTCTCATTTCCCCTCATCCTTATTTCTATAGTTTTCCCCCCTCTAAAATTATCCTGTTCTAAATATACTCCATAGCTGACTAATACTAAAATACCGGTGGTTCAATATATGGCACACCATTTTCAAGTTTACTGGTTGGAATAGTTTCATGATCTCAATGACACACAAAGAACAAGAAATAACGCATATTACAACGAAAAGGCAGAAGGAGACAAGCGCCTAAAAAGATATGTATAAGATATGGCATCAAAAGAAAACACAAAAGGACCAAGCACAAGTTCTCAAATGAACTTATTAACATTGCGTGATATGCAGATCAAAAAAACATGGTAACTCTAGTATTGTGGGAGCGAAGTAAAAAAGAAGCCTAAACGGATGGAAAGCACAAAAAATTCTTAGCACAGAAAGCCTTCTAGCAATAACCAGGAGTCCATGGCCACTTTTTTCTTCATAAGCGCATGCTTAGTATTAATTGTTTTCTTGGTCTTTGATACCCCTTAGAACCCTTATTTCAATGGAACAAGATTCGTTGTTGGAAAAAAAAATAAAATTAAGAGAGTCCATGGTTGGGCCAAGAAGTTTTGTTCATGCCTTCTTTTATTTTTCATCTTATTTCGCAGACTGGTCATCAAAGGAAAGAGGAAGTGGGGAACAAGCACACTAGGTGACCAAAGTACAACAAAGAGTTTTATGCTACGTTTGAAAAGAATGAATTGCTCCTAAAAAGAAATACAAGGACTCTCTGAGTTTCTAGGACCGAAGGTGCAACGAGTGAATTCACAATTGAGCTCTATGGTTCAGGACTTCAAGTCAAAGATGGCCTCGATGCTCCGGGTAAAAGAACAAGAATTTAAGAGTAGGATTCTTTTCAGCATGTTCTACTTGGCTTAGGAGTTTCTAGGACCGTAGGTGCAGTGAGTGAATTCACAATTGAGCTCTATGGTTCAGGACTTCAAGTCAAAGATGGCCTCGATGCTCCGGGTAAAAGAACAAGAATTTAAGAGTAGGATTATTTTCAGCATGTTCTACTTGGCTTAGGAATTGGTCTTGTATAAACTTATTGCACACCAAAATAGTGTGCACCAACCTTAAATTCAAAGAGTATGAGTTAGAGAGTGTGAGGTAGAACGGAAAGTGAGGAGTGTGGACTTGTAAATGGAATATTAAGAAAGGATACACAATAAATATAGTGTGGATTAAGTCCATTTAAACTTAAACTTGGCTCCGATGCTCCTCAAAAAAATATTTCTCACTATTTCTATAGGTTGTGGGCATTCTTTAGGGAAAATTCTTATACGATGTTCAATCATGTATGAAAACTAAAAAGGTCAAACTAAATGCTACAAATAAGTGAAGTAGTTGACTTTAGATATGTTCATCACTAAATCGTAAAGATTTTTTTTTAAGATAGAAGCAAAAGATAATTGGAGTTGAATGAAACCATAGTACAAGAACAAGGCCGGTTCGGCCACGTTGTAAAAGTAGTAAAACAAGGATGAACCAATATTTTATGCGTTGTCAATGTGTAAAAAAGTCGTTTCAAGGGAATTTTCATGCTTTCGGCCGATATTTGGTCTTGCGATAATAACATCACTCTCGTTACCACATCACCATGTCGTTACCATGATCATGACCATTACCGCATTTTTGCAATATGAATGACATCGATTCATGCAACGGATGTTCAAAGTTCAATCAACATAGAGTAGTGCATAACAAGGATCATAGATACAAACTACACCTAGAAAGTTGAGATGACTTGCCCATATGCATCAACAATTTCTTGAAAAGCAGAAGTAAATTTGTTTGTCCTGAAATATGTTGGTGGTGACTCCCTTGTATACAGAACTTGAAATATAGCTTCAACTTGAGAATTTGAGTCAAATGTCGCCCTGTGCAATGCATCTTGGATCTGCATCGATTAAGCAATAATTTAGCTATAATACCTCTAGGATTCAAAAAGTCAAGCATAAACAATTCACCACAAATTCACAAATTGGAATAACAAAAATTATGCAGAAACAGTTAATCAGAAGTGTACCTGTTTTGTTGCAAAAACTGGGCACCAACCTTCTGCTACAAGACATTTTTTTGTTACATCCATGCTAAGCATGTTCAATATGTGGTAAATGGATTTCTCCTTCCTCACCTTCAAAAATAAATTACAACTTAGTACTTCCGCTCTATATAGGTAGTGTTTGAGCCAAAAAAGTTACTCATAGCATTTTCATTTTATATCAATAGTAAAACCGTGGTTCAACAGAAGGATATGTGACAGACCAGAAGGTTCCACTGCTCAAACTGATCACCAATAGTTTGCAATAAGTTGCCACGATGCAGAAGTCCAGCATCAATGGTAGTCCTCAGTTCTGAAATTCTTCCAGAAACCTAAAACGAAATCATGTTAGATCAGCAGATTCCCATTTTTCACTTGACAAGGTATATTAGAAACCTTGACCTTTAAGGAAGTACATTTAACAGAGAGTAATACATAATATGCGCACGACAAAAGAAAAAGATAACAGACAGCCATAATAAAGAAGGTTATGACTGCAGCTGATCAAATATAGTACGCATATACTCTCATAGTCTAATAGTGTTTGTCGTTTTTTGACCCTTTCATCAATCTTGAGAAAAGTGGGAAAGAAGCGATAGGAAAAACATTAGAAATCTGTGCATGTATTGAACTGAGAGGCAATGAAAATAGGTTGACAGTAAAAGGGACATTCAAACTGTTACATAAGAAAACAGAAACGATCACAATAGAATAAAGTTGTACTTAGGATGCTAGTTAAAGGGATATTTTCTTCCATAATGGGGCCAAGGGAAATCTTCTAAACGTTGCTATGCAAACCTTTGAATGCAATAAAACACTTGAAAAAAAAGGAAGATAAGCTGCATAAAAATGACACATGTTCCTAGATGGATTCCACTTCCCCACCCAGCATTCTTCACTTTTCCCTTAATTGATGACGGACTTTTTCATTTTAAGATACTTCGTCCATCTTCGAAGAGGACGCGAGAAGTGAAAAGGGGTACGCACAAAAAATTATCTCATAATATTACTGCAGATGTGGAAAAAACGGAGTGAAAAATAAAAGCAGAATAAAGTCCATAGTGCGTACCTCTTTCAGCATCTGATCTTGTTTGCCAAAGTCCTCACTGAAGGGGTAACGATTAGCTCCAAATGCTTCACAGATCTTAAGAATTTTGTTTTTTGCTCGCTCTCCAGAGTAGAATATTACAAAGACATTTTTCTCAGCCTGAAATTGGTCGTGAAAAAATAAGATATATTAACCAAACAACCAGTCATAATGGTTCCACAAAAAATCTTCATGAATTATAAACAGAACTGCAGGATTAATTTGGTAATGAAACTGAGTTAAGATAATGCAATATAGAGATAATAGTTGACATGATAAATAAACCCATTAAGCTCACATTTGAATTGGGGGTAAAGTATATTACAGGGGTGATAAAAGTCAAACTACGCAAAATAAAGGTATAGAGAAAATGAGAAAAGGGAGAACTATATCCCTCATTTAAGAGGAATTAGATACCCAACACCCCCTGGCCCCTAGGATAATTTTGAACCCCCTAATGAGAGCAGTAGTTCCTCACTCGGTCACTCCCTCTACAATTATAACATCACCATGATCTGAATTCTTAAACCATAGATTATATTCCTGAAATCTGTAAGGCTGGTCATGAGAAATTCAAACTGAAAAAGACAACACTAGAGAAAAGTGGCATTGGACCATACACACATGCTTCATCCTAAAGCAATGAGTTTGTGTAGGCACGCCGAGAAACATGTGAGCTTAGTTTATGAAAAATATCAACTTTAAAATCAGAAAAACCCATAAACCATTGAAAAGGGAAAGGACATTAGTATAATAACCTTCTCTCCTGAAGCAGGATCGGTCACAGGATTTTCTACTGCAGTCTGCCTAACAAAAACATTGCCCCTAGTAGCACGAAACAAGATCCTCTCGAACGCCATAGATTTTTCTCTGGGTACCAGACCTGTCAAAAAACCCAGCTGGATAGGCTTTGATGGATCAACTGACTTGTCCTGAACACAAGTGCTTTATGATTATTAATCAAAAGGAAATAAACACGGGGTAGACAAGAGAATTACAACCAACTAACAAATGAACAGATTAAGCGTACTTGGTCCAACAGTAAAGGTGTGTCCAATGAATCCTCAGCTTGCTGTGCTTCTGTTTCTCTCTGCTGCGCAAGAGCACTTCTTTGAGCGGAATGGAAGAATTCTCCAGCCTGTAGGGAATGTTAAAACACAGTAACAGTATATCACCAAGACAGTAAAGATAATTCGTGAATAATAGAACAAATAATCTGTCTATTTCCAGAAGCTAGTTCTTTAAATAATTCCTGAAGCATACAAACTCTGTTGCTTCCATAATATTAAATACTTTTTCGAAATATGGAGAGACGAAAACATTCCGTAACGTATCATTTTCACCACACGGAACTCTTCTCACCTTTCAACTACGTCTAGAAGCACAAGATGAGAGTGGCTTCAGTTGTCTAGCATGCTGATAAGAATGTTCTCAGCATTTGGTTCCACATAATTAACATGCTAATACAGTCTTTTAGAAGCACCCAGGCAAACATCGATGAGGGATCCAATTTAAATTGTGCTATAAAAATTTCTTAAAAACTAATTCAAAGAAGCAAGATTACTAACCTTCTGCAAGACAAGTTTATACTCAACAAGTTCATTATAAGTGCGCTGTAATTTCTCATTGTTTGCATTCATTTCAGAAAGCTCAGCTTCCAAATCTCCTAGTTTCACCTAGTAAACACAAAGTCACACTAAGGTCCAACAGATAATCATGTTGAATCCCCTTTCAGGTTCCAAGTTCCAACACATTCTGTAGCTAATAGAAGGAGAAAGTTTTGGTACATACCTCTAAATCATCCACTTTAACATCAGATCGGGTAAAAAACATCGGTGGAGCTGAAATGCCAGCATTTGACATTTGTTCTCTGAAATATCGTAATCTACGTGCCATCTCTCCACATTTTTTTATCTTCAAAAGATTTGTAAAAATCAATCAATCAATATGAATGATAAATGAGTAATTTCTAACTTTACATAATGACAGACCACAATTGTCTCTTCTAGATGACCTTCAGCTCTTTTTCAGCTGTAAAATAGTAAGTCAGCCGGTTGCCTTTTGCCCCAAGTTCTATTAAAGAAAACCTATTTACAACAACAGGTAAGGCCAAAGGGCTTCTATGCATCACACACTTTAGGCTATAAGCAATGTAATCGTTCAGCCATTCTTTGTGCTGGAGCTACTCTAGAGGTTAACAAAAGAAAATTCCATATTTAAGTAACAGTGATAAGGTAAATTAAGGAGAACAAAAGTGCATTTCCTAAGGAAATACAGACAATTATTAAATAAATTGGCCTTTGACTCGGAATGAGACATCAAAACATGGAGGGGCTAATAACAAACGCTTGCTTATTTACAGTTGCGGCCGTAAAAAGAGACTACTCGGTAACCAAATTATAATGTCACTAAATCAAAATGGTCTACTTCCACGCTCAAAAATACCAGAATTTGAAGAGAGGCAACGTGTCAAGGACTCCCGAGTTCTAATGCTAATTTGACTCATCAAAGTCGCAAGCACGCGAAAGCACTCACGAAATAGACACTAATAGAGTGGTAAAAATTGGTCAATGGTTCTTCAAAAAAAAAAATTGGTCAATGAGTTCAGATGAGCTACTATCAGTTAACTCCTTTGCACATGCATGCCATTTTCTAATATACACCAACAGAGTTATAATGAGAAAAGATGCGAATTTTTCCATCTATCATAACTTGACACAAGTAAGAAACATAAGTAGGACGAACTAGACTTCAATAACGACACTGCATACTTGAACTTGATCGATAAGAATAACATAATTTAAATCAAAAACACACCTGATTGGCATAAGTTCGCTGAAAAGGACTCTTATCTGCGTTCAACTGTAAGTAAAAATATGTCAGATATTCATATGATAATGAAAAAAAATCAGGAGAAATCATCAAGTTTCTATTAAAAAGGAAAGAACAAAAACCAAAGAGAAAATCAAGTAGAAATGGCACAAATAGACCAAGAACTAAAACGCACTTGCAACATTTGCAAAAAGAAACATTACAAAGCTAAAAAAGATATTCCTAAAATTGTAAAGCCTAGCCTAGAATAAAATCTACGCCATAGCTATATAAGCCTATTTGAATGCTCCATACGCCAGTCTTCTCCAATCTTCATGATGTAACAAGGGAAGGGCTTCTAGCAAGGACCTCAATGAACAACTCAGATAAAATTCTCAAAAGTTTCTTCATGGTTTGAATTTTTAGAAAGGCAAGCATCACACCAAAACACCAAGATATATTTGTTTTCTGGATACTTCGGACGAACCAGTCGCATCACAAATCTCGAATTTACTGTCAATTACACCTCAAGAAACCATCATATCACAACATCCCAGAGTTTCAGCACATAGCACCTCACATTCAATGTTTAAAACTCGGTATAGTTCTGTTAAAGACAATTCATCTACATTGATTTAATTTTTTCACAAAAATATAATTACATGAATGATGAATGATGAATGTATTCAACTGTTAAATGACAAGCATTAATTTTGATAATGCACTGCATAGTGTATTGCAATCCTTAAAACCAGCTTCACTCATCGACTTTCTACAGCCTACAAAACATTAATAATTCAAACTAAAATCACAATAACATTTCCGTTCAAAAACAATTCCGCATTAAAACTACCAAATATTGAAACCACAATCATCTACTATAACACAAACAATAACATGAAAAATAGCCTAAATTTAATTTAAAAAATCCAAAAAAATGACAAAAAAATAAAAACGCAACAGAATTTGATTAAAAATCAATCAAACAGCATAATTCGCGAGATACGGCATTCAGGAACCGAAATTAAGAAGAAAAATCAATGATAAAGAAACGAACATCTTTAAATTGGAGAAGGCCGAGATCACCAAGGTAAGAGACGGTGAGATGAGAAGACTCGAGAGGGATGATGAGTTGAACTAATTGCATCTCTTCGGACCTCATGAGATCCATTGGAGGACAACATCCTACCATTGTTGATGTCTACTACCTCTAATTCTCTCTCCTCTCCTTCGTTAATTGTCCTTGGCTAAGCCTGAGAATGAGATGGAGATTGGAGAGTAATAATTTTCTAATTGATAACAGTGTCTGTGTCACGGGAGGCGCAGGGAAGAGATGTGTGACTTTTGTGTTTTACCATTAAAATCATCATATACTTCATAATTATTAATTTTTTTTTAATATTAATAATAATTATTTTTTTAAGACGAATCAATCATATGAATTTCTCCCTCCGTTTCCTTGATAGAGTTCTGTATTCATACATTCTACTAAAACAATAAAAGAATACGATACATGTTACTTGTTTTCCCTTATAAATTTTAAGTAATTAAATATGAAAACTTTGAGTTTTAATTAAACTTTATTTCTTAATGAATAATACATACATTCTACTGAAACAATTAAAAAATATGACACATGTCACTCTTATACATCATATTTTCACTCCAAAATTTTAAGTAATTAAATATGGAAACTTTGAGTTTCAGTTAAACTTTATTTCTTAATGAATAATAATAGTACGATGAAAGTCAATTTTAAGACCTTTAATTTTTAAAATACACTTTTTAAGAGAAAAAAAATACTTTGGGTAACTTTCATTTTTAGTAAATTAAATGACTAAACTATTAACTATACCTTATTTACGATAAAAAATAATTAGAATATAAAATAGTTGTTGACTATAAATAATGTTATAATTAAAAACTCTTAAATTATGTAATGTCAAAAAAAACTTCAACTTAATTATTCAGCTAATATTTACAAAATAATAACTAAAATCTTATTTAGAATAATTTTACAATGGTAATTATGATAAAGAAAATTATAGAAGTTTATATTTTGAGCATGTCATAAATAAATTGTTTATGTATGAGTATACCGTATATTCATTTCATAGAAGGAAGTTTGATATGATATTTGCACAGTAATTTAGCCCATGTTTAGTAAACCTTAAATTTAATATATACTCAAATTAATCGATCCATTTAGGAAAGAAAAAGTATCATTAGTAAAAAAAATTTTTTATTAGTAAATATTAGTTTAATCAGTGAAATAGAATTATTTTACTTATAATTGTTTTAATTAGTAATATATAGTTATGATCAATGTAATGGTTAGTTTTGAAAAATAAACAATTATATTTAATAAATTTTTTTACATAACTTAATAAAGTAACATATTCGTGCATTGCACGGGACATATACTAGTGTTATGTGAATTTAGAAAAATATAATTTTTTACATAATTTAATGAAGGAAAAGTGAAAATTATAATTTATATACATTTAAAAATATTAAAAGAAAGTTGGTAGAAAAAATATAAGGACCACAATTAACAAAAAAATATTTTTATAATGAACTGGTAGATATGTGGGTGCCATAAGTATTAATAAAATTAAAATAAGGATGAATAATGTTGTTTTTGTCTAAATTTTGTGATATAAATATAAACATTCTTTATGAAAACAATAAATGAAACACTCAAATCACAAATAAAAGCTTCTATAAGAAATGAAGAGAGTATACCATTATTTAAGAGAGAAAATGAATATTGGTAATAAATAAAGAGTGAATAATTGTCTGAATGAAATAAAAAAAAAATAATTAAATGTATGGATATAAGATTAAAAGAAAGCGATAAGTCATTGTCTAAATATAAAAATAATGCAAAATAAATGAGACGGATCAAAATGACAACTAATACAAAATAAGTAGAACAAATTAAGTGTATAAAAGCCTCCTATAATAGACTTCATAATTCAAAATTTCAAGGAAAAATTACCTAAAATAATCCAACCTATTTATGATGTTCCTGTAATAATTCCACCAATTGATTAACCGTAAATAATCTCAACTTTATTAAATGTCGAAGAAAATGTTAAAAAATATTCATAAAAAATTTATAATTTTTTTTATAATTTAGATTTAGAATTTTTATGTAAATTTTTAAAAAATTTCTCCAATTTTAAATTAATATTTAATTTATTTTTTTTGGTGAATTACCTATTTTAGCAGGCATCGGGTTACCCAAATACACTCTAAGCAAATAACCCTTAAAGTTAGATTATTCATAGTTAATCAATAGGTGACTTTATTGTAGAAAAATCATGAAAAGGTTGAATGATTCTAGATAATTTTTCCAAATTTAAAATAAGAAGAATTGAATTTTAACTCAATTAAAATATATATCAATTTTTGTAAGACAAGTGTCAAGGGTCGAAATCGATTTTTACTCCAAAGTCCAAACTCTCCTAGTCTCCTAGGTGTTTGGCAAGAGGGATTTGAGGAAGGGAATGAAATTTTATTTCAAAAATAAGTCCAAGTCTTTGTTTGTTCAGGAGAATGAGAATAGAAAATGCGATTAAAAATAGAGGAAAGTCCCCAAGAAAAATGTCTTTGGGGGAGGGTAGGTATTTGGGTTGACTTCCAAGTCTCTACCATAAGTCCATAACAAACATAGAATGAGATGAGATGAGACCTTCTTATTTTCAAAGTCTCAACTTAAAATAAAAGTTTTATCTTAAAGTCTCACGAGTTTCATTCCCTTGTACCAAACACCTGTCCCGGAACGTTCACCAGTGAAGACATTAAAACTTTCACCTAGATAAGCCAAAACCCCTAGAAAGTTAGAACACTCAGATTATCCGTGGTTTAATCCCAAAGTCATCAATGGATGTAACCACCATGTCTCAAGCCATGCAACTCCATGCTCAAGCACTCAAATTAGGATCACAACCTCACCATCACAACTACAGCAAACTCTTCACTTTCTCTGCGCTTTCTCCTTCTGGTGATCTTAACTATGCTCGCCTTATACTCAACTCTCTTCATACCCCAAATTCTTACTTCTGGAACACCATGGTTAGAGCCTACTCTGAAAGCTGTGATCCTTTTGAATCTATTTCACTCTTTGTTGCAATGCAAATGGAGCAACCTTCTGTCATTGCTCCAAGACCCGACAAGTTTACTTACCCTTTTGTTGTCAAAGCTTGTAGTAGATTGAAAGATACCAATTTGGGTAAACAAGTTCATTGTTTGATTAGTAAAGTGGGTTTTGATTCTGATAGGTATATATGCAATTCTTTGATTCATATGTATATGAAATTTAATGATTTGGGTTCTGCACGCAAGGTGTTCGATAGAATGTCTGACAGAGATGTTGTTTCTTGGACTTCTGTAATTGATGGACTTGTTGATAATGGTAGAGGTATTGAAGCAATTAAACTTTTTGATGAGATGATGGATAGTGGAATAGAACCTAACGATGCAACAATCGTGTCGGTTTTGAGGGCTTGTGCTGAGACAGGAGCATTAGAGGTCGGGAGACGAGCTCATAGAATTGTTAAAGAACAGGAGCTTGGGTTAAAATCTAATGTTAGTACTGCATTGATTGATATGTACTCGAAATGTGGTTGTATCGATAGTGCTAGGAAAGTATTTAACGAGGTTTTCGATAAGGATGTGTGTGCTTGGACTGCCATGATTCATGGTCTTGCAAGTCATGGTATGAGTAGAGAGGCATTAGACTCTTTTGCAGAGATGAAAAACTCGGGCGTAATGCCTGACGAGCGAACCATGACTGCTGTTCTTGCAGCGTGTAGGAATGCCGGTTGGGTGACCGAAGCTTACCTTTACTTTAAGGACATGAAGAAGAAATATGGAATCAAACCTAACCTTCAGCATCATGGATGTATAGTAGACCTTTACGCGCGATCAGGGCAGTTAACGGAGGCTGAAGATTTCATTAGGAAGATGGGTGTTAAGGCGGATGCTGTTCTATGGAGAACTGTCATATGGGCGTGTCGAATTCATGGAGATACTGATCGCGCAGAACGTCTGATAAAGGACATAGATGTAGATTTTAATGACCCGGGAAGTTATGTACTTCTTAGTAATATTTATGCATCTGCTGGAAAATGGCATGATAAGGCAATGTGTAGGGAAACAATGAATAGGCAAGGACTCGTTAAAGCACCGGGTTCTAGTAAGATCGAGATTGATGGTAGTGTTCATGAGTTCACAGCAGGAGATTCTAGTCATATGGAAGCACATAGTATTTATGAGAAGTTGGATGAAGTATACAAGAAGTTGATAGAAGAAGGCTATAAACCCGAGCTTTCAGAGGTGTTGCTTGAAGTCGATGATGATGAGAAGGCGTTCCAATTGCTTCATCATAGTGAAAAGCTCGCTATATCGTTTGGACTTATAAAAACGAAGCCAGGATCGCAACTTAGGATCGTAAAGAATTTACGATCATGTGAGGATTGCCATTCGTTTATGAAACTGATCTCGAGAGTGTATGAGAGGGAGATTATAGTAAGGGATCGAATTCGTTTCCATCATTTTCGAGATGGGATTTGCTCCTGTGGAGATTACTGGTGACGGAAATGCAATCCCTGCCACCTAAATACTTCCTTTGTTCCATTATACTTGCTACTGATATTGACATTTTTCCTTACAACATGTCACAATCGGGTGTCAGTATTTCAAAATGGTGGAAGTATTACCGTTGATAAGGGTATGATCTGCCCTCCTGATCTGATCATATCTTCTATGAGCGGGAGATTATAGTAAGGGATCGATTCGTTTCCATCATTTTAGAAATGGGATATGCTCTTGTGGAGATTACCGATGACGGAAATTAATCCCCGCCGAGGGTCTAATTGGGTGCAACTTACATATTACGTTTGATAATGGTATGGTCTGTCCTCCCGGTCTGATCATAGCTTCTACGAGTAAGATATACTGATTTTATGATAATGATGGAAATTCAATCCCTACAAACCCCTTTTTGTTGTTGTTTGCTAGAATGTGGACAATATTCTTGTTCAAATCTAGTGTTTTTGGAAGAATTTAGGACCAGAGAGGTGTAATTTCTGATTTACAATTATACAAGTGAGTTTTAACAATATAATCATCATATTAGTTTGTTGTAGTTGTCACTGCTAAATTTTTCTCATGTGAGCTCATTATTTTTTTTTCGAATTCGCACGTTTTTTTTTTATGAAAGATAGAGAAAATTTGTTTCTAGTTAATGAATTCATTGACTCTGATGCCAAGATAAAAATTTGTTTCTTAATTATCAAACATAATTAAATGGATTTTTGTTTAATTTGTTTTAATGTCAAGATTATTAATAAAATTATATTTTTCATTATGCTAAATCAAAGATATTAAGTCTAGAATAAGTGCATTAGTATATGCACAAATGAATTCAATTGGAGGAAGTATTTCATAGGTAAAGGGTTGCATATAAGTCATGAAAACAAATCATATGAAATCAAATTTCAGTGGGATTAAGCAGGAAATGACCCCGAGATGACCATTGGACACAATGTTGTCGCAAGTACACCCAATTTTAAGTATTTAGGAACGGTTATCCAGAATAACGGGGAGATCGTTGAAGATGTAACACATTGAACTCATTGAATACAAGCAGGTTGGCTTAAGAGGAGAGTGACCACTAGGGAGCTATGTGATAAAATGATTTTCACTAAACTAAAAGGTAAATTCTACTGAGTTGCAATCAGGCCGACATTGTTATATGAGATAAAATGCCGCCCGTAACAAAGGATGGACGTAATAGAGATGTGAATGCTGAGATGGATGTGCGGAGACACAAGAATGGATAGAATTGGGAACCAAAAATCGAGAGAGCGGTTAAGAGTTGTCCCGTTATCTACAAGTTGTGTGGAAACACGTTGAGATGGTTTGGTTATGTGAAGAGGATTGTCGACGCACCGTAAGGATGTGGAAAGCTTCATAGTGAGGTCAAGAGCAGTCGATGTAGAGTGTAGACCCAAGAGAAGCAAATAAAAATCGACTTGCACTTTTTTGAGAACCTAACAAAGCATATGAATATTTGAAGACGAGGTATCCATGACTTAGATTTTATTATTTCCTTCAACTTACCTTTTTTAACCCTAATTAGCAATTAATATTATTTACTTAATTTAATATTATTACTTATTTCAACAATTCTATTACAATGGTTCAGCGCTAGCCTAACTTGTATGGTGGTTTGCAAGTATCTTTTCTCATGAGGTTTTGGTGTTACTCATCTATCACTCTGCAAGGTTATCCTTATTATTTTAATTGGTTGGGTCAACATCATCTTTGTGACTTTGTCGTTACCTCGAAAGGTACATATATGATTTGTTCGGTATTTTTCCCTTTAAACTGATTTTGTGTGGAAAATAGATTGATGACTAAAACTACTTTCTATACAATAATTTTTTGGAAAAATTGTCGGGAATAACCCGTACTTTTAACGTTTTTATGTGAATAACCCCTACTTTTGATTATTCATAAATAATCCGAACTTTACACTATTTTTGCTCTCAGCACCCCCTCGTCATTTTTGACCGGCTGTAGCAAGTTACACCTGCGAATTGACTTGTTTCCCTCCTATTTGAGCTGTTGCCTACTGCTATGGTCATCATCTTCAACATCTCAACATTCCTCCATTGTTAAACCCTAATCTTAGAGAGAAAACTTCAAAGCTTTCCATTCACTCTTTTTTTTTCTTTTTGGACATTTTGGACATGAATAGAACCGTTCTCCAGCACGAAAACCCTTCTTCGCCATTGTCAATTTGGCAACAAATCCATGCTCACATTTCACACTCTTATTGAAATTAGAACCTCTACTATATGTTGAAGAACAATGAGAATTCATTTTTGTAAAAAAATAGAAAAAAAAAGAGTGAATGGAAAGCTTTGAAGTTTCTCTCTCTCTAAGGTTAGGGTTTAACAATGGAGGAATGTTGAGATGTTGAAGATGATGACATGGATACAGGATCAATAGGAGAACGAAAGTCAATTACAGTGTAACTTACATACGGCAAAAATCGGATGCTATGAGCAAATAGTGTAAGTTATTTATGAATAATTAAAAGTAGGGGTTATTCACAGGAAAACGTTAAAAGTACGGGTTATTCCCGACAATTTTCCCTAATTTTTTTTCAAAAATAATCAAACAAAAGCTCAAATCAACCAAATTAACACATCATTCAAAAAAAATAAAAAATAAAAAAAACAAATTAACACATAAAATTGGGATTGAGCAAATCAGTGAATTTCCTAGCTGAGCAACAAAATTAGGGTTTAACCTGAAACTAAAACCCTTTCAAGTACCAAAATCCTCTTCAATGGAGGAAAGCAAAATGCCAACTACTAATTCTACAAACTGAGTCAAGGAGAGACATATTACTCAATCAGAATGTTCGCCACAAGAAATTTCCCTAAACAATCCCTCAAAACCCTAACTTATCTTTTCCGCAACAATCATTATACTCAGAGGAATCATTTCCCCCCAAATGTTGAAATCTATCGAAAAAGTTCAATATCTGAATCTTCTTCTTTTCATACCTCATTCTCTTCTTTCAATTTGGAGTTTGGATTTGATGGATTTCGAAGGTCGATGTCAACATCCAAAGGAAGAAGTATGAGAAGCAAAGTTGAACGAAGAATGCAGAGAGAAGCTGGTAAAACTCAAAGGCAAATTAGACAAGCTAAAAAGATTAAGCTTAAGCTTATGACGGATGAAGAACGCCTCATTTACAATCTTAGAAGGGTATGTTTTCCTTTATTGTGATTTTTCAAATTGTAATTCTCAGGTTTTTAACATTTGCTGAGTTTGCATAGTAGTCTATATTCATCATTCATCGCCCAATGACTGAGGGTTATGCTCTGTAAAAAGCAAGGGAACTGTAGGGAATTATTGTAAAAAAGCTTGTGAAACCCTAAACCTTAGACATCTAATTCAGAAGGGTCAATGCCAGAGTTTGGAAACAGAGTCTAGATTGATAAACTTGATACAATCTAGTCTAATTATTGCAATTATACCATTTTATTTTTTAAAGTATGTGACAAGCCGAGGGGAGGGAAGGGAAGGGGAGGGGGCAGTGGGAATCGAACAACACCGGATTCTTTATGTCATATTATTGAGCTAAGCTGAAAATTGTAATTCTAAGAGAAGCTAATGAAATGAAAGGATTTGGATTTTGGACCTCACGATGATGAATAAGAAGCAAAAAAACAAAGAAAAATAAAGCACAACAATGGAGTAATCATACAAACTAAGCAAAAGACTAAGCAAGAACGCAAGTTTTAATGATGGCTTAACCTCCCCCTTAAATAGGAATTTATATTTCATAAAAACAGTACATTAATGAAATATCACTTACAAAGCTTGAACTAGCTCTCAAGAGTTCAAAGTTTCCTCTTTTAATGGAGTCCACTTACTAATACATGAAAGACACTCAAAGACTCTCCAAAACCCATATTTTCTCTATGTATTATCCACCACCATAACCTAATATAGATCTAGCCTTAAAAGAACATTCTTTAGCCTCCTCCCGACCCTATCATGAGTCAATACAACTACCTCACTAATACATTCCACCTTCACCCTCTCATTGTTTGGTAAAGTGACAAGGTCTTCATCACAAGCCCCAAACATGGTTAACTTCTTCTCACAAGTCACAACATATATGAAATGAGCAACTGAAGGCAAACACCAATCCCTCACCATCTCTTCTTCCACCTTCTTTCAAATACCGTATCCTCTTTAGATCTCTTTTCATCTCTTTGCACATTGTTTGAATGTGCCCCTTCTTCTTACATTAGTTACACTCCTTGTTACTGTAGTTATTCCTCCGTTGAGGCTTACTCCTCCACTAGTAACCCTTCTCCTTAGTTCTCCCTAACTAGAACCCTCATCATACAAGCCTCCTCCAAGACTCTTCTTCTCATCCCCCTCACATCTCATCATGAATATACTTCAAACTAAGAAGTTTAGATCATCATTTAATCTCTGGACCGTGTTTGTAGTGTCAGCTCATCATCAGGGCTTATACTTATCACTAGTATTTTTCATTTTTATCAATTTAGACTTGGAATTCCTTACAAACTTGCCCCCTCTTAACTTTCCTCGTATTCTTGGTCCTCCACTTTAGGAGTTAGTAATGGGGTATTGAACTGCATGGTTCAATCAATTTTGGAGGATTTAGCTTGTATGGATATTGTTTGGTGTAGCTCAGAACTTTCAGGTTAATCATTTATTCACTTCTTTATTGCTTCAGGCCAAGAAGAAAGTTGCATTGCTTCTCCAAAAGCTAAAGAAATATGAGCTGCCTGAATTGCCTGCACCTAGACATGACCCAGAACTGTTAACACCTGAACAACTTCAAGCTTATAAGAAGATTGGCTATAGAAACAAAAACTATTGTGAGGTTGGTGTTCGTGGAGTCTTTGGAGGAGTTGTCCAGAATATGCATCTTCACTGGAAGTTCCACGAGACTGTGCAAGTTTGTTGTGATAACTTCCCCAAGGAAAGGATCAAAGAGATGGCAACTATGCTTGCTAGGCTCAGTGGTGGTATTGTGGTTAACATACATAATGTGAAAACAATCATCATGTTTCGTGGTAGAAACTACAGGCAACCGAAAAATTTAATACCTGTCAATACCCTCACGAAGAGGAAGGTATGTAGCTCTTGTCAGTTATCAATTTTTCGGTATGATTACTTTGCTGTGGTAGGCATTTCATTATTTCTCTAAAATTATATTCCCTCTTTCCTTCATTCTATATGGACATGTTTTCCTCTAGTTAACTAAGTTGGTTACTAACATCGCAAGTGAATAATCTCTGAAACGAGGCCTTGAAATGCCCTGATTCACCACTTCTGTTCACACATTGTTAATCTGGATTTTGGAGTTCTTTGAATGAGATTGTGTATAAGAAAATGCTGATCATATCTGTTTGGGCAATTGGTAAGTGGATACAATACAAGTAAAAATATTAAACTTTTAGTAACACTATGACATGTGATTTTATCATAAATATCTTGCTTTATCGTTATTTTAGTCTTAGAGAAACTTTTATGTGTTCCAAATTTGTAGTCTCTAGTGAGGACCGACAGTCCTTACAGATCTGATTTGTTTGAGCCTGTGTCTAATTCCTGTTTCCCTTGTAAATTCAAGTGCGATCGATCTTTCCATTATTTTTGGTTGCTTATTTCTGTTGATGCATTATACTGGAATCTTATAGTAAGATCTGATCTGGATATGCAGGCTCTTTTTAAGGCAAGATTTGAGCAAGCCCTTGAATCTCAAAAACTAAATATCAAGAAAATTGAGCAGCAGCTTCGGAAAAAGGGTATAAGCCCTGATGATCCTGTGGCAATGGCGAGCATCCAGAGAGTGGCATCTACCTTTTTTAATGCAATTGACAAGAAGGAAGGGAGCCCCTATGTCTTCCGTGAGACTCAGGATTCTGTAAAAGAGACCCAAAAAAGCTCAGAACAGCCTGAATTTGCTGATGATAGTGATCAAGAAGAGCTTGACAAATTTATAGCAGAGATAGAGGAGGCTGTTGATCAGGAATGGGCCGAGGAGGAGGCTGCAGAAAAGGAAGAATATGGAAAAATTAAGTACAGGAATAAGGAAGACTCTGGTGGAAGATTCAAACCCGAGCGTTATATAGATGACATGTCTGGGGATGAGGATAGAGGTCGATGTCAAGGTCGTGGTTCAATTGATGCACATAAAAGACAAACAATGAAAGATAGTGAAGATGAAGATTACATTGATGATTATAGCGGAAGTGAAGGAGAAAACAATACTAATAATCTTGATGAACGGCATACTCGAAGACCACCAAGGGATACCAGATATGAATCCCACAATCGCCGTGAATCAGTCGGGAGTGCGAAAAGCAATAGGCCAGATGATCCCGAAATTGATAGTGATGATTCCGATGAAGGTGGCTGGAACTCCAACGTAAGAGATAGAACCAGGAAGCAAAATAAAAGAGGCAGGTCCGACATTATGGAAACAATAAATTTTGGGGGAGAGAGTTCAGATGCCGATATAGATTATAGTGACGCAGAAATTCCTTTATACGAGTCAGATGATGATACCCTTGAATCTAACGCGTTAAAAGCGGCAGATGAGGACTACATCGGTTCTGTTGGACCCCCACATTTTGATGAAAAAGAGGAGGATTCCGCTACCACAAGAAGAAATCAACCATCTCGGAAATATAATGATGAAGTTTGGGATAGTGATTAAAACCCGATAAAAACAAAGGAGTTGGTGTTTTTATCAATCTAAGCAACTCTGCAAAAATGGCCTAATACTTTGTGGAAGGCGCATAATATTCAAGATGAATCAAGACTGTTTCATGCTTGTGGCTGTGAAGACTGAAGAATACCCATTGCATTTAGGCTTTGGCCAGGAACCGTAAAAACGAGATGAACACTACTTCGAAATAGTATTGCTCAACAGGCTGATCTATGATAACAAATGATTTGGCGGCGTATCATGATATAATACATCTCCTAATAGGTATTTTTATCATTTATCAAGTGAAATTTTTGAGTGATACCTTCATACTTCTATTAAGATCTGATATATGCCATATCTTCTATTATTCTTGTAAACTGTTGCAGCTTGCTCCCATAACACAAGAGGCAATTAACTAGCCATAGCAGCATTGTCAACTGTGAATCCCTACAAACGTATCATCGAATTGAATTGAATGAAACAGAACTCTTTAGTAACTACTAAATTGAATCAAATTGCTTTGAATTGAACTTATTAAAAAGGAAAAATTGACATTAATAATACAATATTTTACTTGTCCGCCGTGAATAATCCCATCTTTAGATTATTGTTTAATAATTCGACATTTGCCCTTAGTTCGCTATAAATAATCCAACCTTTGTTTTAATTTGCTGACAATATACCCTACTTATACTTATTATTAGTAATTTGATATGTTGTGGGTAGATCTATGACAAAGGTTAGATTATTAGAAAATAATCCAAATGTGAGATTATTCACAGCAGATTGGTGAAATGTTAGATTATTAATCTCAATTTTTCCTATTTAAAAGCATATTGTACACTTAAAGTGGTAAATAGTACTTCCTCTATTTGATTATCTTTATTATCTTCACTTCATAACCCATCATTAAACTTCTCTTCTTGGATTCTATTTTATACTCATGTGTAGAATGTTGCAATGAGTTGGGATTAATTATTTTGTAGGACTCTCTTACATAGGCTATGTTTTTCTTCAAGTGTTTTAGCTTCAATTGCTAGATCAGAAAAAGTCCTAGTAGTCTTTTCTTTTCCTCAGCATCATAATCATAACATTTATTAAAAAGACCGTAAAATATCAAATGTGACAATTCTGAAGGTCACACCAAGTGTAATTTTTACTATTGATCTTTGCCATTTAATTATAGATTTAATACTTTGCCAAGTGTAATTGGAGAATTAAGATTTCCAGATTGAAATTAGTTGACCTATCTAATGCAAAAATTATTACTATTGACAATTGCCATTTAATTATAGTATTGATTACACTTTTATTAAGAAACAAACAGTTTAATATATATTGTCAATGTTTAAGTTATACTCCCTCCGTTCTTTTTATATTACCAATTAGATGATTTAATTTCAATACCAATTAGAAGAAATTTATATAATTAAATTAGTATTTTACACTATCACTGGTTTATAATTGTAATTGAGATATATATAAAACTAACATGTCGATCATAATTTTTTTAGAATGATTTTATACTGAGATTGATACATAGTAATAGTATATTGATATTTTTATATCGAGATTTTGATCAAGAGATAAATATAAAATAAAATCAATGATTGATACATACTTCTTCCGTTCTGATTTACTTGCTATCGTTGCATGGGCACAATGATTAAGAAGCTACTGTGCAATGATGAGTAGTACTTGGAAAGTTGCTTTTTTGGAATTTTTAATATTATTTGTTGAAAAATGAAAAAGAAAATATGAGTAATTAGATATAAAGTAGGATAAAAATAGGAGTAGGTATAACTTTAAATGATTGGTTTTTTACTAAAAAAGGAAATGTAGTAAGTAATATGAAATTTCGCAAAATGGAAAATGTAGCGAGTAACGGAAGAAGTAGTATAATAAAAAAAAGGAAAATTTGCTCAAAATAATCCTAACTATCACCCGTTGGCAAAAAATAATCCTAACTATTAATTATTTTTTAATAATCCTAACTATTCTCATAATTTGTTGAAAACATACCAACCTCCATTTTAACCGGATGCAATAGGTAACTTTTCACTTTTTTCTTTCTTTTTCTGATTAATAGATGAAGGAGAAAGGTTAATTTTAAATAGTTAAATAAAAAAAAAGAAAAAAAAGTGGAAAATTTACGTGTTCCGGCCGGTAACAAAGGGGTGAGTATGTTTTCAACAAATTATGAGAATAGTTGGGATTATTAAAAAATAATTGATAGTTGAGATTATTTTTTACCAACGGGTGATAGTTGAGATTATTTTGAGCAAATTTTTTTTTTTTTATTATACTATGTATCAATCATTGATTTTATTTTATATGGTGATTCCTATGATCAAGATTGTTTTTGGTGTATGTTAAGCAAAGGTTTGAACTTGTCATATGTAATTTGATTTTCTACTACAAACTTATAACTTTTTTTTATTGTTTATTTATAAAATTAAAGTCAGAATTTCTAACTCATTTCCTCTACATACCGATCTAGTTAGAAATTATCTTTTAAGAAAACCGTCGAGAATTTGTGCTTTAAGGAGTCATTTGGTTGACGTAGGAATTAAATTCCTATGGGAAGTTGTAATTCATTGGAATTTACTTTCTTTGTCAATTTCCTAGGAATTACTTAATATTGTTTGTTTGACAATATGTATTTTCATTTCCTTGGAAGTAATTCATGGGAATTGTTAATGACCAAGGGCCAAGGGGTATATGGTAATCTAATTCCTATGTCTCATAGAAATTAACTTCCCTTGTATTTTATAATTCCTAGGAATTTTAAATTTTTTAACAACCAAATAAATTAGCATAATACTATTTCCTAGGAACTTAAAATTCCAAGGGTAATAGTGGGTAACCAAATAAGCCCTTAAAAAGATCATGTACTCCTAGTCTAAATGTTTCACAACTCCCGCCACATCACCAAACCTCCTTCCACGTCACAACTATTTTGAAAATTTAAATTTATCTTGTTTTTCACAAATGTATAAAAAATAAAATAAATTTAAAATTATACCGTCGTCCTCATTACTCAACGATCACCAGTTATTGTTCATTTCCTCTGCAAGCATTCTTAGTTTACACCTTATTTTTCTCTTCTTCAAATTTTCAAAAAATTAATATAAAAATGCATCTCCTTTTTTGTCTTTTACACTCACAAAACCATGTGAATTTCTGACACATTATTCTACACTTTCTCTCTCCTCCATTTTTGTTCTTCATTCCTTCAAGCTTTAAGCTTTATACAAACTCCATTGATTGTACTTCAATTACTATCACCATTACAATTACTATAAAGTTTTCGATTTCAATCTTTCATACTAGTTGTTGAAGATTGAAGAAGATAGTATTGAGGTTGGGAGCTGCAAAACGGTGTCGTATAATTGATGTCGTCTAGGGCACGGAGTAGTTCACCGTTTAGTTACCGGAGAAATTCGAGCTCATACTCATCTTCTACTTCTACGTCGTCGTTTATGAACACTAGTGGCCGGTTTATTTCCCGGTCTGATAGCTCTTCATCTTTTCACGGTTCGACCGGTGGTAAATCTATGATGTCGAACCAGAGCTATGGAAGTCGGTCACCTGTCGGGTTCTCACCGTCAGATGACTTTCTTGCTGAGCCGTTTGATTGTCCTAGATCCACTGCTGGTAGTGATAGTATATCCGTCACAGTCCGATTTCGTCCAATGAGGTGTGATTTTAGCATTCTAGAAAGTATGTTATTGTTATATCTTAATTAAGATCTTTTACCAATTTTTGGGGATTTTTTTAGTGAGAGGGAATTTGAAAGAGGAGATGAGATTGCTTGGTATCCAGATGGTGATAAGATTGTACGGAGCGAGTTTAGTCCAGCTACTGCTTATGCATTTGGTAATTCATTTAAATTTGGTTAAGATGTTGGATTGTATAATGCATAATGAATTGAATTATTAGTTTGTTATGATTGTCACAATCGTTTTTTGTATGTAATTAATTGATAATGTAGATAAGGTTTTCGGACCGAATTCGAACACGGATGAAGTTTATGATATTGCAGCTCGGCCTGTTGTTAAAGCTGCAATGGAGGGTATTAATGGTATGACTATACCTAATTTTATGATTTGGTTGCTTGATTAGAAATAGAAAAAATTATTTTAGGTTCTAAGCTCAAAAACAGGTGATTATGTTTTTAGGTGATCAGTGATTTGAAAGAAAATGCTATTCTGATAATGCAGGTACAGTGTTTGCTTATGGTGTTACCAGCAGTGGAAAGACTCATACAATGCATGTGAGTAACTTTAAATGCTATGGATCACTGTTGCTTGCAGCTTGTTATTTAAGTAGATTTTTGTGAACCTTAGGTTGCAATTTTATTGGCTGGAAAGGATGTTTGGTAATAATGTCTTTTCATTGGAAAAATATTATCTGTGATGCTGAAGATTTAACAAATTCCCAATTGTTGAATTGAGCAAACGAGCAGAAGCAATGAGCAAAGGAAGGAACATGTTGAATTTTATGGTTTAAGGTGTGTAACTAATGAACTAGGCATATTAGTGCAAGTAATAAGATGAAAACACAATTCATAAACAAAAAATAGCACCAAATTTTAACGAGGTTCACCAATTCATAAACAAATATAATTTGGAGTGTTTTCCTTCCAAATATTTTCTATGCCGGAAGGATTTTTGTCAAAATTGTGAAAGAGTTCCTCCTTCTAATTCCCTCCCAATCCCTATTGGTAGCTAAATAAAGAAAATGCAAATATGCAATCCCTCCACTCCGATCCATTTTCGTTCCTCCTATTTTCTACTATCCAAACATAGTTTTAGGGCATGTGTTTTGTACTAATTGTGCTAAGGATAGTACTTAGATGCTCACCAATGAAGGGATTACAATGAAGATTACAAAAGAGCATGGATAGAAATTTAGAGAGAGAGAATACAAAGCAAGGTCGTGTAGATGAAACACTAAGTGTTTAGGCTTAAGCTTACATCAAATACAAATTTCCATGTATATAGGCAAAAGATCTAAGCAAAAATGGGCAAAATGAGACTAAAGAACCATGAACTGGGCAGCTCGTTTGAGCAGCAGCTGCATAAAGCTGCTGTTTTGCGATTCTGAGTCTGAGGTTACTCATTCAAGCAATGGCTTCATTTGGGCAATGCGTCATGCTCACATGATGCTTGTACACCCAAGGTTCAATACCAACTCAACACAAATCCCAAGTTCCGTGCTACACTCATTTTTGAAACAAACTACACACTCGAGCTTTGAGCATGAAGTTTGAGTTCAAGGTTTTCTCAAAGGTTTGCTTCAAATCAAAACAAAAGTCTCTTCTTTTATGAGCATGAAAATGCAACCCATGGCTAAAGCTTCAAGCTACCTTATTCCATGTTTAATACCCCAAAATACAAAGTCCAATACTTAGCTAAAATTAGCTAAGTCAAAGTCGGGTGATTCATGTCACCAAACTCCAAAACCCATGATTTTTGCTTCCAATGCCGATATTGCGGCATTGGTATGATATGATGGGCAAGTCACCAATCCTTACCACACCTTATTTGAATAGAATTTATGTAAAATACACGGTTTTCTTGTTAGGTCATGTCAATTCCTCCAAACTTTCTTTTCTGCCACGTTATACCGTTATATGGCCCATGCTTACCCTATTAGACAGGGTGAGAATGTGAGATAATGAGAAAGTTGCTCGAAGATTTGCGTACATGAATGTGAAATCATTTTTGTTTAGGCTACTGCCACGAGTACAAGTTCTTTTTAAGTTAACTGCGTCTAATCCTTAAATCTTTAAATGTGTGAATGTTGCATCAC
Source organism: Amaranthus cruentus (assembly GCA_019425755.1). Lineage (NCBI taxonomy): Eukaryota > Viridiplantae > Streptophyta > Magnoliopsida > Caryophyllales > Amaranthaceae > Amaranthus > Amaranthus cruentus. The sequence goes on from CM033450.1 coordinate 5,759,462, forward strand.
ATTAGAGTCAATAATTTCTCGCATTGCTTGTTTATAACTTGAAAATTTAGGACCCTTCTGATTGAAAATGTCCAATGTTAATTTTAACAGGGTGATCAAAGCTGTCCTGGTATCATACCCCTGGCAATTAAAGATGTCTTCAGCATTATACAGGAAGTAAGCTTCCTATTGAGAGAAGTTGGATTATCAAGCATATTATATGGAGTTGGGCAATCAATATTTATTGACATGAATTCCAAGACACTTCTTTTGTTTGCACTGATACATATTTTGATTATTTGTGGAATTCATCCGGGGTTTACATATTCACATATGCACATGCATTATCCTTTTTAATATTTTTTCTGATTTGCTATTATTTGGTTCAGACACCTGGGCGAGAGTTCTTGCTTCGTGTGTCTTATCTTGAGATCTATAATGAGGTAAATATCTCAAAACCATGTATTTCTCATTACTTGATACATTTTCATTGTAAATTGTATGTATGCTTAATCTAGAGCATCTTGTAACCGTCGAGACTTTTCATTCTTCACTTCAATTTGTGGGCACTGTTTGTTGGTTTTCTGTTTTGTTTTTATAAATTTTTTTTATGTTTGCTTACATAAAATATTTTGTGGATTTTGATTCTGTGATTTCAGGTCATAAATGACTTGCTGGATCCTACAGGTCAGAATCTGCGTGTCAGAGAAGATGCCCAGGTTTGTGGTGCTGTCAATAATTTCGTTGAATATTATTTCAAATTCATTTCTCATTGAACATAGTTTAAACCTTGCAAGTTGTTCAGGGAACTTATGTTGAAGGAATGAAAGAAGAGGTTGTTCTGTCTCCTGGGCATGCACTGTCTTTTATTGCTGCTGGGGAAGGTACTTTTGAGATATTCTCTTCTTGCATGCTTTTGGGTACTAAGATCGTCAAAACGTTGTCTTGACTTACAAGTTTCATGCTTGCAGAGCATCGTCATGTTGGTTCAAACAATTTTAACCTATTCAGCAGTAGAAGCCACACCATATTTTCGCTGGTACAGTTGGCTTCTATGCTTTGCTTTCTTTATGAATTTCTTCACGCTAATCATGTCTTATCGTGATTTTTTATTTGCTCTTCGTGTCATGCCTTTGCTGCCGCTCTTTTATATATTCCATTTCGTGGAAGCACTACCTTTTCACTGTCTGTCTAAATAAACTCCTGGAAGTTTTAAAGTTTCTTGTACTTCTTCTGTACTTTTTTTTCTTGAAAATAGAAAATAACATATATCAATTGTAATTTTGGGGAGTTCATGGCTCAATGGGTATGTGGTAACTAGGTCTAGTTTACTACCTGTAATTTTTCCAAGTACTAACATTTCTCAGATTTTTGAAAATGAGTTTTGTAGCAAAGTGTAATGTCAATAGTCTTATATTTGCAATGAGTGGAACTTAGAAGTAAAAAAGTCACTAAGACAACCGTTAGTGTTGTTTGTTGGCTTGATCCTTAATTGCTGTGTACGATTTTTATTTAGGATTCTTTGGGTGTGTTTGGTGACAGGCTTTTCGCTTGACTTTTGGCTTTCTACTGGTTGGTTGTAAATAATGTGTTTGGTAAATTTCTTTTAAGGCACCCGAAAAACCGACTTTAAGCCAAAACCAAAAAGCTCATCTTAGAAGTTTTTCATCGTCTTTTGGCCTATTTCTTTTCTTTAATAAACAACTGACAACCAACAACCAATTTAGCAAATATCGCTTAACAACTAACAAAAAAGCCAATACTACCACCTGATCAAACAAGCTAACTGAACTAGACTACAACCAATTGCCAATTGCCAATTGCCAAACACTCTCATGTATAGAGATCTGAAAGCTTTAAGAAAATGTGAATACGAAACTGAAAATTATAGGATACATTCTTAGTATCCCAATCATCAATATTTCTTCCATGATAAGGTTTACGAACAAAAAGGATTTCTGAAAGGCTATGCATGTTAGAAACTGAATTTTTTTAGACCTGTGTAGTTTAGCCACCTGCATATGTTCTGAATATGATCTTAATTTCGGTGTTTGTCTTCTTGTACTGTGCAGTCTCTTACTAATCTACCCTTTATGTGGAATTATGTCTGAACTTTTGTTAGCTCTGTCTTGTATTTTGACCGGTGATTTCAATTTTCAGATGATAGAGAGTAGTGCCCACGGAGATGAATATGATGGAGTGATATTCTCCCAGCTGGTATGTCTAATCAATTATTTATTATATGGATTATTGAGTTTTGATATTTTGTTCTTTGTAGTGTGGTGATCTCTCGTTCTGTTATGTTCCAGAATCTGATCGACTTAGCTGGATCTGAGAGCTCTAAAACTGAAACTACAGGATTAAGAAGAAAGGAAGGATCATATATCAATAAAAGTCTATTGACTCTTGGAACTGTAAGTGCTCTGTGATATTCTTGTTTATTGTGTTTTAAATGTAATTTGTAATGATTCTGTATGCTGGCATGTTGCTTGGTTCTGACCTTTCTCAACACAAAATTCTGCTGATCTATTTTCTTTATTATCTATTGCTCTTTCATGTAATTTAATCTGCCTTTTATTTGATGTCAAGGTCATCGGAAAACTCAGTGAGGGGAAGGCATCTCATATTCCATACAGAGATTCCAAGCTTACTCGTCTGCTACAGTCTTCGCTTAGCGGCCGTGGACATGTTTCAGTAAGTTCTAGGGAAAATTATGATAAATAGGGATCTTTCATGAGTTTTATTCGGTTCTGGAGGGGCATTGATGGAAACATTGGAGGCTACTTGTTGGAACACTTCTACTTGTAGGGAACAAGGGTCTAAATCACATTTGACTGCATTCATTGATTTTATTTTTTCTTTATGGTCTTCTGTAGCTAGAATTAAAAAACCCTATTTTGTGTTTATATATGTGTATTGGAACGCTTTGTCAGTTTTTCGTTCCGTTTTGATTTTAAATTTCCTTTTGATAAACTTTTACACTCTCTTATTGGAACCAATTTGGAATTCTGCAGCTTATATGCACTGTTACTCCAGCATCTAGTAGTATGGAAGAAACTCACAACACTCTGAAATTCGCTAGCCGGGCCAAGTGTGTGGAGATCTTTGCTTCTCGTAATATGGTGTGCCTTTTATGTATAGTTCAGCTTCTTGTTAACTTACATAATCTAATTATTGAAAGTTCACTAATGCTGTGTTCGACTTCTTGTTCAGATCATTGATGAGAAGTCCTTGATTAAAAAGTATCAGCGAGAAATTTCAACCCTCAAACAAGAACTTGATCAGTTGCGTAGAGGAATGCTTGTTGGAGTTAGTCACGAGGAGATTTTGACTTTAAAGCAAAAGGTTCTTTGTCATATTAGTATATCCTTTCATTGAACTTTATTGCTGTGTATGCATATTAGACTTATAATTAGTATTCGTTGTAGTTGGAAGAAGGGCAAGTCAAAATGCAATCAAGGTTAGAGGAGGAGGAAGAAGAAAAGGCTGCTCTTATGAGTAGAATACAGAGGTTGACTAAACTAATTCTTGTTTCTTCCAAAAAAAGTATTCCTGCGTATTTGGGTGAAGCTGTTGGCCACCAGAGGAGTCATTCTGACAATGTAAGTTTGCATTGTCGCTCTGTTTTTAAAAATTTTAACTTGTTTGTTTCTGATATTAAAAGGCTGCTCTACTATATTGTCTTCTGCTGTCACATTCTCCTTCTTGTTAACTCTTGGGCATTTTTATTCCCTTGCCACTCTATCTTTACAGCTTTTGGTATTAAGAAAGAAGGAGGATACGGGAAGCTGTGCAGTTTTAAATATTGTTAAATTATTCATACAATTGTGTTATGCATGGGCTATTTTTACTTGAGATTATAATAATCAGGCGATAGGTATACATTGGAATTAGGATTGTAGTACTCGGCCCTTTTACCCTCCCTCCCAAAAAAATCAGTCTGATACCTCGAATCCTGTAGATGCTTATTCTCTGACCTTATTCATTCCAAACACGCAACCCTTATGACATTGCATTATCTCAGCTTGGAGTTGGTAGGCTTCATATTCTCCAAATCTGAAGGATCAAGTGTAATTGAGGTGATTTACGTCAAAAAAAAAGGTTGGTTTGAGGTGATTGATGCAAGACCTTTCAAGGAAGATGACAAATTGAAACTCATCATGAACTAGGACTGCTTGATAACTTTGCCAAAATTGTTCATACGGCTTAAAGCTCTTTTGATCTTTTGGACAACACATTTTGTAAATTAAAGGGAAATTTATTCTAACAGTTTACATTGATCTGGTCTTGGCATCTCAGAAAATAGGCTGTGTCTACTAAATTAAATTTTTCTTATGATTCTATAGTTCCTTGAGATGATATATACTTTATTGTTTTGAAAGTTTATTTGCTAAGATGACAGCTGGATATCAAAACATGCTTATTTACCTGTTATTAGTTCCCTCTAGTCTTTCATTTGTAGCTTTTACATTACTCTTGACTCCTGTTCTCATTCAGATAGGGTGTGCAGTGAGCTACCCATATTTTCCTCGGTTAGCTTTAAATGGGCTTGATAACCCATCTGAACGTTTCTTCTTGAATCACAAGAAGATGCTAAATCTGAATTGTGTTTAAGATGATGGGAAGTGGAAACAATAAGGACTGGGGGATGAACTCACCAAAAGTGAAATCAAAGGCCTCCCCTTGGAGCTAAAGGCCTCACGACATTTTTGACACTTAAGTTTGTTGTCATGGTATCAACAGTTACAAGAGAAGTAACGGTACCCATGTTCTTTAGCTAAAGTGAACACAGCTTTGATGTAATAGATATCGTTCCACATAATTTCTACTAACACAAATAGGCCTAATTACAAGTTAATAAAAAATAAAAACACAGAGTAGGGAAGATTTAAAAAACTAAAAGCATGTAGGCAAAGTCAACATTTCCCTGCATAGTGCATACACATTCAAAAATTTACATTGGTGGTCTGGGGAAATGAATATAAACAACAATAATCACACTAAATTTATTCCCAAAAATAAATCTTTGTTAATGTCTACGTTCTAGAATTACACAAGTGTTGTATCTGATCAAATTTCTTAATAATGGCTGAACCAGCTTTAGTAGCATCATGAATATAAGCAAATTATGCAGACATAGTTAGCAGTAAACTTTTTGTTAAACTCGCAAGCCATTTTCAGAAAAATACACCAAACTATTTTGAATTAGATTTAAAGAAGAGTTAAGTGGTGGGGTGTAATTTTCATTTTCAAAAAATTCAACTAAGATGTGGAGTACTAGTCCTGTAGGAGATGGAGTTTATGCTCAGGACAATTGTTTGGGATAGCAGGTAGTTGGGAAGTACAATGAATCACATACGAAATGAGAAACAATGACTGCTTGTCTGGTTGTCATTATAATATATATATATATATATATATATATATATATATATATATATATATATATATATATATATATATATGAAGAAATTCAAGTGAGAACCATCCTTATATGAGAACTGAACCAATCTGTTTGACAAAAAAGTGTTATTTTTTCACAAAAAATGTGCTACTTTTAGGCAAAAGAGTGTTACTTTAAGAAAAAAATTCTGAAAAAAACTCACAAAAGCTGTTACTTTTTGGAAAAAAAATGTTACTTTGTGTTATGTTTATTTCTTAAGAAAATATATATATATATTTTTCTGAAAGTAACACTTTTTTGCTAAAAAGTACCGGCTTTTTTTAAAAAAACAGAAGTAACATTTTTTTGCCCAAAGGTAACACCTTTTCTGTAAAAAAGTAACACATTTTTATCAAGCAAATTGGTTCTCACGATTTTCATATAAGCATGGTTCTCACTGACACTAGAACTTGACCCTATATATATTTATATATATATATACACACACACACACACTCACACATAAACAATTTTCAATAGCCATGAGGCGCCCATGACAGTTGTGGATAGCAGAAAGTTATGGATATGGGGTTGAGCACAGTAAAGAGTGCTGTTTAAGCTGAGGCAATATTCCATCATCCATATTTGACATCATTGTCAAAAATCATTGGTCTTTTGCTCTTCATAGTATCTTACTATCTGTAAATCATGTACTTACAAGAATCAGCCAAATATAATTACAATATAAAGTGTAAATACTGCAGGTGAAGCTATAATTTAACTCAGAAAAGGGTACCAGATGGAATAATACAATAATTAAGGGAACACATGAACTGTAAACTAAAAAGGATAGTTAGAACAAATGGGAAGAATTTTCTAACGGAAGCGTTAGAGAGAAGAGACAAGTGAAGGACCGGAGGTTAGACAAAAGAGAGAGATAATCGCATAGAAGTGCTGATTTCAGCTAAACTTAAGACAGAAAAGGGCCACGGGAAACATAGAGCAGTTAATTGAAGTTATATAGGAAAAAGAAGGGTGATTAGTACTTATAGATACTGATAGGCTGTAGGAAAAAGTTGGCAAAGGAAATGGAATAAGAGCGGGACTGAGGTTTTGTGGTGATGTTATGTCTTCTATTCTTTTTTTTTTTTAAATACTTGAAAACAGACAATATTTCATAGTAATATACTTTTTTGTGTATCAGAAATCAGAGCTTGGGGATTGTGAGAATATTAAGGATTCTCTATTTGCCCTATCAGATCCTTCTACTGATTACAAACACAAAAGTTCTTCCAGCAAATGTAGTGATGAACTTTCTGTAGCTGGCAACTTACTCATGGAGCCTAACCAAGTTGGTGAACTCGTCAGTGGTTCAACTTTGACAATTGTAAGAATAATTAGTTTATTATAGTTTCTTGAATCATACAGATGCCGAATAGTGTTTGTTTTGCTCGTCAGAACTTTGAATGACTAATGTTCATATATTAATTCAGGTAAGATAACAGCTCATACTGCAAATTGCTACATAGTAGAATCTTAAAGACATCTTAATTACCTGATCAAAATACCATCAAACTGTCAAGTAATCTGGATTGCATCTTTTTGATAATGTTTTATGTCTGATGTGTTAGTCAAAAGAATTGATCATTTATGGTCTAGACTTGGTTTTGTTCAGACTGTTTAGGATTACATAGTGTTGATTCCTGTAGCATGCCTCTGACACAATCTTATGAATTTCAATTCTTTAGAGAAATGATCTTATCTTTTGCTATGCTGTATTTTCCCTAGAAGGCATAATAGCATGATTGGTTATTTTATGCGGTATTTCTTTGTTCCAAGTCACATTTGTTCTTTTCTGTTAATTTCTTTGTATTTATGTCTTTGTTGGATGCCAGGATGACATAACTCCATCTGATGAAATGGACCTTCTCATGGAACAAGTGAAAATGCTTGCTGGTGAAATTGCTTTCAGTACAAGCACCCTTAAGCGCTTAGTTGAGCAGTCTGCAAATGATCCAGATGCCTCCCAAAGTCAAGTATGATTTGTTCTTGTCATTGCTATTCTGTTGCATCAATTTATAAATTATCAACATATCTAGAATATTTATGAATTTCAGTCTCGCTCTCGTGATTAACCATTAAGGTTACGTTTTTTGATGATTGTTTTCTAGTGGACTTTTCATTGAGTGTCAATATATTAAATCATGTAATTTGAAAGCCAATTCCTTCCTTGAACATCCTTTCTAATTGACTTTACTTTGAGCATCAATATGAAGTCATACTATTTAAAAGGCAATTCCTTAGAACATGATTATTTTCTATTGGACTTGTTTTTAGAGTATGAATATGAAGTCGTGCCCTTTGAAAGCCAATTCTGAATTGAAAATAACTAATTCCTGATTAACTGTCATGGCATATATTCAAAGCATGACATTAGTGCATCTTTTTGTTTTGCTTTCTGTTCTGATTCTTAATTTTTGTCTGAATTGCAGATCCGTAATTTAGAATGTGAAATCCAAGAAAAGAGGAAGCAGATGAGGCTTCTTGAACAGCGCATTATTCAGTGCGGTGAGGCTTCAGTGGCTAGTGCATCGTTGCTTGATATGCAGCAGGTTCTTTTTCCATGGTCTCCTTGTATAAGTTTTTTTTTCCAGGTTATATCTCTCACTGTGTCCATATGTGTGTACACGTTGGTTCAATTGTATGACATACTCTTTATTTTTAATGGACGTCATCATTTGTCTTAGTTTGTTACTTAACATCTCTATTCTTTCTATTTGACAGACTGTTACAAGATTAAAGACTGAGTGTAGCCAAAAGGGATTTGAGTTGGAGGTATGTGTTGCTTCCTGTTGCATCAACTGATAGGATTAGTGGTACTGTGTGATAGACTGACATAACTCAGGTAACAAAACAATGAATGAGGAAGTTGATGATGTTGATGGAGATAAACTGAAAATTCAGAATGTAGAGAAAGGTTTCAGACTTCTCAAGAGGTCTAATCCCTTCCAAATGAGCTAACAGCTCTATGAAATCACACAATAATTTCTCGTGGTTTTTTTTATCTCTTCTCTCTTATTTATAAAAAATATCCCTTTGGTTTTCCTTTTTTCTCCAGTTTCCTTCTCATGCTTCTTTTACAAGTTACATCTAACTAAATTATTCTCCTATAGTCTTTCGTCTTTCCGATGCCATTTCATTACATACTCCCTACTGCATAATTTAAGTATTACTGATGGATGTTACAGACATCAGACACCGTACCTTTTATTTCATTATTTTCGTGTTTCAAAGAACCTTAACATTTCAAAGTAAAGAACCACGCCAGTTGCCTTTGCACTGTCACATTTATTGAGTCCGTCATAAATCAGCTTCCATATACATTCATCGGTTATGTACTGTTTTATCCAATAATTTTCCACTGGCTTCATGTTAAAGGAGCATACACCTGATTATATTTATGATGGGACGGATCTGTCAGCGAGAGAATACATGTTTTTGAAAATCCAATAGATGAGAAAAATCTGAATAAGCATCGTACGTGTGATTGTTCAGATTCCATGAACAAATTTAAATTACTTAAATATTTTGATTGGTATATACTCTGAAGAGTTGAAGCGACCTATTATAACAAAACGTTCTCCTGTCAAATGAATTTTTAGTAGTTTTCTGTTCTTGCAGATAAATGCAGCAGACAATCGAATTCTTCGAGAACAACTTCAAAATAAGGTATTTTTGGCTTTGTCTACTTTCATTGCTTGCTGCAATTATGAGAGGATTTATATAATTATTTTCCTTTATTATCTCAGCTTTATTATCCTTGTTTCTTGCAGTGTGTTGAGTATAAAGAACTACAGGAGCGAATGATTTCCCTGGAGAAGCAGCTGGCATTGACAGGCAGTGAGCAATCATTGACTTGTGGACAGGACTCAGATGATGAGTATACTGAGGAATTAAAAAAGAAAGTTCAAACACAGGTGATTGACTAATTATTTCTCCTCTACTCCCTTTGGTCCTTTTAATTTGCACCCTAATTTCTATATAGGGTTACTCATTTACTTTGCACTTTTCCGCTTTTGATAATGGTCCTCATAATTTTCCTTGAATCTCATCCACTAATTCATTCTCTCTTAATCTCCTTCACGAATTTCTTCAACCTATTTGTTTCTTGTTTTATTCACCAACTATAAAATATATTTGCACATCTTTCAAGAGGGCAAATTGAGGATAGAGTGAGTATAATTTATGGGGTTAGAGTTTATCTGTGAATAACGTTGTCGTAAATAGTATCAAAAACTGAGTTGCCAGCTTTTTCTCCTTCCCTCCCTCCCTAATATTTAAGTTTGTTATATTTATTGTTAACCTTTGTACATATTGCAACACTTTGATGATAAGTAGTACGCTTGAAATATTTTCTTGTCCTTTAATAGCACTCTAGCATGTTTTCTCTTTGTTTTTAGATGAGGTTTTTCTATGCAATATTTTACTGACGCATTCTTCTGTTGATTGGTCTAGAATTCTGATGCATTGCTTATCAAAATATCAGCTCATGGGTTTTTATTTGGCAAATGTTTTGTCGTATATAAATATGTGTGAAAGATTGTTAATACTGCATCTGTACAGTCAAGGAGCCCACTGTCAATTTATATTCATGCTTATTTTGAATATAATGAGACAATTAATATTCATGCTTGTCCTACCCTAATAAACTTTATTCGCAAGTCATTCTCATACATAACCATTTGGGAAGGTGGTGTTGGATGATAATGGAAAAATGTGAAGAAATAAACATCTATTTAAATAAGAGCTTTATTACCATAGGAATGACATAGCACGTTTCATCAAAATTAACACTGAAACACATTCCCATCCACCACTTTATATCAGTGACCGAAGGCGTAAATTCCTTTGGTCCGGATAAATTTGTAGAACCAGTATTCAATGTGAACTATAGCCTAAAGTATAAATGAAAATTTTTCCTTTGACCAAGGAATCAAACATGTGGGAGTATTCGTTTTGTATATCATCCTTGTTTTGTAGAATTTTTTAAATCACATTGCTTGTTCGGAGATGAAGGCACTTCTTTCTCAAGTTACTGAAAGAAATAATTGGGTTTCTATTTGGTTTGTACAAGAGAAGGAAAATAATTGGATTTCTCGTTGGTTTGTACAGGAGATCGAAAATGAAAAACTGAAGCTGGAACATGTTCAGTTACTTGAAGAAAATAGTGGTTTGTGTGTGCAGAATCAAAAACTATCTGAGGAAGCTTCTTATGCAAAGGAACTAGCTTCTGCTGCTGCTGTTGAGTTGAAAAATTTGGCTGCTGAAGTAACCAAACTCTCTTTGCAAAATGCAAAACTGGAAAAGGAATTGCAGGCTGCTTGTGAACTCAGTCACTCTAGAGGCTCTCAAATTGCCAACAGTGGCAGTCGTAAATACAGTGATGGAATGAAGGCTGGAAGAAAAGGCCGATACTCTAGTCGGGTTGATGATATTTCAGGAGGTTTCTGTGATGGCTTTGACTCGTATAATTTGGATCCAGAAGATCTCAAGATGGAACTCCAAGCACGGAAGCAGAGGGAGGCAGCTCTTGAAGCTGCATTGGCTGAAAAGGAATTTGTAGAAGAGGAATTTCGGAAAAAGATTGAAGAAGCAAAGAGACGGGAAACATCCCTTGAAAATGACTTAGCAAATATGTGGGTACTTGTTGCAAAGCTTAAAAAGGAAGTAACATCTGTTCCCGAGTCTTTAGGTGTACAAAAGCTAGGTAATGAAGATATTACAATTGGACAAAAAACTACTGAAGTCGATAAGAATAACATCAAGGATATTCAATCTTTGGAGATCAGCAAAGCTTCACTAGATGCTCCTAGTGAAGAGCCTTTGGTTGCTCGGTTAAAAGTAAGTTTTTTAATTGTCGAATTATGGTCTTAAGCAAGATTGAACTTCATGATTAGGAATCAGTTCTTTTCAGTTTTAGTAGGGTGAATAATATCTAAAAAGTAGTAATATGTAAAGGTCAGTAGAATTTGTTTTTATCACTAAAATCTAGCAACAGTGGAGTAAATCCATTGTTGCCTGGAACAACATTCGGGAACACAACCTAGATTGCTTTGAACAATTGGGTACAGTACATTATATATAAAATATATATTTAATAACAATGAAAATGAAATTGATTTTTTCGCTTTTAAAAATTGTTATAAAAATTTTTTTATAAAAAAGTTTTATAGGTTATCTCTTGTTTTTCTCCATTCTTTCTTCTTACATCGGTAAGTGGAGGCCATACTACCTTTAAAAATTGTGTTTCGTGGCGATTTGGGATGGACAAGTGCGGAAAACGTGGCTACTTCCTCCATATCAAGTTTCTACAAGTAAAACACCAGTGAAAATAAGTAAATCAGTCTTAATAACCAAAATAAGCTTATTCTCCACATCAGTAAATTTCAGTTCAGCTAAATCAGGTGCAGGGAACAGTGCATATCATTGTAGGTAGTGTTATTGAGATAGTTGAATTCTGTTCTGGTATGTCTAGAGTCCCCAATTAATCTCCTATTTACATTTTTTTTTCAGGCCCGGATGCAAGAAATGAAGGAGAAAGAGAAGTGTATGGTCAACGGAGAAACAAATTCCCATCTCTGTAAAGTTTGTTACGAGACACCTACTGCTGCAATTCTTCTTCCTTGCAGACATTTTTGTTGTGAGTTATCCTTGTTTATGATAAGACTATATTACATATATTGGGGCCTCAACCAAAAGCTTAAACACATGTCCTCATTCATGATACTATACATTTCACTTGAGATGAGGGTGAATGAGATTTAAAACCCGTGACCCTTCTATCATGTTGCTCAGATATTATGTCAAGAACCAACTCAACCAAATGCGTAAACTGATGCTTGAGACCCCAATTATGTTACATACTCCCTGTTTATATTCTCCTTTGATCAATAAGTTTCTTGTTATTTTTCTTAATCGGCAACTTTTTGCAGTGTGTAAACCTTGTTCATTGGCATGCTCAGAGTGCCCAATCTGCCGAACAAATATATCAGATAGAATTTTCGCATTCACTTCATGACAATCCATGTTATGCCCTTAATTTGGAAGTGGTAGATTAGCAAATATCAATCAACTGGTATGTTATTGTATGCCAAACACATATAACTGATCATAGTTCATTCATCTTAGTAACAGATCTATGTATTCCTTTGTTTTTGCAGGGGATTTTGAATTATTTTTTTACATATTGCTGATTTTCAGAGTCTTGGCTGGTGCAAATTCTTTGATTAGTTGGCCTGTATGTATTTCCCCAGGTATATTTTTTACTTTTTTTTGGGTCCCTTAATTTTCCCTTCTTTGAAAATGGATGTAAAAAATAAGAACTTAACAAAGAAGGGTAAAGTATGGGGTGAGGTAGAGAGGAGGGATGAAAATTAAAAACCTACTAGAGAAAAAAAGTAAAGCAGATTGCTGTACGTTTGTTGTTTATTAGGATTTAGGATGCAGCGGTGTTGTGATGTATACACCTTGTTTTATCGTTGCTGTATAGAAAGAAGAAACAACGTATTTCAAAGAGGAAAAAAATTATTGTCTGCTTCTCACATTTCTTGTCTTGCATCTACTCCATTAATCCTCTCTTTTTTCTCTTTGCTACATTTTATTGTTGTCTCTTCTTTGCTACATTTTATTTTAGTTTGTGTCCGTCATAAAAGATTTATTAGGATTTCTTTAAGTTGATCATTTATAATCTTATAGTGATTATTTGTTAAAATGACCAATTATAATTTTAAAGTGTTACATAACCTTTAAAAGTTATTACTTATGATTTTAAAGTGATAAATCAGATAAATAAGTTGATCATATGAATTCGTCTTATGGTGAGACATTCTTATGCAAGACTTGCTAATAATATCAATGCTCGTTTTGTATGAGACTATCTCACCATCAGACGAGCTCAAATAATTATAAGTAATCACTGTAATAATAAATGTACAAAGGTAAGTACGATAGAGATATTCTCACCAAGAGATCGTCTCATTTAAGATTTGTGATCAATGATACCCCTCCTCTTATAACCCTTCATTCTTTATACTAATTGTAGTGGCTTTTAAGAAAAGGTGGACATGATAGTGCATGGAGAGGGAGGGTGAATTGTATTGATAAATTAAAATAGAGTTAAAATTTAAAATGAGATTAAAAAAGTGGTGAATTATTGTCCATAAATAGAAATTATGCAAAATAAGCAGGACACACCAAAATAGAAAATGATGTTAAATGAACTAGATGGAGGAAGTGTACTTCATATGTTTCAAACAATATTCATTACTTACTCCAATCAATAAGGGGGTGTTTGTTTAGTAGGATTTGAGGGTGGGAATGGGAATTTTTTTGGTGAGACTATAATATCCCTTGTTTGGTTGTGGGGAAGGGACATGAGACTTTGAGTCTCATCCTCTCCAAGTCCCACTTTTGCATGTTCTAGGGGGGAGAAGGACATTGGGGTTGGGATTTAAAATTTGCTCAAAATGATCAATTTGCCATTAATGAAATCAATTATCTAGATTAATAAGTAAGTGTAAATTCGTACTTTTATTGTAATCATAAACTACTTTTTAATTTATTCTCATTACTTACCAAACAAAGACATGTGACATTTTTTCTTAAACTCTCATCCTAAGTCTCAACTTTAAGTCTAACAATTTCCATTCCCATCTATCAAACGCCCCCTAAGTTCTCTTTTGGGGAATGACATGTTAAATAATTGAAATTGTAATGAAAAGTTAGTGTTATCCTATCTCATTTGATTTTTTGACATTATTTATAATTTACTCTTAATTTCTATTTTATTTTTAATAATTATTAATATAAACTTTTTATAATTTTTAATTATGTACAATTAGAGATATTAAGGCTTCAATAATTACATCGATAAACATGCCGAACCAAATGAGCAAGTCACTAAAACGGATGAAATTTTCTTTGTAATTTTTTTTAGTAAAAAGTCGGTTCCTTATCTTACTTAACTTTTTACTTGTTCATTGTTTGTAACAACAAACAAATGATAAGTTGACTTGTGTTATTGCCTTATTCGTTGTTAGTCTGTTACCAACAACATGTGTTACAAACAACAACTAAATCATGCCATAGGTTCGGACAAAAAAACATGTATTTTAAAAATTAGTTTTAAAATATGCTTATTTTGTAAATTCTATTATTAAAAAAGGTTCTAATTTTAAAAGTTCTAGCTATTATGGTTCAGCGAAAATTTGAAACAAATTAGCAAAAATATATAAAAGAATCACATTATAGCAAACTTTTAAAACTATTTCCCAAGATAAGCAGTTTTTTTCCAGATCTAAGGGTTGACTTGTTTGCACTTATTCACCAGCGAACACATGTAGAGGGTTCAAAAAAGACAAGATTTGTTCGTTGTTACTAACAACGAACAAAGCTAAAACCTGGTCAAACAGGATCAAAAATGAGAAAGAAAAGGGATCTATTGTTTTTAGCACGCATCTGTCGCTGTTAGTAACAACGAACAAAGACTGAAGGTCAAAAATAGTCAAAGTCTTTGTCGTTGTTGCTAACAGCAAATAACCCTAAACTACAATTTTAGGGAAAACGGCTTATCCTGGGAATTATTTTCCAAAATTGGCCATTATGTGAATTTTTTATATTTTTTGATTATTTGTTTCAAATTTTCATGGTTCAACTGGGCAAAGCTAAAACGAAGTTTGTTTTAGTCGAAAAAGGCCCAAAACAACAAATGAGCACTTTCTCCATGCAGAAGCGAAACTGGAAAGTGGAAACCGTAAGACTAGCAAACAGAGATGCAAAGCAAGTAATGGAAAGGGATTGTTTGTTACGGAAACATAAAATGTAATGGAAAGTGAAATAATAAAGAGTAAGGGTATGGGTTGTAGATGTTTGTTGTTTGGTATAAAAATATAAGGAAAACACTTACTTAATCATAGAAAGGGAATTTGTTACTTGATATAAATGAGTGGTAACAAAATAAAGGTATTTATAACTTCAAGAAAGGGATTAGGTTCACCTATTATTGTAGCAAACAAAAAATGTGGAGCAATGGTAATTGAATCCCTTACTTGTTATTAAAAAGTTCATACCAAACATCCCTAAGTGTGTCTAGGCAGAGTTACCAAGGTTGATCATAAAGTAAAATTGTTTTTTTACTTGCCCATTTTGCATGGATAAAAAATGCATATATTATTTAATGAGACACTTTTTCTAAATATAAATAAAATCGACCTTCAATTTTAATATTTTAATCTAAATAAAGAAAAACACAGGATAAATTTATTTTTTTCCACCAATACGTACTTGAACTTCACTAAAATTTTAAGAGATATGGACGCACCTAATCACTTTTGAGGCAAGGAGATGGATCTCTTCTTCAACAATGAGGACGGTCCTAAAAAATTCTGATCAACATTTCTGCATTGAGTGGTTAATGATGGCCAATACAGGCAGTTATTACAGAGCAGGAGTGATGAGCAACTGGCAGTAGCTCAAAATACACCATCATCTTCTGCCTCATGACTAACGAAATAACATATTGGGTATCCTTGCAAATTGACTAGCAAGATATCAATATTACAGTAGTAGGCGAGGAAAGAATTCCATGGTGCGGCACCAGCCCTCATATAGTCACAATTCCTCAGGGAATATTGATACGAACCGGTAGACCTTACACTATATATGCTTCCTGTATATTCAAAGCAGTTCAGAATACACGGGAACATTTTTGCCCATGCCTCATACTGAGGGAAAAAGGGACAAAAAAAGATATTTGAAGTTAACATAATTTTAGACAGAGAACTTTTGTTTATAGATTAGCTAGATTTGTACGAGTTGGATCAGTAAAAATGAACATGAGATCAGAACTCTGGGAGTAACAGGTCTGCAAGCTTCAAACTAATTTCAAAATCAGTGTACCTGAATTTAAGATTATATAGACTAAAGAAATTTGTATTATAGCATCACATACATTTTTAAGAGGCATAAACTATGTCTTCGACTCAATTGGACAATAAAACTAAAGAAATTTCCTTATAAGTATGGTATCTGCAGTTGGTATTAAGTCATAAATTGAGGTCATGGGTTATAGATCTGCATTAAATTAAACGTTGTAACTGCCATGGTAGATCAAACATGTAAGGAAATAAATAGCAGTATAATGACCAGGCTGTCAGGAGCTCTGGTTCTCTCCCAATGAATTGGAAACTTTTATAGGAAGAACTCAAAATTAAAACGATAATCAGGTTTTTTCTCTTGACTAAACTCCCCTAAATATAGAATTGAGATCCCACATTCCCATCTTTTTTACGACTAGTCTTCTCTATCAAGATACTTCAAGAATTATGATGCAATTCTCTGCAGTGTATCCTCCCTAAAGCTAGATCACTAAACCAACACGGATTATGAAATGGCCCATGTAGACTACAGAGTAATGTATCTCCTCCCGCTTCCTAAACTTTCATCGATCAGCACCAGCTAGTCTACTTATTTGGCTTGTCGTTTCTTTACAGAATATTAGTCCTTACCAGCTCCATATCACCTCAAGCAGACAGGTAATTAATACAGTATGGAGGTACCCCCACCCCCTTCCTCCCACCCCAAAAACATTAATAAAAACAAGAAAGGAAAAGGAAGCCCAGTTACATCCAAGATAAAAATTTAATCAGCAAGCACCAAACATCTATGATGGCAAGAGCCAAAACGATGATTAGAAGACAACATTCTGAAAACGATATCTTAGACAAATGATTGATGTTTATTTTCATCAGTTAAATGAAGGCTTATGAATTCGACTGCTTTTTTCCTGCCTACAATAAGACTTCTTTTGACCTCATCAATAGACAGTTGAACCTTTTTCAAGCAAATTGTTGAAAATTTTAAGAAACTATGCTTTTTACCAACTTTTTCCTTGTTAAACTAGCCAAGGGATAAACTTTACAAATCACATGAAGCTATAAGGAGGTACCATCAGCAGCTATTTTAATTCTTGTCAAATTTTAGGAGAGCCTTGGCGCACACTTTTGTAAAGGGCATATGATAATCACGATGTAATGTAATAAAGTACAAGAAAAGTTAAATGAGAAAGCTTAATTGGCTTAAGCTTGAGTGTGTAACCACATAACCCCATCAACAAATAAATTTGTACTCAAGCCGAAAATCATTTTATTCTTCAAGATTTATCCAGGCAAGCACAATTGAATAGCTAAGTGATGTTTTTAGGCAGATATAAAACTTTTCTTTCTACTTGAAAACCAGGATATTTGACAACCCCTAAAAGCATAGCAAACGATTACACAGTTAATCGATTTGAAGAGGCACAAAACATGTAATAAATGACACTCAGTTTTATGAACTTGAATACTCTTCGCAATGATACAATATCTCCATTAGGCAAAGAAAACTAATAAGCATGTACCTGCTTCGACAAACCAGCAAGTCAGCAAGGAGTCAAAAAATATGTTATACACTACAACTAGGCAGCAGCACCTTTTCCCTCACATCCATCACAGACAATGTATCCTAGGCCTTCACAATATGGGCACTTTGCTCCCTCTTCCACCCAGTCCAGAAACTGCACCACATTTCTCAACATAAGCATAAAACAAACATACAAAAGCTGGAGAACAAATTTTCAAACCAACCTGTTCTTCAATATTTGGTTCCCCACTGCCATCACACTCTGCAAAAAAGTGAACTAGATTTAGGTATAAGTTAAGGCAGCCTTCACATATCCATTTCGATATAAAACCTTGAGTTGCGTGATTTGTTCAAGTATAAATATTGAAACCTAATGAAATGAAGATTGAAGACATAAGAAAGAGTCTTAGTCGCGGACTTTTGAAAATATAGTGAGACAAAAGTTTTCTTTTGGTTTGGCTATGTGAAATAAAGACCACAAACTGCACCAATTTGAAAAGTGGAAAGTTAAAACTTTGAGCAACTTAAAAGAGGAAGAAATAGACCAGCGAATGACCTAGATAAGAGAAGTGAAGAATGACATGAAGGATTTAGTATCATTTTTAAGCCGGTAACATCTAACATTAGTCAAGCATTTGTAGAATTTATCTCTTGTATTAAAAAAATTGGCGTTCTTCTCATCAAATATCATCATCAAACTCTAAACAAACTTTTACACTGGTTGATTTGTACATCTCTCATATGAATCTACTAAATCTTGGTAGGTGAAAAGAAGACAGCCAAACACTCACAAGTACTTATTTTAGTGTTGAGTGGATTGCAGATATGTGAAAGAAGTGTGAAGCATTTTAAGAGCTTACTAGACACAATAACGAAATTGGAGAGCATTTATGCAAATGAACTTGTAGTATCTACATACCCATGCACAATAGACGACCCTCTCCTCGACATACAATGCATTTTGGCACAGAAGCTTGTGCCTTGCCACCACTGCCCAATTTATCATTTCCTTTATTCAGCCTGGAAGGCTCCTCCCACCTATTCTCACCCAGAAGAAATACTCGGTGTTGGAATGTTTCCATATCAGTTGGCTCTTTCTGGACTACAGTCTGTGGAACTTCCTTGGTATTGATAGGAGCTCCATTTTCATTATCCTTTCACCATAAAACATACACCAAGGTTGTTCGCATCGACATAAATTATGCCCAGAAATTCAACATATAAAGCAAACAAACACCAAAGAGAACTTCAAGAAAAATTGACATTCGTCATAGTTCATACAACAAGGATGCGAAGCAAGAAAACAAATTCTCTCAATACGCTCATCCGGGATAATGTTGAAAAGGAGCAAACTCCAAAGCTAGAAAGAATATTCACTACTACAGGTCTACAGCACTACTCGGAGTGTAGTCATACTCGGTTGATTCTTGTGTACACATTGATAAAGAATCATCATCAATATCTCATAAATGTAATACGATTACATAAAACCACACTTAAAACTTTAAAAATGTGGCATGAATAAAGATATCAGCTAACAACTTGCATATACGAAGACGTCATTCAAAAGTAGAGACAGCATATTGCAAGAAAGTAAACCATCACAAATACAGACATAGCACTTACTCTAGGAATATCCGAAACTGCTGATGATTGGGAAGGACCCAAATTCGTCATCTCAGATGAATACAATTGTTCAAGAAGCTCAACAGTCATAATTCCATCTTCACGTATGCCTATAGAAGCCTACAAATCCAAAAGGCAGTGCAAACCAAACATTTACAACTGTTGTCTAAACAACTAAAAACATTATGCGAAGACTTTCTGAATAAATAAATGAAATGCAACATACTTGCCAAGTCTTAACTGCTGTCTCAGTGCCACTCGAGAAACTAGAAAACTCTATATCCTCTTCTCCAGAGTAAAATCCTAAATTCATCAATGCTTCCTGACATTCAAGCAATTCAATTATGAGCAAAACTTTTCAGTGCAAATTCGCCTAGTAGGGTACATGAACAAAATCAGCAAATTATAGCATTTTCATTTTCCACCATTCCCACCTCTTAATATCAATTTGTAGATCAGTATCCGCAATCAACTTCAATTGTTTCGAAGCGAGGCAAACAAACTTACACTTAAAAAACAAAATCAGATAATCAATCAAATTTGGGTAACGAATAGAGAAAAATAAACCTGCAAAGCGCGAACTTCTTCACCTTCAGCTCCAACTCTCAAGCTCGAACTCGCCTTTTTCAATGGCGATTTTTTCTCCTCCTCCTCGCTATCCGCCCCACTAAGAGAAGGTATATCAGAAGAAGAACCCAAACTTGCCATCTCGGACTCTGATTTCAACTTACTATCAGAAGAATCCGAAATCTGATTGAAATTCTTATCTTGCAAAAACGCCGCCATTTTAGTTAATGTTACCTCCAAATCGACATCGAAATCAGCAGAATTGCTTCGAATTTTTCGAACACTATTTAATTCCTCCTGCAAATGCTGAATTTGGAGAGATAATTCTGATATTTGGCATAATAATGATTGTCGTTCGCTATTCCATCGTCGTTCTTCGCGAAGCCATCGTTGTTCTTCCCGAAGCCATCGTTGTTCTTCTCGAAGCCATCGCTGATCTTCTGCTTCAAAATCGTAACTGCTAGGTTTTGATGAAGCTTGACATTCATATCTTCTTCGAATAGAATTTCTACAGGTAATGCGAAATATTCTTGAATTATTGTGATAATGATGATGATGATGATTATGGACATGAGAATTATAGGTTATACTGTAGAAGTTGCTGGATAGAATTACCGCCATTAACCAAGACAAGTTCCTCCGTTGTTAAGCTCTGCGATGGGGGAGTCACTAGAGAAGATAGACAGTTGAGCTCCGCGGTAATTCAAACGAAATTTATACCTGTTTTGTCAACTTGCATAGGTATTTTTTAATAGCAAACAAAGTTTTTTCAAAACAGATTCGATAATTTAAAATTTGACTTTATGGTGTAAATTGAATTTGATTAGACTTGATCACTTGGCTATAAAATGATTTACAATTCAGTCAAAAATAATATGGACACAAAATTCAATTTCAAACAGACCTAAAATACCTAACCCAAAATCAATTTAATAACCCAAATAAACGCCTCTACATGGTAGACGAGTGAAATTTGCTATTTGTCTTAAGTGTTAAAAGTGTGTGTTTAAGTGTGTATGTTAATGCATGAATTATGAGTGTATTGATGGAGTGTAACACCCGAATTTCCTCCCGTATCTTGCGGTTTCGGTTTCGTATAAAAGAAGGAGATTTAGACACATCATCGATCACAATAGTATACACACAATTTTATTTGACTCTAACTATATATACGGTACATATAATCATTGTTGTTATGGTTTCATTTCCAAAGTGAACTAACTTAACAAAAATTTTAAGTTTCCACCTTTATGTTTGCGTAGATCATGACTTTTTACACAAAACAAAATATGTAATAACTATATTTCTAAGTATCTTTCAGGGTTCAAACCTATTATCGGCAATAATTGTAAAGAAAAAAAAATCATACGCATAGCCATGTAACTTACATTTGCAATAATATTGAAGATGCACGAACATGTAAAATGTACCTAACCCAAATCTACCCATACTCACGGAATTTTTTTTTTAACATTTCAAGTGAAAACACACTTGTTTCAAATAGGAATCACTGGCTCTGGTAACCATCTGTAACACCCGAATTTTCTCTTGTACCTTGCGGTTTCGATTTCGTATAGGGGGTCGGAAATTCAGGGGTGTTACATGGAGTCTCTTAAACATGGAAATAGTGGCGTGAATCATTCCTGGAATTCTTTTATTGCAATTTGTAAGTGATTGCGCCTTCATTCGTATTTTAAGAAATAATTATAGTTTGATTATGAGTAGGTTTTTGCGATGCTGGTGTTGGAGTGTTCTTATAGCCGAAATACTATAGGTTTGATGGTGATTTAATTTGTGTTGTTATTTGTTGTTTTATATGGGTGATAATGCAATTGTTCATATATGGATGAAAAGATTTATTTAGGTTTTTGATAAGTGAATACATAATTAGAAAAATATAAAAGTTAAATTTTTTTAATAATTATGGATTAAAAATTACGATGTTGTTATCACCATGGGATTATATGCTTTAACTATGGCGACCCAAACAGAGCGATCAACATCATAGGAAGGATGTCGTCTTGAAATTGGCTCTCCCATGTGTATTCCCCTTACTGGATTATGCCTTAACAACCCAAATAGATCGAACAATGTTATAAGCCATGAAGTATTTTGGAAAAAGAATGTGTTTGTATTCAAGGAATGAATTAAATGAAGAAAAGTTAATCCTAGAATCTCTGTATGCTAGGTTATTTATGTTGTTATACATTTGATGTTACACGATATTATATATCTCTAACGTGTACTTATGTTTGTCCACCATGCTTTCTTGGTGGGCGTGCGAAAATCTTGTTTTATTGACAATTATAAGAATAACCACTGATTGGATTTTGATGTGTGAGGTTAAAGGCATATGATAGGACTTGATGCTTTTACTCGTTGCATTTAAAATTGTTATGTAGGGACACACTTTGGTTTTATTCAAACAGTTAGACTATGGTTTGTCAGAGGTCTTTTAAGTTATCAAGTTGTAATAAAATCATTTATTAAGCTTGGTGTTTAATCTTTCTGCATTTAAAATTAATATCATGTTAGTTGCTCCTCTATTAGCAGAACACCATATACGAATACTATACATTTACTTTATAGATGTTGTTATGTTATGCATTAGTTTCTTTAAATAATGACACTTATACCGACCGTATCTTATATTTCTACAATTGAATTCAGATCCATTTATTCTTATATTTGGAATTAGTTATGAATTATGTTATGACTTGGGCCTTAGGTACCAAAACCAAAAAAACTATATGCCTTATAGCTATGGAAGAGATTCAGTACATAAAAATTTAGATCAAATCAACTTCTTATCTTGTATGTACATACAAATCTTTCCAACATGATTTCGATCAATCAAATCAAATTTAAACAAAACTCTTTATTAAACAAAATCATATACTCCATAGAGAATGAAGTTCTTCTATTACTTGGAACAAATAATACTTTCTCGGTTAATGTCTTGAGTTTAATCCTCACGTAATCTTCTCCATCTGAATAATTTTACATAGACAAAATCATACTCCATTTGTCACACTCATTTGCTACTTTGGTCAGTTCGACTCATTTTGCAGCAATTCTGTTTTTAGACAATGTTTCACTTCTTTCTTTAGTCTCATGCATTTTAACTAGTTTTTAACTTCGCCGACATAATTAATTATCTTTCTTTATTTATCATCAAACATTAAAATATCCATATTATTCTAAAATGTATACTTCATTCGTTCATTAAAGAAGTTTCCATTTGCCATTTTGAGGTGTTTCATTTGTTGTTCCCATGGAGAATTTTTCCATTTATGTCACAAATTTTGGACAAAAATAACCTTATAAAACTAACCTACATATTCTCGACTATCTTCAATTTAATATTTTAATATTTTTTATAGTCTCCACATGTTTCCTACTAACTTTATAAAACTAATTTTTTATTAGTTGTGGTCCCCATATTTTTTCCACTAACTTTCTTTTAATATTTTTTTAACGCTTATGTTCTTCAATTAAATTTATTATTCAACTAACAACATATTCACAATCTAAAATATTCTATTTCTTTTAATTCCCGTAAACATTCATTATGAAAAATTCATTAGGAAACGGAGGAAATATTATATTTTTCTTTGCAAGAGTGTAGTCGAAGGGTAAAATATCTTTATTTTTTAAACAAAATTACGCATTTCCTCAGTTCCTCTTCTCTTCGCTATCATTAAACGCAGGAGTGTTGTCCACTGAAGGCAACAGATCTACAAATTATACAATTCTACATCAATAACAAGTACAATTGGAAAAAGCACAAAAATAAATACCAAAATCCCTCTTTTCCCCAATTCTCTCTCCTAAATTCCTCCATTCCTGATTATAATCTCCCCTTTCTCTCTCTCTATATCTCGATTTTGGATGCAATTTCGGGGCTTCAATTGATCTACCACTCTGCTACTCATTTCTCAGATCTGAAAGGTATAATCTATCAATTTTCTGGATCTTTTCTTTCTGAATTTTATGGCTGAATTTCATTCGATCTGTTTTATTCATTTTAATCTGTGTTCTGGATTGTTTCTGGTTAGGTTAGCAATTCATTACTAAGTGCCATTTGATTTTGTTTTGATCTAGTATTCGCATTTTGTAAAATTAGGTCATTCCTTGATTCGATCATCTTTTTTTGGGTTCAATCAATTGATTTGCTGTAGTACCGAACTTACACTACTTTAGTTCGTAGAGAAATTACAAATTGGACTAAAAGTAGTACATTCGTTGGTTTCTGCTTGTTTTCTATTTGATTTCAAAAGATTTGAAAATGTTGGGTGTGAATCTTGGATGCTGTTACATTGAAGTATTTTAGCGATGGGTGACCAAACAATTTAAAGTAATAAGGATAAGTAGCGTCCCCGCTGTGTATTCGAACTGATTGGATAATATTTTTGTTGGCAGAGAAGAAGATTGTGGATCATTGAGAGATGTTGACGAAGTTTGAGACGAAGAGTAATAGGGTCAAAGGACTCAGTTTTCACAGCAAGAGACCATGGATCTTGGCAAGTCTTCACAGTGGTGTGATCCAGCTATGGGATTACAGGATGGGTACACTTATTGATCGGTTTGATGAGCATGATGGCCCTGTTCGTGGTGTTCATTTCCATAAATCTCAGCCACTATTTGTTTCAGGAGGTATGATATTATTGTAGTCTTATATTTGTTTGCTTTGTTGGTTTTAATAAGTATCAAGATTCAAGAAGTGCTTTCACATAAATGAAACTTGTTATGCTTATTGGATAACATAGTGGCCTTTCTCTGGATTTCTTTTTTGAACCTGTGTTTATGCTTAAATGATCATCACAAAGTATTATAGTCACGTTACATCCATAACAATAATCTTGGAGGCATTAGAACTAATGTTTTCGTAATTACACTATTTGCAATGTGCACGTCTCTCTTTTTCTGGTGCATTTGATCCCAATACTTATCACATCTATTTGAAAATAATAAAGCTAGAAATCTATTTAGCAGCGAAATTATCCAACTATCCCATTGCTTTCCTTGTTTTATTCCATTGCACGATACCAGGTCGGGACAAGAAACTGTGAAAAAGATCCTCTATAAGCAAAGTAAACACGAGTCGGCATTTGATTGTCCAATTTGTCATTCTTAAATTACATTATTTTTAAAATCCTTACTTGGGCAGCTTTTTAGATACATCCTAGTTTTATGACCGACAATCATTCTTGAATAAGTGGTACGAAAGTCATATTGTTGTATTGGTAAATTTGGAGGTATCATCTTAATAATTTTGCTAATTATGCCAAGGGAGTAATTTACGTTTTTTTTGTATTCATTTATGATGTGTGAGTTGAACTTATGTTCTACATTGTGAAAATCTCTATATTGTGAGTTGAACTTTTTTTTGCCCAATCCTTTGTTTTTCACTTGATATTCATTTTCATCAAACACCTTCCACTGTGGACTTGACTGGTAGTAGACCCAGTCTTCTGAATTCCGATCAGTCCTCTCCTAAGTCCTACCAAACATGGCCCATGTAATTAGGAATTGTGGATTTTGGATGTTATGGCCCAAGTAGTAATAATGATTAATGATGTTCCATTTCAACCTATAGAAACATGGTGGCTTGACTTGGAAAATATATAAGTGACGAGAGATGATCCTGTTGATCTGAGTATATCTTCTTTCAGAGTTGCATGTTTCTGAGTTCTGCCTGCCAGTGCTCAAGTCAGCTGTAAGCTTTTACTAATCAAAATTTTTGAAAATAAATGGTTCCTATGTTTGTAACGCAAGTAATTGTTCTCATATATGCTACAATTTTCCTGTTTCTAACAAATATTTCCTCCTTTTTTTTTGCTTGCATTTTGACTTTTACGCTATCTATAAGTTTTGTTTTGATCTTTAAGATTTTTTAACAAAAAATATAGCCACGTGGAATCTTATTAGATTCGTTTCAAAATAGTGTTAATTATTTACTTTGAGTGAATTTATTGTTTTTTTTGATATTTAACTTATATTCTATCCGTTCATAAATCATTGGTGATTTATTGAAGTTGATGTATCCCGATTTGTATACTTTTAGGATCTTACTGAAAATCTTCTTGTCTTTGAGATTTTGGGTTCACGTTGCCTCTCATCTGTGCTTTTTGAACATCTTGGCATCTCATATTGCCTTTTGGCTGATAATTGAAATACAATTTGGTTGCATATTGTATCTGATTGTATATTCATTTTTCTTTGTGTTTTCAGGCGATGATTACAAGATTAAAGTTTGGAACTATAAACTTCACAGATGTCTGTTTACACTACTTGGACACCTTGATTACATTCGTACGGTGCAGTTTCACCATGAGAACCCATGGATTGTCAGTGCTAGTGATGACCAGACTATTCGCATATGGAACTGGCAGTCACGCACATGTATATCTGTGTTGACTGGACATAATCATTATGTGATGTGTGCCTCATTTCATCCGAAAGAGGACCTTGTTGTGTCAGCCTCTCTTGACCAGACGGTTCGGGTCTGGGATATTGGTGCACTAAGAAAGAAAAGTGCTTCTCCTGCAGATGACATGTTGCGGTTGAGTCAGATGAATACTGATCTCTTTGGTGGTGTTGACGCTGTGGTGAAGTACGTCTTGGAAGGTCATGACAGAGGAGTTAACTGGGCTGCATTTCATCCAACTCTGCCCTTGATTGTATCTGGTGCTGATGATCGCCAAGTTAAATTGTGGCGTATGAATGGTGAGTCCCTCTGATTGTTTTTGATGGCAGGTATTTTCAAATCTTTCCTGAACTTTTTCAGTGTTCATTGATATGCATATATGCCATCGATTAGTGGCTTTATGTGAAGTTGCAGATGATGTTTGGTATCAAGAGTCAATCAGAAACAACCTCTTTGTTTTGACCAATAAGGTTAAGATTATGTGCATTTGACCCCCAAATCCCACCTCGGTTGGAGCCACTAATGGCATTGGGGTGATGGAATGGAATGGAGTGGAAAGAGGGTTTTTCCTTTATTATGTTTGAAGTAACGTTTTATCTCCTATTGCTTCCTGCTTCAAGATAAATGGAGCTTTTATGTTGATGTATGTATATTTCTTGCTTTCTTCCTTTTCGCACTAATTTGTTCAAAAGTTTTGGTCTTTTTCTTTCATTGTCGATTAAATCCGTTTTATAATTGTGTTGCTCATTGTTTTTGGATACTTTTGTTAGCTTATTGATCAACCTTATGTTAAAATGGAAAGAGATACAATAATTAAAACTAAATGTTTACATAGTACTAAATGACCTTAAGCTATAAGAGTCAAGCCTTGAACTTGGGATAAAGCTGTGGAACATTAGTAGTTCCTCAATTTGGGACAAATTTCACTGAATGTGGACCGGTGGTTAGTTTTATGTTCAATGATTCATTGGGCCAACCGGCCAACCCAGGAGTGTGTAGAAAAGATTATTATGAAGTGGTATAATCCTTGTAGGTCCTTGTTTCAAAATTAGTGTCTTGATTTTTATTTTCCAAATGAATTACCAAAGCTCACTTTAGTTGCATGTCTTGGTTTTTTTTGATTTGTTTTCATATTATCTTTCCCTTTGTTCATATTTGATTTCTGTTTGTTTTTTGAGCTGTACTAATCTTGCCTCGTTTTTAATTTTTAAAATTTTTTTTAGTATGGTTTATTGTAGAATACAAATAGTTGCTATCCATTAAATTGTTGCCATGTTAAATCAACTAGAATAAAAGAAATCATTGATAATTGCGATTTTGAGAAACAAATTACATCATAATGAGCTCTTATTGCTAATAAATTGTCATAGTAGCCTTTTGCATTTAAACTGATATTTGTCTTATTTTCCCCTTTTATTTTGGCTCTCTGCCATTCTTTCAAGTGGCTCACATTTTAACAACTTATAATGTTATTGTGATTGTTCCTTGCTTTTGATCAACGTGTGCTTTTGATAAATGCACAACATTGTCAAATGGTTAAGGACAAGAGAATCTTGAAAGACTATAAATGGTTGATTACTTGAGAACCTTTAAACTGAATGAAATTGCTCAGAAAAGCTGGAAGAAATTCGTGCTAGTGATGGTTGATGGTTCTACGTACATTTTTTTTATTACAATACTATCATTTTATACAAGTATTATATTGTGATTTTGTCATCTATGATGCTGCACATTTGTAATGAGGATTAAGAATCTGTTACTCCTTTTGTATTAGCCTTCTTGTATGTTTATCATGTATATTTAGATGCAAATTATATATTTCATCTTCTTTTTGATTGACAAAGAATTATTGATTGTCAAGCTTGTTTTGTACTACATATTTTACTTGCATTCAGTTAATTATTTACAGCGACATGTACCACATTTCTTTTTATAAATTGTTATAGTCTGTATGTCTCCTCACTAATTTAAAAAAGAAAATTATGTCGGTATTGGGATACTTTTCAGCAATTTTGAGTAAATCGTGAATTGAAGAAGCGAATTATGTTGCATATGTATGTAATGGCAGTACTTAGAATCTGGATCTTAGTAAATTTGGAATTTACTGTCAATTTATTTATGGCGTAAAGATTAAAAGGTCATTGCAGTCATGATTTCTTCTGAAATTTAATTTCTCACTTGAAACTTTATTTGTCTTATTAGATACAAAGGCTTGGGAGGTGGACACATTGAGGGGACACATGAACAATGTGTCCTGTGTTATGTTCCATGCCAAACAGGATATTATTGTTTCTAATTCAGAAGACAAAAGTATCCGCGTCTGGGATGTGACAAAGCGGAGTGGCATTCAGACATTTCGTCGGGAGCAAGATAGATTTTGGATTCTCGCAGCTCATCCTGAGATGAATCTCCTAGCTGCTGGTCATGACAGTGGGATGATTGTCTTTAAATTGGAGAGAGAGCGTCCTGCATTTTGTGTGAGTGGTGACTCCATGTTTTATGCAAAAGATCGTTTCATGCGCTTTTTCGAATTTTCTACTCAACGAGACACCCAAGTTACTCCAATTCGCCGGCCTGGCACCACAAGTTTGAATCAGGGTCCACGAACACTTTCCTTCAGTCCTACAGAGAATGCTGTGCTTGTTTGTTCTGATGTGGATGGTGGGTCTTATGAGCTTTATGTAGTTCCTAAAGATTCATTTGGCAGGGGTGATGTGGTACAAGACACAAAAAGAGGTGTTGGAGGATCTGCTGTTTTTATTGCTCGTAGCAGGTTTGCAGTGCTTGACAAAAGCAATAACCAAGTGCTTATCAAGAATCTGAAGAATGAGATTACGAAAAAGAGTGTCCTCCCTATTGCCACTGATGTAATATTCTATGCTGGTATTGGTAACTTACTCTGTAGAGCAGAGGACAGGGTTGTTATTTTTGACCTTCAACAGAGAATTGTGCTAGGTGAACTCCAAACACCTTTTGTCAAGTATGTTGTGTGGTCAAATGACATGGAGAGTGTTGCTCTTCTTAGCAAACATGCTATTGTTATTGCAAGTAAAAAGCTTGTTCATCAGTGTACTCTTCACGAGACAATTCGAGTTAAAAGTGGAGCCTGGGATGATAATGGAGTCTTCATCTATACAACCCTGAACCACATCAAGTATTGCCTTCCCAATGGAGATAGTGGCATCATTAAAACACTTGATGTTCCAATTTATATCACAAAAGTTTCTGGGAATACAATTTTTTGCTTGGATCGGGATGGAAAGAACAAGGCCATAGTTATTGATGCAACAGAGTATATTTTCAAGCTGTCTCTGATGCGGAAGAAGTTTGACCAAGTTATGAGCATGATAAGAAGCTCTCAACTTGTGGGTCAGGCAATGATTGCTTATTTACAGCAGAAAGGATTTCCTGAAGTTGCTCTACATTTTGTTAAAGATGAAAGAACCCGCTTCAATTTAGCTCTGGAGAGTGGAAACATTCAAATTGCTGTTGCTTCAGCGAAGGAAATTGACGAGAAAGATCACTGGTATAAGCTAGGGCTGGAGGCTCTTCGCCAGGGTAATGCTGGTATAGTAGAATATGCTTACCAGAGGACCAAAAATTTTGAGAGGTTGTCTTTTCTTTATCTCATGACAGGAAATAGGGAGAAATTAAGCAAAATGTTGAAAATTGCAGAGGTAAAGAATGATGTAATGGGTCAATTTCACAATGCCCTTTATTTAGGTGATGTGGAGGAGCGTGTAAAAGTTTTAGAGAATGCTGGGCATTTGCCTCTTGCTTACATTACAGCTTCAGTACATGGGCTGCATGATGTTGCAGAGAGACTAGCTTCTGAGTTGGGAGATGATGTTCCCTCCTTGCCTGAAGGTAAGGTGCCCTCACTTTTAATACCTCCTGCACCTATTATGTGTGCCGGAGATTGGCCCCTGTTGAGAGTGATGAAGGGTATCTTTCAGAGTGAAGTTGTTGACAGGAATGTTGTTGAAGATGATGAGGAAGATGCTGCAGGTAACTGGGGTGAAGATTTGGACATGAATGATGCTGAAAATATAGAGAACGGAGACACTGCAGATGTTTTGGATCACGAAGAAGTAGCTGATGAAGACGAGGAAAATGGTGGATGGGATTTGGAAGAATTGGATCTTCCTCCAGAGGAATCCCCGAAAGCTTCTGTGAGTTCCCGTTCAGCAGTTTTTGTTGCTCCAAATCCAGGCATGCCTGTCAGCCAAATCTGGATCCAGAAGTCATCGCTTGCTGCTGATCATGCGGCTGCTGGAAACTTTGACACTGCAATGCGGTTGCTTAGTCGACAACTCGGGATTAAAAATTTTGCTCCCCTGAAATCCATTTTCCTTGATCTTCATGCTGGTAGTCACAGCTACCTTCGTGCTTTCGCTTCTTCTCCTGTTATATCTTTAGCCTTGGAAAGAGGGTGGACTGAGTCAGCCAGCCCTAATGTGAGGAACCCACCAGCCTTGGTGTATAATTTCTCCCAATTAGAAGAGAAGCTTAAGGCTGGATACAAGTCTACTACAACTGGTAAATTTTCCGATGCCCTTCGGATCTTCTTAGGTATTCTGCATACCATTCCTCTGATAGTTGTGGAGTCCAGAAGAGAAGTTGACGAAGTCAAAGAGCTGATTATCATAGTTAAGGAGTACGTCTTGGGTCTTAAGATGGAAACAAAAAGAAGAGAGTTGAAGGATGATCCAAAGCGTCAACAGGAGCTTGCTGCTTATTTTACGCATTGCAATCTTCAAATGCCTCATTTGAGGCTAGCACTGCAAAATGCCATGACAGTTTGTTACAAGGCTAAGAATCTGAGCACAGCTTCTAGTTTTGCTAGACGGCTCCTCGAGACAAACCCAACAAATGAGCAACAGGCTAAGCTTGCCCGACAAGTTGTACAGGCAGCCGAGAAGAACATGAATGATTCAATTGAACTGGACTATGACTTCAGAAATCCTTTTGTGGTCTGTGGGGCTACATATGTGCCAATTTATCGTGGCCAAAAAGACATTTCATGTCCCTACTGTAGTGCGCGCTTTGTGCCTACTCAGGAGGGGGAAATCTGTAATGTTTGTGAGCTTGCCGTTATTGGAGCCGATGCATCTGGTTTGCTTTGTTCCCCATCTCAGGTAAGATGAGCAGCCACCTTTCTGCTTGACCGAGACCTTTTGTAAACTCAACCTTTGTACTTCCATTGTTCATTGCACATCCGCTGTGGCGCATCAAGTTCTCTGAAGGATCAACATCTAAAGCCTCGTTATGTAAGAGTTGTTTCAAAAACTTGCTTTGTGATTTCATTTTTTAAGGTCTTCGACTTTCCCCTAGAAATATTTAGTTTTTGTTATTTCTTAATTTGATGAATTCAGATGTAATAAACTATGGAATTTTGATTTCTGGTCATTCATGTTAGATGTTGATAGACAGGACAGGAATGGCTAAAAGGGCTCTTGTTAGATATGGTCATAGGCAAGGCAACTTCTGAACATCCCAGTATGCTGAGATTTGGATATTTTTACCCTGTTTTTATCTTATTTTGGATTGAACCCTAATTTCTCTTACTGTCATAATTTGGAATGTCTTGTACTCAAGTGTGTTTTTTTCATTTATTTCTTATTAATGATTAATGATAGATATGATACTTCCTTCGTTCCATATTAGTTGTAATATTAGAAAATTTGACACTATTCATTCACCTTTTTTATTTTGTGATTAATTTTTAATCTATAAGTTAAAACATAGTTATGTTAGATCTTGTTTGATTCGTCATATTGCAAAGATTATTCATATCAAATTTTTATAATTTTTTATTATACGTAATTAGAGATATTAAGGATTGAATTAGTGAATTTAACTGTGTGAAAAAGCAAATGTTGCAAATATTTTAAAACAGATGAAGTATTTCTTTTGGACAATTAAAATGGAGATTTCCAACATTTTTTAATTTTGCATCAAGGTGCAATAGAGTTGATGTTCTGCGTTTCCATGATCGCTCGCACTTTGCCACAGAACGGTTGGAGACACCAACACTTCGCCACAGAACGGTTGGAGACACCAACACTCAAGTATAAAATAGTATGAAAACACAAAAATTCAAACAAAATAAGCATTTCTTCTAAACATATTCCCAAAATAAGCATAGGAAAAACATATTTCCCAAAATAAGCACCTTCAGCCCATTCCTAAGATATAAAGTTTGTTCGCTGTTGTGAGTAACAACAGACAATTGCTAAAACTGAGTCAAATATGTCAGCCAAGCAATCACTTGCTCTTACTTCCTTTGTTTCATAATACTTGCTAAACTTTCCTTTTTCATCTATTTCACAATACATGCTACATTACCATTTGTCAAAAAATAACTTACAAATTAGGAAAATTATCCTGAATAATTCAATCTTTTGCTATTTTCCTACTATAATCCTACCTATTGATTAATTATGAATAATCTGAGATTAAGTGCTCTTTGCTTTGGGTTCACTCAGGTTACCTGTTGCCTCTTGTAGCAAGTCATTTTGAATACAAAATAGATAAATTATAGGAAAAATTGACATTAATAATCCAACCTTTTACTCATCCGCTGTGAATAATCCAACCTTTTGATTATTTTCTAATAATTCAACGTTTGTCCTTAGTTCGCTGTGAATAATCCAACCTTTATTTTAGTTTGCTAACAACATACCCTATTATTACCTATTATTAGTAATAGGGTATGTTGTGGGCAAATTTATCACATAGCTTGGATTATTAAAAAATAATCCAAAGGTGGGATTATTCATAGCGGATGAGTGAAAGGTTAGATTATTAATATCAATTTTTCCTAAATTATATTCCCTCCTATTCATCATAAGTGTCTCATTTACTTTATGCACTCTATTCAATGCACTTATTCAATCTTTAATATCTTTAATTGTGTATAATTAAAAATCATGAAAAGTTTATATGAATAATGCTTGTATTGAAACGAATCAAACGAGATCTCATTTGACTATGCTTTAACTTATAGATTAATAATAAAATACAAATTAAGAGTAAGAGATGAATAGTATCCAAAAAATAAATGGGACACATCACACGTGTTGAATAGGAAGGAGTAATTTTAAAATAAAAAAAAAAAAAAAAAAAATCTGCCTCCCCTTATCTTTCACTCAGCCACCACCACCAACCCCTTTCTACTCTCGAGCGGGATATAGGATATGATAATGATGATGATTGTTAAAAATAAAAAGATCGGATCATTGAAGATAATTTTTCCTATAAATTATCCTATTTACCCTTATTTTATCCATACTTCATACCCAATTTATTCTTAAATTTCATTATTCGCAAATAATAATGATAGTTTTCTATTAACCAATTTTTTTAATATTTATGCTAAATTAAAATAATATAAATATTATGAAACAGAGATAGCCTATTTATATATAGATTGAGCCATAGAAAACTTGCTATAGCAAGTTTTATTTTTTCAAAGACCAATAATAGAAAACAACATTAAAGACCAATAAAAAATAGGAAAAATTACCTAGAATAATCCAAACTATTCATGATTTTCCTACAATAATCCCACCTATTGATTAACCATGAATAATCCCAACTTTGAGCGGTATTTTCTTAGAGTAAACCCGGTGACCGGATGACTTGCTATAGCAAGTTTTATTTTTTAAAAAAAAAGATAAATTAAAATAAAATGTCGAAAAAAATGTTAAAAAATATTCATAAAAAATTTATGATTTTTTAATTATTTAGAATTTTTTATGTAAATTTTCAAAACTATTTTCTAATTTTAAATTAATATTTAATTTATTTTTTTTTGTGAATTACCTACTATAGCAGGTCATCGGGTTACCCAAGTTTACTCTAGGAAAATACCTCTTAAAGTTGGGATTATTAATGGTTAATCAATAGGTGGGATTATTGTAGGAAAATCATAAATAGTTTGAATTATTCTAGATAATTTTTCTTAAAAAATAACAATATCGTTCATATGGAAATTCTTTATTAAACGAATTTATACTTCTTTTTTTTTTTAAAATGTTTTTAGGGTAATGATTAATTTAGACCATTACGGCAGCTTAGGTGACTTGTACTTCCTCCGTTTCGAAATACTTACTACATTTTGTTTTTTGGCACTATTTATCGTTTAAGTTTATTTTATATATTGCGGCTAATATGTAAGTAATAATATAGTCAAGTGAGATCTTGTTTGAATCGTCTAATCGCATACTTTCATAAAATAAACATTTTAGAATTTTTAAATGTGTATAATTCGACATATAAATAAAAAAATATTACATTAGATTACCTAAAAAAAATTAAATCTAGAGAATTACTGGTTTAGTGCCACCTGAGTTGATAGCATGTCCTGATGAGTTAAAGAGTTTACTACCTCCTTCTTGCATTTAATAAGGAGTAATCATTAGGCATATCTTTTGATAGACACTCCAAGATTTACCGTCTTAAAACCTTCTATATCTATCTAAATCACTAAATACTCTTAAAATAGCAAAATCTTTGTAAATTTCAAATTATTACTATTAATTTTTTTTAAAAAAATTATGCATATTAGATGTAGTTAATAAAAGGCATTTTACTATTTTGAAAAGTTAAATGTATTTTAAAAAGTTAAATCTATTTAGTATATACTTCTTTCGTTTTAATATACTTACAACAATTACTTTTTCACGTGATTCAATATATTAATTTAATCTCTAATATCTCTAATTGTATATGATAAAAAGTTACAAAAATTTAATATTAATAATTTTGTATTGAGACGAAACAAACAATATCTCATTTGATATGTTTTAACTTATATATTAAAAATTAATCAAAAGTTAAGATTGGTGAATGATTAGAATGAATAGTGAAGAATTTCTAATATTGCAAGGAATTTGAAATGGAGGAAGTAGGACGGAGATACTAATAATAGTACTCCGTCCCTTTAAATTACTAGGAAAAGAAACGAGGTATTTTCGTAAAAGAAAACAACTTGTCTTGTATGAGATATTTTCACTGTGAGACGACTTCAAAACAAGAAAGTCTTAAGCTAAAAGTTTCTATTATTAGGGCATTTAACCACGTATGAGGTATGTCTCACGGTAAGACCGTTCATACAAGAACCGAGAAGAATGAATATTCATCCAAAATAAATTGTTAAATGACTTAAACATACCAATATATATCACATCGTCTAATATGAGACTGTCTCATCATGAAACGAACTTTAAAAAAGTCTTGTCTCATCATGAAACGAACTTTATAAAAGTCTTTTTAAAAAAATGGTTTTGAATTCAGCAAATTGTTAAAGGACTTAAACATGTCAATATATTTCATATTACATCTTTATATGAGACACTTCACCATGAAACAAACTCAAAAAACATCTTTTTTTAGAAAGTGATTTTGATAAATTCTTTATTAAGATTGTCTCACCGCTAGACGACTTATATAGGCTGACACAATTCTAATTTATTGAAAAAAAATTAGATTTAGTTTTAAATTAAAATTTTAAAATATAATTTTTTTAGGCGGTTTACATGGACCCGTCTCAATATAATACGGTTTCATACAAAACTTGTTGATTTATTTTTATCTTTTTTTAAAAATAATTATTTGGCTAGCCCAATATTATATAGACCATTTCACCTTAAACTAGTCTTAACAAAGAACAACTAGTCTCTTGAGAGCAGTGTCGACCCTAAGCAAGGGCAAGGCGTGCCTACGCCCAGAGCCTCCTAAAAATTTTAGTTTTCAATTAGTGCTAAGGTTTAAACTTTTCTATGTATACAATAGTTTTAGGGGCCCATAAATAATCTTTCGCCCGGGCCCCTGCTTGAAAGACGTATTTCAAGCCCAGCTAATTAAATATTAATGTCTACTTATCGTATTCATAATGCCTACTTACAATATCATTAATGCTTACTTGTTATATTATTAATGCCTACTTTCAATATCGTAATTGTCTACTTACATCATTCCAAATGCCTAGTTACAATGTTTTAAGAAATATATAATGGGACGACCCAATTAGAGATCTTTTACAAGAATTTGTGAACAAAGAATTATAGTAAATACTCCTATATAAACTCTCAAAAGATAAGAAACAGGGGAGCAAAAACTGACAAATTCTATAGCTGTGCAATTATAAAAATTATGATATTCTTCTAACAATTTTGTACCTTTAAACACGTAATATATACTAAGTAATTTAATATTGAGCCCCCTAATTTTTCGAGGCCCTGTGTAGTCGAACATGTTGAACCTGCTCCATAATAAGAAAAGCAAGCAAATATAGTAAAAAGAATTATTATAAAATATCATCACACAATTTAAATAATTAAATTTTTTTTTCTTTATACAAAATCTGATTATTGCATTTTATAAGGACAATAATATTAATAGTTAAAAAAAAAGGCTTAAAAAAGGGTTTCACAAGATTTGAGGACTAAGGTGGACATATATCTATCAATTCTCACACTTTTTTGGTTTCTCAACTCCATTTTTCCTTTTCCAAATTAAATATATACGATTGGAGAATATATTATTAGGAGAAAAATTTACTACTTCTAGTAACTACTCATAACAAAAAAAAAAATGGCTGCACAAAAAAAAAGCTCATTGAATCCATTTGCTCCAGAATTCCATCCATCGGGTCATTACAGCCCAAAACCAAGCCCAGGCCCAAGCCCAAGCCCAAGCCCAAATGATGATGGTGCAATATCAAGATCAAGATCAAGGAGAAGATCAAGTGGTGGGAGTATTAGTAGAAAGTGTGAAAAACAATTGTTTATGGCGGTCATACCTAATGGAAGCTGTACTACTGCTATGATCAGAAACATTCCTAATCAATATACGTACGTATGATTTTTTATTTTATTTTATTTATTGCTTTTATTTTTTTTTTTTTGATTTAGAAAGGGTTTTAGATTAATTTTTAGTTTTATGAGTCTAAAATAATGTTTTTTTTCTCTTTATTTATTTTTTGAATTTAATCACATTGAATTTAATTAGCTAGGTTTTTAGGTTAATTTTCAGCAAAAAATCCTAATTCATAACCCTGATTTGTAAATATTAAAATAAGGAAACGGAAAAAAAATAATTAAAATAACAAAACGCTCGCCCTATCATATTCTACTTATTAACCTCACAAATAACCGTTATCTACTAATTCTCAGTTTTCAATTTTTGGGTCTGAAATTAGGTTTATTTTATATTTTTGCTTTATTTATTTTTTGATTAAATCATATATTGATATTGAATTTAATTAGCTAGGTTTTTGGGTTAATTTCAGTTTTTTTTGAGGCTAACATTAAGTTGATTATATTATAGTTCTATTTTAGTTAATAATTTTTGATCTAATCAAATTGAATTTAGCTAGGTTTTAAGGTTAATTTTCAGTTTTTATAGCCTGAAATTAGGTTAATTTTAATTTTATTTCTTTTTTATTTTGAATTAATCACAATGAATTTAGCTAGGCTTTTAGGTTAATTTTCAGTTCTATGAGTATAAAATTTGACTTTATTAATATCTTTTACTTATTTATTTTTGATTTAATCACATTAAATGTAGGTCTTTAGGTTAATTTAAAATTTTGTTCATGTTAAAGTAAGTTGATTTTAATTTTATTTCTTTTTATTTGTTTATTTTTGCTTTAATCACATTGAATTTAGGTCTTTAGTTTAATAATTATCAGTTTTTAAGGCTAAAATTAGGTTAATTTACTTTGTATTGCTCTATTATAGTAGTAGTGCAGCATTTATATACTTCTTCTGTTCCGTTTTAGTTGCACAACTAGATAATGCCCGTGAGATGCACAGTTTTATTAAATTTTTTGACATATTTGTTTAAACAAAAAAAAATTATAAATTTATAGCTATTGTTTTAACCATCTCAAAATATGACCTAAAAACTCGATCAATGTTGATAGTATTATAGTCATAATTAGAAAATAAAAAGTCAAAGATAATATTATAGTAAAGAATACAATGACATCCTCATTGAGTTTTAGAGGGAAAATTTTTATTGAGGAAGTGACACGCAAGCAATTTTAAAAGATGATGACATCAGCAGTGTTTTATTTTAGTAATAGTTATTGATTGGGTTTGACTCAATTTTTCAGGGGCCGTCATATCAGTATGGTAAAAGTAAGGATGACGTATGATTGATGGTGATATGTGGGGTAGAAATAAAAAAAATTATTATAAGTACATAGTGTTTGTGACTTGTGGGTATATTAAATAATTAATTGGATGATGTATGATTGATGGTGATAGTGGGGTAGGAATAAAGTGAGGATATAATAAGTAGATTTTTTTTGCCAAAATAGTAATGTTGCAAGTAATATGAAACTTTCAAAAACGGTAAGTGCTGCAAGTAAAATGGAACGGAGGAAGTATTAGGAGTATAAGTTAATTTTTTGATAGAACTGATATTTGATACTCCTTCCAATTCATCATTAAAGTCTTATTTGCTTTTTGAACACTATTTATATCTTACTTTTAATTTGGTTTTTATTATTAATCTATAATTTAA
Source organism: Amaranthus cruentus (assembly GCA_019425755.1). NCBI lineage: Eukaryota > Viridiplantae > Streptophyta > Magnoliopsida > Caryophyllales > Amaranthaceae > Amaranthus > Amaranthus cruentus. Next base: position 5,798,440 of record CM033450.1, read on the forward strand.
AATATAGTCAAGTGAGATTTTGTTTGATTCGTCTCAATATAAGGATTATTTATATTAACTTTCCATAATTTTTAATTGTGCACAATTAGAGATATTAACGATTGAATAAGTGCATTGGATAGAGTGCAGAAAGCAAATGAGACTTTAGTGGTGAATTAGAGAGTATATTATATACTCTCTCTTATTCACCACAAAGTGTCTCATTTGTTTTATGCAATCTATCCAATGCACTTATTCAATTCTTAATATCTCTAATTGTGTATATATAATTAAAAATTATGGAAAGTTGATATAAATAATTCTTGCATTGAGACGAATCCAACAAGATCTTACTTGACTATATAAACAGCGCCCAAAAAGCAAATGTGACACTTGTGGAGAATAGGAGGAAGTATTATGATTGGTTTTGGTGGTTTTTCACATGATCATAGAAGTCAACATGATTGAAAAATTGTGATTTTAAATTTCTCTTGCTGAGCATTTAAGTTAAATTTGGTCGAGTAATAAATGCCTTAATAAACTAATTACTGAGTATTAGTTTTTTGTTATTATTTTTTTGTTTATGCTAATGTGTTTGTGAATTGTGAGGAGAATACTGCAATTTCTGGAAATGCATGCAAATTAAATTATTTTTCCCCTAAACTTCATAATGAATCTAAATAATAGGACAAAAAAAACCTTACCCACACGTAAATATTTTTTATTTTCTAAAAATTTATAAGCATATGTTCAGTTCATATAAAAGTAATCAATACTCTTTTATTAGTGCCATTAAATTTGCTATTTTTTTTCTACTTTTCTTTGTTTTATTTATAGTAACTTATTTAAACTGTATTAAGATGAATTTAATAACTCATATTTTGTACTAGACGGTTTCACTGCGAGACTATGAAAATACGTGTTCTTTGTTTTGAGACCGTCTCACCGCTAGTGAGAAGGTCCCCGACTCAAGTATGCTAATTCAATAAACTTAGAACATATATTTTTGAATTAAAATCAAAGCTAAGTACATAAATAGCGTAAAGTCAACCCTAATTATCAATGAACAAATATGTAAGAAGTTCATAAGGATAATGTAACAATGTCTCCGAAAACGGAGGCATACAAACTTTTTCAGATTTTGGAGATGCTTGATTTGAGCTAGTTGCTATAACAGGTGAAATTCAAAAAAAAATATATAACAATGTCTAGGAGACTAAAATGTGTAGATAGTACTTCTATCTATTATATTTTTCATTTAGATTTTTGTATATAGCATAAGTATTTTGGGAAGGTTCTGAGTATGTTCAACATGTTCGATCGTATAGGGACCCGGAAAATTGGGGGCCTTAATATTAAATTATATAATATATACTAAAGATACAAAATTGTTAAAAAATATTATAATTTTTAAAATTGCACGTGATCTTCAATAATTTTTTCAAAATTTGCTCCGCTTTAGATTATAGAAGAGTTTGTACCAAAATAGTAAGATTATTCCACTTAGTTTAATCTATTCTTGTTCTTCCAATGATATATTTTGCCTACATTCTCTAGTTAATTAGAGTTTTTCTGATTTTGACTTTAAAACATTGTCATTTATATTAATGAATTAAATCTACTTCCCATAAATTTTTATGGCCTACAATGAAAAAATCACATAAATATATGACAAAAGATTCATATTTTAATTTCATTAATTTTCTTCTTCAGTAAAGATTTTATGTTTAATTCGCCTATATTTATTTCTTTTTTCACTTTACATTTTTTGTTCTGTAACTATTATTTTTAAGTAGAGAAATAACCATTTATGGTTTATTTAAAAAAAATTATTTTTAGTGAATTCATTGAAATTTAAGTGAATGGATGTTTAATTTATACCTCAATCATAATTTATTTTTTTTCAAAAAATTATACCCCATTATTTATTGATGAGATTATTCTTTTTTTTTTATCATAATTTAGTTTCTTATTTACTCATGATCCTTTGACGATCTCAATGGAGAAGTTCAACGATTTGTCCTTTCAAGAAATTTGCTAATTATGTTAACTTGTTGGAAGTTGGAACTTGATTTTTATTGCCATTTTCTTTAAAAGATTCAACAATTTTGAGTTTTTTTTTCTTCCTTTTTTAGGACGCCCACTATCTTCTTGATCTGCTTTCTGATTTGATTGATTAAATGATTGCATTTTTTCTATTGCAGAAAGTTTTTTTTTTTTTTTAAAATACTTCCTCCGTTCCGTTGTAGTTGCACCATTGAGTTTAGCACGTTTTGTAAGGATCGTCAAATCAGTATGGTAAAAGTAGGGATGATGTATGATTGATGGTGAAATGTGGGGTAGAAATAAAAAAAATTATTATAAGTAGATAGTGGTTGTGATTTGTAGGTATATTAAATAATTAATGGGATGATGTATGATTGATGGTGATAGTAGGGTAGGAATAAAGTGAGGATAAAATAAATAGATTATTTTTGCTAAAAAAAGTAATGTTGCAAGTAATATGAAACTTCCAAAAATGGTAAGTGTTACAAGTAAAATGAAACGGAGGTAGTACTTCATATTATTGCAGAAAGTTTTAGTATAGTGTAATTAACTCTTACTAGCAACTTTAGCTTAACACTCCTACTTAATAGGAGTAATAATTGATCAAATACTAAGAAAAGAAGTACTTGTATATAACTTCATTACGTATAATTTAATGACTTATATTGATTATTTATATATTGAATTATATATAACCAAAATTATAAAGGTTAATGTCTTGAATTAGATGATTCAAACGGAATCCTACTTGACTATTTCTTTTTATACATTAGCTGCAACAACATAAGCTTAAATGACGATTGAATAGTACCAATAACCGTAATATAACAAGTATTTCATAACATGGGTTATACACGTACTATTTTCGGCATGAATTTGCATTGGCTATTATTCTTTTGTGTTATATGTTATACAATTCAATATTAATAAGTCTTAATTAAACGAATCAGATAACGATGATTCTAGACATAGGTGGAGCTAGGGCCGTAAATCTCAACTTATGAATTTTCTCTTTCACGATATTAACTTTTCTTCAAATAATTATAGTTTATCTTTTTTCGACTTTCATCTTAAATTTTGACTTCGCCTTTATAGAATTACTAGTGTAGAATCCTGTGCAATGCACGATTTTTTTTTACATCGATACATATAAACATATGATATTAAAAAAAGCTAGAAATATTATACAGTAGAAACACTCAATTTTGACAGTTATATATTGGGGGTGTTTGGCAAATTAGCTTATTGAGCAATTTTAGCTTATTTGGATATAAATAGAGGGTTGGGTGGTCAAACCAGCTAAAGATAGTATTTGGTGAATTAACCGGTTGAAACAGCTTGTTGATACAAATAAGCTGTTTTTGAACAAGCTGTTTATAGCAGCGGGTTCAAAATCAACTGGTCAAACCAGTTAATAAAATCAGCTGGTCAAATCAGCCACTATAATCAGCTATCAGGTACCAGCTACCAGCTATCAGGTACCAGCTACCAGCTATCAGCTCATTATATTCTTTAGTTTACTCAAATTAACTATAAATAAATGTTAGTCAAAATATACTTTAATAGTAGATATATTGTTTAAGATCAATTGCCATATCATTAGTCTTTAGTCAATAAGTGAATTTTGGTAAGTTCTCTTAAGAATTAACACTTGGAATTTTCCAAATTTTTTATTATAATGTATGATATGATTTGACAGTTATATATTATATTCTTTAATTTACTCAAATTAACTATAAATAAATATTAGTCGAAAGATACTTTAATTGTAGATATATTGTTCAAGATCAATTGCCATATCATTAGTCTTTAGTCAAGAAGTGAATTTTGGTAAGTTCTCGTAAAAATTGACACTTAAAATTTATTATAATGTATGATTAAATAACATTTGGTAGGGTGGTTGTATGCAGGAGAGATATGTTGATAAAGTTTTTGGATGAATTCTGCCGTGTTGAGAACCAAAGAGTGGCTCCAAATGATGCTCGTCAACCACTCGCTGCATATGATTTTCTTTATTTGCCCATGGATTTCAAGTAATAATATCCTATAAACCCTTTTTTTCTTCAATTGTATACCTTTTCTTAGAAGTTTGGATTTGAGTATATTAGGGAGAATTGATGCAAATAAAAAGAAAAATTGAAGATGGGTTTTTATATGGTAATAATTTTTTTCATTTACAATAACATAACATTAATAATAAATTAAAAGAAAAGTTCAAATATGTGGAAGTATTTAATTATAACAAGTCCTAGGTTAAAATTGTACAAATAATGATACTTAAAGCAGCGCGTCATGCATGAGACCATCTCATTGTGAGACGGGTTCATACAAGCATACCAATCAATATCTTTTTCATAAAAAATTAATCTAGTAAATAAAAAATTATTCTTTTTCTTTTCAGTTTTTTACTAAACTAAATATTGGTTCAGCTCATATTAAGCCGTCTTACGATAAGCTGGTCTTAAAAAAAACTTTGTCTCAGTTAGGTTTTAAAAGCCCATATATTATTAAGCCCATATGTATATATTTACCATCATTCATTTCCGTCAATAAAACTCTTTTAGAGTTAGGTTTATCTCAGTTGAAATAATAGTAATATTTTCTCCACATAAGATGTTAAGTTTAATTTTCAAATTATTTATTTTCCAACCTGCTCTATAATCCAAATCCAAATATAATAAAATTTAATACAATGTTTTATTTGTTTGATGTAATAGGAGAGATGCTAACAAAGGTTATGCCTTTGTTAACTTTACACGACCAATTGCTCTATGGAAGCTTCACTTGGCTTGTAGTAATCAACGTTGGGACCATTGCAAGTCTCCCAAGATTTGTTTTATAAATTATGCTTCTATACAGGTATATTATTTGTACCTTGAGATTTGATCTGTTTATTGTTGGTTTAGTCCATTATAAGTAGAAATTCATATTGTGTTGCATTGTTTAGTGAATTTGCATGCAATATACTGCATGTCCTTTTTTTATATTGTTTTGTTATCAGGTGTGAAGTCACGCTTTGAAATTAAGGATGTCAAATAGTCTATATACGAAAATATTCCCTTCGAACCAATTTAGTTGTCTCATTTGCTTGAGCACGGTTATTAAATGTTAGAGTATATAACATATCCTGCTCCTAAGGCCTCAATCATCAGCTTAAATTTTTGGTTGAGTTGGTTCCTTGACATTAAGGGTGGTGTGGGGTCAATTAAAAAGGTAGTAGTTGGGGTATTTTAATTGATTAAATTAATTGTAAATGTAGTAGTTGGAGTATTGTAAGTAGTAAAAGTAGGGGTATTTTGGTCTTTACTTGTGTAACATGGGGTATTTATAGGTGAAAAAAAGATTGACAAAAAAGAAAATGTGACAATTGATATGAATTTGCCAAATAAGGAAATGTGACAACTAAATTGGTTCGAAGAGAGTATTATTTACTTTATAAAAACTAGTTAAATCATAAAAATATTAATATCATATAAATTGAAATCAACTTAAATTATGGTGGTTGAAGTTTTTTTTATGATTATCACTTGATAGGGTCTATAATAGTATATTTAAATTAACATCACTTAAATTAAAGTTAAAATCAAGTTGTACAGGTAAATATATCATGAATGAGTTTGTTAGTTTATTGTCTATTTGTCTTTCATATGAGCAACTAAGTTCAAAACACATGAAATATGTTTTGCCTTAATTTATTCGATTGTGATGGTAATTTTTTTAACTTATTTGACATTACCCTATTTTATTTTGGATTCGTCAATATCCTGACTTTTTTTAAAATTTTTTTGTCTTAATTGCAAGTTTTTGAAATTCTCTCGATAACTAATTAACTAAAACTTAATCTATTTTGTGTAGGGGAAAGAAAAACTAGTTGAACATTTTGGTAAGAGTAGGTTTTTGTGCAAGTACAAGGAATATTTGCCTGCTTGCTTTAATCCTCCCAGAGATGGTTCCGGTGTTTCAGTGTCTATAACTTCAATTGGTGAATTAATAAATATCCATCCTACCCGATCTTGAAACTTAATTGTATGGTGGAATCGCTAAATTTATCAATTATCTTTTCATCTAGAAATTTGGAAAACTGATAATAGAGATATATAATATAAAATTTTGACGAGCAACTCCTGAAGGTAAGTCTTACATTACTTACTCCTTTTCATTTATTAGAGTTACATATAAGTAAGTCTATTTCTATAAATGAAAAGGTATATTGACTAATAATACGTATAAAGTGTTTCATCTTAAGTAATTGTAATTTGTACTTGTATAATGGTATAATTAATGGATGTCTTTAGTTATACTCTTGAATTTAATTTTGTGTTTGTAAGTGACTTGAATTTTCAACTTTCGCTTAATGCATAAGGAGTTAGTTTGGTATGGAGTAGTAATTGTATTTTTTTTTCATGTAGCAAATACTTACCGCAATATTATCTATTTTTTTATTCCGTTATTGAAAAAATTAGTGTAAATAATACAATTGTTTTGATAATTTTCCTATAATACAACTTTTTTAATAACCATAAATTATACCAATTGGAGAGTGTTTGTTTATAATACAAACTTTAATTTTTTTTGCAAATAGTCTACTAAAAACAAAAGCTGGTATAATTTATAGCCAATCAAAATGGAATCTAATGCCTTGTCACGGGCTCACTTATCTTCTTAGTGAAAACTATGCATTACTAGTGTCAATGGCTTATGATTGCACTAGCTTAGCGTTGAAAATGTGACTAAGCATGAAAAGCTCTAAGGGCTTTGGCTTGAAGATGTTAAAAGAAGACGGTAAAGAAGAGTATTTTTGTGGAAGGTCTTTCTATTGCTTAAATGTTGGTACACAACTTAAATGAGTTGCAAATGAGGGGGTTGGGGTATTTATAGTGATAGCCAAACCCCTAACGAATATTCTAGAGATTTCTACGTGTTATTCTACACGATTGTCTCTAGTGAATTCTAAGACATCTCCTTTAGGCCTTTCTACTTGTTTCTAGATAATTCTACAAGTATGTATAATGCTCTACATTATTCTAGTAGATACAAGAAAGTTTTAAAAGCTTCTTGAGACCTCTAAAGAGCTCTTAATGATGCGGTCTGATTAAAAACAAAAAATTGGAACCGTGTCAGAAGGAAGAACCCTTTTCGCTAGGATCAGTAGCTTGGTCAATAAAAACTCTGCTCATATGAGGCCATAAACCGTCCATATCATTGATAATAGTGAATTAAATGAAATAAGTTTTATTTTTAAAAAATTCTAAAAATAAACTTCAAAAAAATTTAATTAAAGTAAGTGCTTTCATGTCCGAACCTGAGGTCGGGACTTGTCGTTGTTAAATAACAATGAACACGGGAAAAAAATTTGCCACGACTTTATTCGCTGTTAATAACAACGAAGTCATACTGTTTGGGAAGACAAAAAAATAAAGCAATTGTTTGTTCGTTGCTGATAACAGCGAACTAGCATCGTTTTTATTTTTTCTTGTCTCTTTAAACATTATGATGTAGTCTTCCTTAGCGAACAAAGCGTTTTGACTTTTTTGACATGTTTTTTTGTTCGCAGTAAGTAACAACGAACAAATACCTGACATCAACTTTATCGTGGTGACACTTATTTGGAAATTAAATTTTTTTCATTTTACATCAAAATGATCGATTGGATGTATGAGCCCTTGTAGCGGCGCCTCTATCTTCTCTTAAGCTTTACTTTTATTTATTCTTCTTATTCATTTTTTTTTCAGATCTCCTATAAATTAAAATTAAATAATTTTAATTGTGAGTTTGTAAAAACTCTAAAAATGTGGTTTTGAGAAAATATAAATGACAAGAATCCATCAAGATCCCACATGAGAATGTTTTTTTATCGAGAATTTATAATCAAAGTTTGACACTAAATTTCGTAAATTCTATTTGAGAAAAACATATGAAAACGGAAAATTACTTTTATAATAATATTGTTCAAGATGGTGAATCAAGAACAGGTTGCAGAGCATCGTGCTAAATATGCGACTTGGCCGTTTTTCCATGTGGTTATGATGGCTATTTTGGAATAGTTATTTTTGAATGGCCATTTTTGGTTCCTATGATGCCATGTTTTTTTAATGGTTTCTTTTCTCCTTATGTCGTCCCATGATTTTTATGGGTAGTAATGACCTATCAAATCTAGTTACTTTTGTTATTGAGGTTTGATCTATAAACCCCTTATTATTTTGTATTAGGTTTAATGCGTACTAGAACACAATAGAGAAAAGTGAGACATAAGAAATCTGTTCTTTAAATCTTTGCGGTTTATAGTGAATTATTTTTTCTTTGTGCCGGTGAATGTAGTTATTACAATGATAGAATTACGTTAAATTTAGGTGTGATTTTCTTATTGTTTGTTTGAATTATTATTGTTTTCGATCTTTGCTTTCGTTGTTGCACAACAAATAGGGTGCATTATAGAGCAAAATTAGAGGCGTTTATAACAATCTCAATGATTGGAAATTTATTTGGCAGTGTAACCGAACCCAGTTTGACCCAACTTCAGAAATGATTTACAATTGTGTAAAAAAAACAAATATGAACGCAAAAACCGATTCAAACTAACCCGAAACACCTAACTCAAAATAAACACCTATTGAAGCCCTTGTAAATCCAAAACAATAGACATAATAACAAATCGTAGGGATTTTTTTTACACTACTAGAAAAAACGTTTTTAGTTTTTTTTTTACAGTAGGAAAATCGTCTTAAAAACTTTTGTCAAAAATTTTAATTTATTTGATTGTTTTTTTAACGGTTGGACTATATTTTTTCTATGTTATTTAAAATTTCAATTTTCAAATATTTATGTGTACCTTCAATAATTAAAATTGTACAAAAAATATTTTAGCAACGAAAAACTAGTTAACAATGACTTTAGTTGTTACTAAAATAATTTTTCTTTTTACTGATATGCACACTTATGAGTTATGATAAAACACATTAACCCGCATAAGCTTATTACTCTTTACGTTCTTTAATGTTTTTCCTATTTGGAATATTCTACTTTCAGGAGAGAGAAATGTAATAATATTTTTGACACATATTTAGAACATAACATATATTCATATGAGATCTCATTAGATTCGTCTTAATATATACTTTTTTATTATATATTTTTTATAATAATTTATTATGTGTATTTTGATTTATCGAAGTTTAAAATTTACATTGAAAACTGTGAAAAAATAGATGAGAATAACAAAAGGAAACGTAGGGAATATATATATATTTTTTTTAAAAAAAAAGAATTTTCTCTGAATTGAAGTAGCTTAACCTTGGGTTATTACTAATAGGTAGTAATAATTATTCTCTGAATATATTAACTATGATTAGATAAACTTAAATTAACATGTTAACTTGTTCCAGTAGTGAATATATAATCAAGTTTTGGATGAATTTGCTGCCAAGAAAACAAATTACTGGAAAGTAATGATGATGATCAAACACTTCCATCTGATTTTCTTTACTCAATCTATCATTTAATTCTATGTTTCACTATAATAGTTACATTTAACTTTTTATCAAATCTGTTATTTTGATCATTCATATATTTAACTATACGTATTAAAGTATTATAAAACGTTAATAATATTATGAAAGTATGCGATTAGACGATTCAAATAAGTTCACTTGATTATATTTTTTCTTACGCATTAGCTGTAATATATAAAATAAGCTTAAATAACGAATAGTGTTAATAATCGTAATTTAGCGAGTATTTCAGAACAGAGGAAACATATATATCACATCATTACACTCATAAAAACTTGGTAAACGATAACGACTGTTTGGTTAGTGATATTAAATGGTCGTAATGGGAACAATAACAACCCGTTCCACTATAGTGTAAAATTTTATCAAAAGTATTATATCATTTCCATGTTAATGAAACTTTGATCATAAAAAGTTTTTTGTTTACAAATTTTCATTACCACCTAATATCACCTCTCCTAATGGTAATACATTAGAATGAAATTTATGAAGAAAATGAAATGATCTAAGTTGCACAAACATGGCTATTAAGGTAGCAAGTGATTTTTCAACCAAAATTACATTAGTTTTCATTCACATTACCATCGTTTAATATCACCTACCAAACGGGCCGTAAATGTTACTTCTAAAAATATATTATTAATTAAAGTTGAATTTTAATACTCTCAAATATTTAATTCACCATTTTGATGTTTGATTTACGGTTTGATTCATCAACGCTCTCAAATGTTTATGACAAATTATAAAGACAACAACCGACACTTAATAATGGTACAAACGTCAAAATAGTGAAATAAACGAAAATTGACAAGAATTTAACGGAAAGTGCTACGACAATTAGATAAGGCATAAACTGGATGCTACAATGTGGAAAAATTTTACAAAAGTGCTACATCCTACGACTGACGTTTCATGAAAGTTCGATGCCATATGTGAAATTTCTCAAAAATTTATTACATTTTTTTATTTAGATTAAAATTTAGAGGTTGTTTGGTCGATATAATAGTCAATAATATCCATATCAAATTTCCTATACTTGATTCTTATTACAGTTGCAATTCATACTCACAGTCACATCTTAGGGTTACTATTATAGGAAAAAAAATGAGGTATGAGTTATGAGAGGTAGAAGAAGAGATCATTTTGGGTGCTCTTGGAAAATTGTACATTTTGAATTAATATCTCTTTTTTTTTTTATCAACGATTTAGGAAAATTTGATATTAATATACCCATGTAATGTAATTCATGTCCGATCAAAAAATGCTCCATTTTTGTTTTCGCAATTGTAATGGGGTATCCCATAGATTAGCTAGGTGGGCCGCTTGTGGCCTTTGTGATCAGGTTTGGGTTAGTGCCCCGACCTGATTAGATGACGCTTTGTATTCCGATTTTGTCATATCTGAATCTTAGCCTTCCCTTTTTTTTTAAAAAAAAACACCAAACTATTAATAGTGTTAATTATAACTTGAAAGTTGGAACTTTCTCAGTTCTAATTAACTTGCGACATTTTCTTTTTCACACAGTCCAATGCACTAATGTAGTTCTTAGTATCTCTAATAATGTATATAATAAAAAATTATAAAAATTTGATATTAATAATCTTTGCAATGAGACGAATCAAAAAAAATTTTGCTGGACTATATTTTAACCTATACATTAAAATCTAATCACAAGAGATGAAGGATGCCATTTTTTCTAGTGTTGCAATTAACTTGTAAACCTATGTGGGTTACTTGTTTTTTTATGTGATCACCGTTGAAAAACGCCCATTTATTATTTCCTCATTTGTAGCATTTTCAATAATACAAACACAAATAATTGTATCTTGTGCTATAAATAACGACACAAGTAAAATTATCTTTATTATCATTCATTTTAAATAAATGATACAAATAAGCACTATTTATATATATTTTTTATTTTAACAGACCATACATATAATATTTATTTATATCATTTGCTAGTACAAACAATAAAATAAATTTTATTTATTTGTATCTTTTATTTTTCAAATGATATGAAGACAACACTATATGCTTGTTGTCTTTCAATGCTAAATTGTTGATAAAATCGCGATTCTAATCTACGATTTTACGATCCAAAAACAAGTGAGCGATTTGAATCGCAGTTAGAATCTTAAAGTTGTAGAATCTTACGATTCTAGTTGGAATAAAATTTTTAAATGTAGAATCATAACACGATTTTACGATTTAACGATCCGATTCTACTAATTTAGTATGAATTATTTTTAAGTTTTCGTATGTACCATCTTTTACTAATCTCTTTCACATATACACATAAATTTCAAATTTTCCACCATGAAAACTTTTAGAAAACAAATTTCTTAATCGGTATGAAGATTTAAACTAATTATTAAAAAATTTTCGTTATATCCTTAAAAGTAACATCAAAGAAACATTAATTCATAAATTTAAAGTTTTGAATTGGATAATAATAATTAGAAACTAGATATTTTTAATATATTTAAGTTTATTTGTAGAATCGTACGATTCTACGATTCGATTCTACCGATTCGATTCTATCTCTTTAAACGATTCTAAGTAGAATCGCGATTTTAATAACTTTGATAGTATCTACTAATATAGTAATACTTTTAATATGTGTTGCAACTTATATATCCTAATAAAAAACATAGTTATAGGCCGTTTAAATTACGTAATACATTTATAAAAGTATCGATTATTGCTTATTTGTAAACTGATAGGGTAATATCACTTTATAATTTTAAATGAGTTATTACAATTCCTATCAATTGGTTTTAGTATTCTACTTGAGGCACCCTACCTCCACTTATAATACCCTAAACCCCAATTTCAGATACTCTAAACTCCAATTTAACATATTCTAAATCCCTATTTAACTATTTTTTTATATCATATCAGAAACAATACATATTCAACTTGGCTATTTCTTTTTTTAATCAAATAGAAATCAATCAATTGACATTTTGAAATTGTCACCTTTAATTAGTCAATCAATATTCTACATTTGTGACTGTTGCGTTTAAATTAATCAAAATCAATTAATTTGAATTAAAAATTCATTTATTGTGCTTATATCAAGCAAGTGTTAGATTTATCGGATAAAAACACAAATTCTTGTGAGAAACAGTCTTTTCGAGAGACGCATTAGATATATGGTCTAAATAGCCCAACTAATACAAAATATAGAGAAAATAAGAATGTGGACTGTTTGTTTCGAGGTCATTTCTTTGAGAAATGGTCGCTCACAAGAATAGCTAGATCAAAAAATCAAATATTTTATGTCATGTTTGGGAACAATGATTTTATTTGGAAATTTAAATTGGTTCAAGTTTATTGTTTACAAATCAGAAAAATTTCAAATTTGGATTTGAATCAATTTTGACCATTGTTTTTAGGGTAGTTAAAGTTGTGAATTTGAGAATGACTATCCAAGCCTTTTCATCCTCAAAATTTTCATTTATGATTACATAATTAAAATTTATATTTTAAAATGAAATACTTATTCCCAAATACTATATTTGAAAATTTTTGGGGAGGGTGTGTGATAAAACACAAATTCTTACTTGAGACCGACGTCTCAAGTTTTTAGGCTGGCACAATTTATAAATTAAAAAAAAGTTGATTGGCGGTTTTATAAGTTAAAAGGGAGATACGGGTTGGACTCTTTAGAAACATCTATACTATAGACGGTGTCTCAAAAGAGGACATGGTGATAAAATTGAAAGTTAAATGAAAAAAGTAGCAACTGAGTGAAGTAGGGGGCGACGACCAATAAAAAATGAGTTTTTTTCAAACTCTCATTGTTCATATTCGTCTCTACAACGTTCCTTTCTCGCTCCCCGCAAGTTCGCAACACATCAAAAACACCACGATTTGTGAAAGAGGAGAGAGAAACCTTCAATTTTGTTAATGGAAACAATCCGAAAACAAGCTACTAGGCTTCGCGAGCAAGTTGCTAAGCAACAGCAGGTTTCTTTTTTCGCCTATTTAAATACTCCAACCCTAATTATACTCATCATCATCATTTCCTTATTGTTTTCAATTAAATTTGATCTGATTGGTTCGTTTTCATCAATCTTTTAGCTCATTTTCGTCGATGCTTGAGCTGAATGTTAAAACTTGAGCACAATTTTGATTTATTTGTTGTTAAATTTTGTAAATCGTGTTTGTCTTTGCTTTTTTCGGTTAATTTTGTTAAATTTATGGTTGATTGGGTGATATGATTGATTTGTCTAGGTATTTCGTTTTTTTCGTAACGCATCTAATTTCAACGATAAATGATTTCTTGGTGTTGCAATGCGATCAAAGATTCGAATTTGTTTGTGGCAGTGGATTGAAATAAACTATTGAAGTCTGGATTTGAATTGGTTAATGTTAGTCTATTGAAATCGGTGAATTTGGTGATTGTATATTTGGGAGAAATGGAGGAACCTTTTGTATGAGGTTCTTGATCTGTTGAATTACGGGGCTTGAGTCCTTGATTCTTGAGGATTTCAGAATTTGCTCGCTGTGTTGCATAACACAGATTTTTAGAAGTTTAATGGTGAATTAGAGATTCCAAGTGGTGGCTGTAGTATAGCTACATTGGGAGGATCAAAGATATAATTGCTTTAAGCTGAAAACAATATCCAACTGATTTTTAGTTAATTACTCATTCCCCTTGTAGTCCATATAACATGCTCCATATTCACAAGTTGAGCTTGTATTGGTTGAAGAGAAACTTTTAAAACAATTCCAATCCTCTGGATCTGTCACTTGTTTAGAATGATGACCTGAGTGATATAATGTCTGTTGTTATGCGTGTTTGAAATCTGGATTGCAATACAGAAAGGAGAGGAAGATGGAACTTCATCTTATCACCAGTTGAGTGATATTCGAATGAGCTGAAGTTAAAATATATGGAAAACAGGCCATTGCAATTAAGTTTGTTTGTATTATAAGTGAATTGGCTTATTTTGATTAGCATACATAAGGAATTTCATACTGTTAGGTATTTATGGAAATATAGATAGGAGTAGAAAAGAAAAGATGGTGCAACTTACATCAAGTTCTAGACTATTTTAGTTGAGTTGAATCACCATGATGCTTAAGCTGCAGCATTTGTTAATCAACAGTTCAAATTTACAAGTTTTCATTTAAGTGTTTAGTGAACAAATTTCAGCCAACTTGTTCATGTATTGTCGATGAGTATTTCGATATTTCTGAATCCCTGTCTACATTAAATATCATCATCATTTCCCGTGACTGGAGATTGATACTTTCAAGCTGTTTAGATTTGACTTTTGTACTCCAGTGTGCTCCTTGTTGTGAATATCCTTAGTATGAATTTTATCAGAAATATTTTGATTGCGTAACCTTCTGACATTAATCTAAATAAAGTTCTTTGTATAATCTTGTCCTATGGTGCTGAAGTGTTGTTTAACATTGTCAAGTGGTGAACTATAGTAAAACATGAAGTCAAGTAAACTTAGATAACTATGCTACAATAGGCAACTTAGCTACTATAGCCTATTTAACTAGTGAAGTTTCTTTAGATGTCTGTATCCAAGACTTTGATGTGCCAAAAGTGGGAAAAAAAAATAAAGGTACAATTCTGACTATGACTAATTAGCAATTCATGCAATGTTTCGGCACTGTGCTGGACTATTGGTCATGTTTTTTGTGAGCTGATGAACTTTAATTTACTGAGAAGTATTCAGTTCTCTTTAGTAACCCCACTACGCCAATTGAATTTTGAAGGAGAAACATTGTGTGTACTTTCTTTTAGTTCTATATGATTACTTGACTTTGCTTGTATTCCTAAAGTTGAAAAATTCCTCTTTTACGATAGACTAGTGCATCTTAATGATTTGTATTTGTCTCGCAGGCTGTTCTCAAGCAATTTGGCGCAGGAGGTTATAGCTCAGATAACGTGATCACAGATGAGGCGGAGTTTCAGCAACATCAAAAGCTTGAGAAACTTTACATATCAACAAGGGCTGCTAAGGTTGCTTGACTTTCTCATAATAGTCTTTAGTTTGTCAAGCTTTCCTACTTATTCATGTTTTTCTTGTTTCAGCATTTTCAAAGAGATATTGTACGTGGAGTTGAAGGCTATATTGTTACTGGATCGAAACAAGTTGAAATCGGTAGCGTTTCTATCTTTAGCTAGAACAAATTTGATCTCATCCTTCACTTTGATAATAGTAGTTTTCTTATGTTCACAAAACTTTTCTTGGCACTTGTGTACTAGGAACAAAATTGTCTGAAGACAGCCGAAAGTATGGTGGTGAAAATACTTGTACCAGTGGTAGCACATTGTCCAAAGCAGCAGTCAGTTTTTCCCGAGCTCGTGCACAGATGGAAAAGGAGCGCGGAAATTTATTGAAAGCTTTGGGTACACAGGTCTCTGTTCTAATATAACATGTTTCGTCTTCTCTATTAACTTTAGTATGTTTGACTTCTGTGTTTTTCTCAATGGGGAAAAATGCTACAATGATTTTGTTCGGCAATTAAAAAATGCAACAATGATTGACTAATATCGTGAAATGATATTTTTACTTACTAATATAGTGTTGGAAATAAATGAAAAAGGCTATAATGATAATAGTTGTATTATTCTATTTCTTGGTTACATTTAGAACTACTCTTGAGCAGGAGAAGTATTACATACGGTTTGTCTAGAGTTGAACAATTTTTCAAAATAATAACAAGAAAGTCGCCACCTTCACACTACGTTTACAGGCTAGATATTTGGCTGCCTATCTGCTTCCTTTTCATTTTATGAAATCTCTGTTTATGCTTACTTCCTCATAACTGACTTGGTGTTAGTTAACAAGTTTATCTGCTCTTCTTATTACATATATCGATATCGTGTACGAGTTTTATTGAAGTTTTGCTGATTACCAGGTAGCAGAGCCTTTAAGAGCAATGGTTATGGGAGCTCCCTTGGAAGATGCTCGACATCTTGCTCAACGCTATGACAGAATGCGACAAGAAGCTGAAGCTCAGGTATCACAATAATTACAATATCATCTTGAGATTCGTAGCATAGGAGTAATATTGTCTTCCATTAATTTTTAGAATTACCTTGAAGAACATGTGTAACCATTTTGATCCAATTTGAACCTAGACAGGCAATTGAAGTTTCCAAACGTCAGGCAAAAGTTAGAGAAGCATCAGGAAATCCTGATGTTGTTATGAAACTAGATGCTGCTGAGTCGAAGCTTCATGATTTGAAATCTAACATGGGGATATTAGGAAAGGAAGCTGCAGCTGCAATGGCTGCTGTTGAAGCTCAACAACAGAGATTGACTCTTCAGCGACTCATTGCCATGGTAATATGAAATTTTTATTCTGACTGAACTTAAATTATCCAGTGCATGTATTGTAAGGCTGAACTGTTATTATTACCCCTCCTCCGTGTGCAATTTTTCAAGGTGGAAGCAGAACGTGCCTATCACCAAAGAGCAGTCCAGATACTTGAACAGCTTGAAGGCGAGGTATCCTCATTTCACCTTAACTGTTTCATGACATTTGTGCTGTCGAGCCTGCGATGTTGTCATGGCTTTCATATATTTCTGTCAAAAAGCTGAAAATCTAGTTTTTGGTGATATATAGATGATTTCAGAGCGACAACGTATTGAAGCTGCTCCCAGCCCTCCTATTGAGAATAATGTACCACCACCCCCAGCTTACGAAGAAAATGGTGTTTTTGCATCTCAGACTCAAAATGGTTCAACTGACAGCATGGGTTATTTTCTTGGAGAGGTTAGTGATAATATCTTTTTGGCTGGATATGTCTTAAGATGACGTGTCTGAAGCATGCATGAATCAACCTTTTCCTTGTCTTTTTGATTTTTTTTTGTACTGTGGTATTGTTGGGTGATTAGTTGTGGAGAAAGGAATTTGAATATGTAGTAAATATGTTAGCAACTTAGCATCATCATATGGGATAGAAACATCAAAGCAAGTTGAGACCATAGTGAGAAATCATAGCTAGCATGGTTGGCTGGTGATTGGGTTTGGAGAAAGGAACTTGAGTAGGTAGCAAAGGTTTAGGCTTTAGCTACTTGGCAATAGCCAATAGGCATCATCTTATTTGATAGTAATATCAAAGAAAGTAAAGATGATAGCGAAGAAGATATAGCACTGAACTATGGGCATCAAATGGAGCCATCATCATTATATAAAAAATCTTTTTCTCGATAAACTCCTTTCTAAATCATTCCCAAAACTATCACCCAATTTACTTGTACAAATTAAAGTAAAAATCTTCTTGTCTATAAACCTCCTGTCCTTTCTACATCATTCCCACAAAAAATTTCTCCGCCGAATTTCTATACATTTAATGAAGTCATCATCATTGAAGGGGGGAGGAGCTTACCTCAAGTGCAAGCAGAAAAGTTATTCCATTTTTTCATCAAGTAAAATCAACTACGAAATTTGTTATTCCTTCATCGTCTGAAGTCCTATTTTACACATCATTTTTTTGCTTCCTTAACATTAGAATACAAAAGGCTTCAAAGTTTGTAGAGGAGGAAGGGGTTTGAAATGCTCAATGTGGAAGAAACAGATAGTTCCAATAAGAAGCAAGGTTTTGGAAGTTCAGAAACTGTTACAGAGAAAGGTTAGAGTAGTGTGGATGTGAGAGAAGACCCTGAAAATGACGCCATCTATATGATCAATAGCGAACCCACTCCCATTCGAAAACTGGAGAGAATCTTTTTTTATGGAACAAAAAGAAAAGTCGTTAGTATTATCAGAAAACAAAATATAATACTTGCGCCTTTTGGCTTTGGGCCTTAGGCCATCGTCCCACTAGCCTAGACTTCGGGCCGGGTCTGAGCGGAAAATGTGATCCTTGGTGATTCACAAAGAAAATACATTATGAGGTGGTTTGTATAGAAAACGTGAAAAAGTTTTTTTTTCGCGAATTATCTTTACATTAATTGTTCTAATATCTATGTGATCAAGAACACAGAATGCAAAAGAACACAGAATGCTATATCTTTTTTGCGATTTAATCGTATTATTGTAATGTGTTTCATGTTGCAGGTTATGTGCCCATATCAAGCAGAATCTGACATTGAATTAAATCTGGCAATCGGGGAATATGTTGTTGTCCGAAAGGTTTACACTTTACATTCTTGCCTCGTATTTTTAATCCTTTGACTGCTCCAATGATTCTAAATTTGTCACAAGCGCCTCAATTTATAATGTAAATTTGAATCAATTCTTTGATCTTTGTGCATTATCGATGACTCATATCTCTGCTTGCTCGTCTAGAAGTACTATATGTATGTACAGCAGTTGCATAGGCTTAGTGGACAGATCACCTGGAACTGTTCGACTTTGACTGTACCCAGGGCCGTTTCTGACCATAGGCAAGATATGCATTTGCTAGGGCCCAGAGTTAAAAAGGGCCCTAAAATTTAAAAATTACAGTTAATGAAAGTACACACATAAAAAGTTTATGAGTAGTTTTTTTTTTCTCATTTAAGAATTATATGATACGTCTACATTTTTAATACTAATGATAATATAAAGGGTTCATCTTTGTTATTTTTCCAAATACTCGTTTAAGTTCAGAATTGACCCTCCATAGACCATAGAGAGGGCCCATATCTCTTAGTTTGCCTAGGGTCCATACGATGCCAGGAACGGCACTGACTGTACCTATGTCCTATTGGAAGCTTTTCCTTTTCACCTTAAAAATTAAGTGTAACAGATTATTCATGTTTTCAGTTGATAAACCCCAAGCCTTTGGCCTTCACATTATCCAATCGAATTGTAGTGATGGAGATTTAACCAAGGACCATTTTTCTGCGCATTGCTTGTTATATTTTCTCGTCCTAACTACAATACTCATATCTATATGATTTGAAAACAGGTATCCAACAATGGTTGGGCTGAAGGTGAATGCAAGGGAAAAGCTGGTTGGTTCCCATACGGATATATTGAACGACGTGAACGTGTTCTCGCTAGCAAGATTGCAGAAGTTTTCTGAAGTTACATATGCGTCGGCTGAAATCAGGGAGGCGTTTGTTTGCGTTTCAACTTTTTCAACAAACCCAAGTTCATTCTTCTAATGAAAATATGAATCGAACGTTTGCTGTAGGTGTGTTCTGTAGTATAAAATGTAGCTATCATTATTTGTCTCTTCATTTTTGTTCTTTCGTCCATTTCTTCTTTTTCCATTTTTGTTTATCTTATTATATAAATATATATATATCATTTTTGCTTTATATTGCAAGTGGGAAGGGAAATTGTTGGAATGGTGTGATGCAAGTGTGACTTATACTTCAAAAATTTGTTTTTGGGTTCTTGTGTTGCTTGGCCAATTGCCTACTTGTGAGACAAAACACTTCCATAATCCATTTGTTGTTTTTTTACAATTCTGTTGGTTTACTTTTATTGCAGTTCTTTGGCTATTGATCTGTCTGTTATGTTAAGCTTGAATTTTTAGCTGTGTAGATGTTTGGAAAGTAAAGTTAATGGTTGGGACGAGGCGAAGAGGTTTGGTTTTGCTTCTTTTTGTTGGCAAAAAGAATACAAAAATATTTTGCAATCGGTTTTTCGGCTAGTTAAAAAGTTGTGTTTTAAACCATAATGAAAAGACAATTTTGGTTGGGTGAAAAGGCAACTTTGGTTGGGTTTTTTCATTGGTTTGCTGGCTTATTTTTCCTCTAACAAATAGCTAATGAAAATTATCAATCATCAAACATCTCTCTAAACAACTAATTTATTGAGCAAGTTTAAAAGCCAAGAAAAATGACAATAATTTTAGCCGAAGAACCATCATTTGTCGAACACCTTCGAATTCTTCACATCTCTTGATCATTCCAGCGTCGCTCATTCTGCTGCTTTGAAGCTCGCAACTAATAGTCTATTATCAAGTTCGTGTCACATTTTAGGACACTTCATTGTTCAAGATTAATGATTTTATAGAATAACTTCATGACTCTAAAAGGTTGTCATTGTAACAAATTAACCCTAAAGGTGAAGAGAATTTTGCAATTATATAGCGTAAGTTTTCAGTATAGTTTTATCAAAATATTGAGTTAATATTTGTTGTTGAACTCGACTTTAAAAATTATTCTGAAAATAAGGATGTCTTCTTTTAGTTTATCAAAATCTGTAGAAGTCTTATAATTTCCCTCTTTTCTTAACAAATAGAATTGCATACATTAATTGCATCGAAGATTAATGGGGTCATATAATCCACCTACATTATATCTTTAGCTCCTAAAAAAGTAACCTCCATGGACTATAGTACTATCTACCATACACTAGTAAGTGGCCATGCATAGAATTTTTATTTTTTAACAAAATCGGTTTACAATTCAGACAAGACATTTCAGCTTGGCTTCATTAGAAGCAAAGTCAAGATATTTCTCAACCATTCTATGTACTATGCCTTATGTTTGTCCTTCACCCCATTATAATTTATCAACAATGGTCTACATCCATTCTTAATATCTCGAATCTCAATGAAAGTACATTTCCAACATTACAACATTTACAAGTAACTTAGCGTCCGGTTATACATGTAGCTGTTATATTTAAATATAATATTAGTTATAAGGTTTTTATTTCAATGACTCTTGAGAGTAGACAGTTTTCAAATATCTTTGTGTTTTGCGATGACGATTAACAAGAGTCAAACGCAGTCATTATCTCGCGTTGGATTAATACTACCTACGCCTATTTCAGGAAAATTTACGTCGCAGTTTCTAGAATGACTAACAAGAAAAGTTTATAAAATTTCATATGAAATAAGGATGGCAAAAGATGTTATCTCACTAGAAAGTGAGAATGTTGTGTACAATGAGATTCTTTGAACTTCATTCAAGCCGTTTCAAAATTTTCGGTGGCCCGGGGCGAAGACATAAATTGGGGTCATAATTCACATATAATATTTTAAAATAAAATAAAAATTAGGTAGATAAAAAAATACATATTTTATTACGATCTGGGGCTCTAATTCGCATATAATCTTTAAAAACATCAAATTACATATGGTTAAAACCTTGAAATCAAAGCCTAAACGTTTATATGAAAATATTTCTACGAGCCTTTCCAGATGTAAAGTCACTGATAATAGTTTCTACATTAATATGTTCTAAATTTTTTTTCTAAATACATAAATTAGGTAAACCATTTAACCTTAGTAATCTAGCATTTCTCCCAAAACTTAATAGAAAGAAAAGATTTTGATGAATAAAGTAGAATATAAAAAGAGGATTATATATAAAAATAGGTAAATCGTTATTTACTAACACCTTCTCGATTTTTCTAGTCTAAAAAATCTGTATCCCTATAAGGGACTGTTTCTCAAAGAGACAACCAAAAAACAAGTAGTTCACATTCTATTTTTTGAAAATAAGTAGTTCACATTCTTATTTTCTCTTTAATTTGTACTCCCTCCAATTTACCACTAAGTTTCCATTTGTTTTTTGACACTATTCATATCTTACTCTTAATTTGTATTTTATTATTAATCTATAAGTTAAAACATAGTCAAGTGGGATCTTGTTTGATTCGTCTCAATGCAAGGATTATTTATATCAACTTTTCATAATTTTTAATTATGCACAATTAGAGATATTAATAATTAAATAAGTATATTGGATAGAGTGCTAAAATAAATGAGACTTTAGTGATGAATTGAAGGGAGTATTAATTAAACTATTTAGCTCATCTATCTGGTGTGTCACTCCCATAGATGGTCTCTAGCGACAATTTCTCTCCTCGTTATACCATCCTAAGCAAAGAGCCAAAAACCAACGGTTGAAGCGATTTGTCATTCACTCAACTTCTCAAGCAGTGACATGCTTCATCTAAACTCCACACATTCAAATTTTCTGTATTTTACTCACATTGTTCACCTGTTCATAATCTCTATTACTCCAATTATTTGAACCATTCAAAGTTTCTGGTATTACTTCTTCCTCCATTACCAATTTCTTGCAGATTTAACCACCCACAATGCAATTCAAAGCCATTTCTTCTCCTTCTTACCTTCAAATCAAACCTCCCATTGTTAAACAAATTTCTTCAACTTTCAATTTTAAACCCTTTTGCTACTCTCAATTTTGGAACCCTAAAATCTCCCATAAATCCTACAGAAATTTGCTTAAATTTGGTTGTATTAGTCCAAGTCAAGAAGTTTTGGGTGATTTTGTTAATACCCATGAATCAGAATCTGAAATTAGTGAAATTGGGATTGTTTCAGATAATTTGGAGGTTCAAAATGTGGGACCCACAAATGAGGGTGATAATTTAGCTGACCAAAATGTGTGGGATCAAATGATTGAAATTGTCAAGTTTTCCGGGCCAGCTGCCGGGCTATGGATTTGTGGACCTTTAATGAGTCTTATTGATACTGCTGTTATTGGTCAGAGTAGCTCAGTTGAGCTTGCTGCTTTAGGTAATTATTATTCTTTTAATGAAGAAAAAAAGGGGTTGAATTTTGGAAATTAAATTGTGTTTTTTTGTGAATTATAATTAAAGATTATGTTTGTTTTAATGAAAAATGTTGAATGGGCAGGTCCAGGAACTGTGCTTTGTGATTATATTGGATTTGTATTTATGTTTCTTTCAATAGCTACTTCCAATATGGTTGCTACATCACTAGCCAAACAGGTCATTTGCTTTAACATTCATTTTTTGTGTATATTAGACTATAGAAGTATTTGAATTCCCAACTGTTCTATTCCATTACCTCAATGTCATTAACGGCCCGTTTCGTTAGTGGTACTAATTGGTGGTAATGGGAATGATTTGTAGTGTAAATTTTTATGATATGTGTCGTGACATTACCATGGTAATGAAAGTTTGATCATAAAAAAGTTCTTTTTGTTTATACTTTTTCATTACCACCTAATATTACATGTTTGGTAATGCATTGGGAATGAATTTTGCGAAAAAATTGAGTTTGCTGAAGGAGAATAAGTATAGCCGAGATATTCTTACCAAAATTACACTAACATTCCATTACTAATCCTATCATTTAGTACATGTTACTAAACAGGCCATGTTGAGGAAATGCCAGCTTAGTGGGCTAGTTGCTCTGCTACCTTATGGTTTTGGGAAGGAACTTCGTTTAGTTTGTATAGAGTCAATTCTCCTCTTATGTGGGGTTGTACACACGAGCTCACTGGTGGTCCTGGGCTTGTTCAAATGAGCCCATGACATTTAGTCAAATGGCTCCCATCTATGGGGGGTTTGGGGTTGAAAGTACGTGACCTTACCCTTGAGAGGTTGTTTTCGTTTGATCCTTCGTTAACTTGTAAAAAATATTTCATGTAAAGTAAAACATGATAATTGTGTCTTGTATGCTGTGCTATAAGCAATAAGAAAAATTAGAAAAAGTGATTAGGGGGTTCTAATGTTATCCTAAAGATGTCTTATGTAAATCAATAGTTTAATATTATTGTTTGTAAAATAATCACCGATGAAAATTGCTTCAATAAAGATGGCATTATGACATGATTCACTAGTCTCCTTGCAAATTGCAAATCAAAAAAAATCAAATTATGGTTAGTTTTGGGCTATTTTAGGGTCATTTTGAGCGAAGTGCAATATCAAAAAGCAAATTAACTGGCGAAGCATATGAAATTGTGACCTACACAGGTTCTCAATTGAATCCGATGAAAACCAAAACTGTCTATATATAATTGGATACAGTAAATATCTAAGATCTTCAAGCATTTACTGTATAATGACTCTCCATTGCTGTTTAGTGTTGCATACAAGGTCTCGATTTTCATGCTAGTAATTGATGCAGGATGAGAATCAAGTGCAACATCAGATCTCCATGCTACTATTCATGGGTCTGGCTTGCGGAGTTTCACTGCTTTTGTTGACGAAATTCCTCGGTGAATGGGCTTTAACTGGTAATTAAAACTGGTACAAGAACTTGGCTGCTACTATTGTTAACTTCTCAAGAAAACACTCTTTTTTGGATTTTGATTTTGAATTTTCCTTTGGAAAGTCACTTTTCTTGGAAAGCAATGATTTAGCTTTGTGTTTCATCTTTTCTTTCAGCTTTTGTGGGAGTGAACAATGTTCATCTTGTGCCTGCTGCAAATACATATGTACAGGTTTGTATGCGTCTTATATAAGTTCGAATGATTATGCTTGTAAAGCCTTAGTCGGTATAGGAATGAGGGGATTATGTGCATATGCAACGTTCATTATGTTAAAGTATACACCATATCCTTGGCCCTCAACCATTAGCGTACTTGATATAGTATCAGAAGTTAGCGTGACAAGAGGTCACAGGTTCGAATCTCAACCACTCAAAAAGAAATATTTAGCGTCAGGTTTGGGGTGCATCCACACTTCTAGCCAATAGGCCTTTGTGTGAGGGGACATGTTACAGTATATGAAAAACGATGCTATATTAGAGATCAAACATGTAATGTGTACGAAGTCTTGTGATGAACAAATTACACTTTCAATGAAAACAATGTTTGTAGGAGATAATAATGCAATTAAAATGACACAAAGATTTAACGAGTTTCACCCAATTTAGGCTACGTCCTCCTGTGTGTAGTATCTCACGTATATTATTAAAGGAGTTCAAATAACTCTCAAAAGTGGAGAATTACAATAGAGAAGAGATTAGACTTGTGATTACGCTTAGGGATGTTTGTTGATGTTTTACAATGGCATATGAGAGCTCTATTTATAGATGTTTGTACATTAATGAGTATTACATAATTAAGGCTAAGGTTTAATGCATAATAAACAACTTCAAGGAAAATCCAGAGTCAAAAACTGAATCCAATGCTCGATCAAGGTGATGCTTTGTTACTTGGACGCCTCATACAAGAATCTTCACCCTTTAATTTTCTCATCAACTATCATTCATCATGCCATAATTCATCTTTATTACACCCATGTTTAAGTCTCTTGTTAAATGTCTCATAACTTCATGCATTCAACACCCACTTAACTTCACATTCATCACACAAATTAAGACTCTCACTAAATTACCCATATGATTCCTCTTCTATGCTACCACACTAATGCATAGAATTTATTTGGTGCACTCAAGTCACCAATTACACTAACATTATATAACATATCTTGGGGCCGCAATCATTAGCTTAAGTTTTTTGATGAGTTGGTTTCTTGACACATTAGACCTTGATTTAAGAATTGTATTTAATGAGCTCTTTAAGTGTTGAATGCTAGTACGGGGAATTCGAGTGTGATATGGTGTGAGGTATCTATAAACTAAGATCTTCCCTTCTCCCTACTTAATAGTTAATACTACCACCTAAAAAGCATTTGGCCGAATCAATAGAAAAATTAAAGCCTTCAAAACAAGCTATAGTTTGATCTTTGCTCATAGTTAAAGTGTTTTTATAGCCTTTTCTTACAAAATATAATAGGCAGTTAGGAAAACATTTACAAATAGTTTTTGGAGCATGTGTCCCCTTCAGTTTATTCGTTGTGATTTCTGGCTTATTTTGGTTTTTGTTTGGGTTGCTAGATTCGCGCCTTAGCATGGCCTGCTATTCTTGTCGGATCTATTGCTCAAAGTGCCAGGTAAAACAAACTGTATGGTCATGTGTTTCACGAATTTTTTGTAAAAGATTGTTTCACTCTGAGACGCGCATCATATATGGTTTAAATATCTCAATAATACAAATAATCAGCATATGGACTCCTTATTTTGAGGTTGTCTCACCGAAAGACAGTTTGTTGTATGTTAGCATTGTTAGCAATATGCCTCAAAGACGTGTTAATGTGCAAATGCTCCGCCTCAAATTTTCAGTTTAGGCATGAGAGACTCCCTAGGACCATTGAAGGCTTTGCTGATTGCAAGTGTTCTTAATGGAGTCGGTGATGTGGTACTCTGTACTTTCTTGCACTTCGGGATCGCAGGTGCAGCATGGGCTACTGCAGCATCACAAGTGTGTTATTCTCGCCCCTTAAAATAGTGCAAAAATACGGTTCCAGACTTCCAGTCACAGTAGTGGTAACGGTAGTGAAACGATTTTGCGGTCAGTGCAGATGATTTTTCGGTCAATGCAGCCTATAAATCGTTCGCTTTGAACTCAAAAACTTCTACGCTGCAACCTTGTTTTTGCACTATGGCCGTAAATGTTCAGCCAATTCGATATATTCTTTTACGTATATGTTTGTATGCATATTTTTTAATCATGGAAGATCATCTTACAGATAGTTGCAGCTTACGCAATGGTTAATACATTGAATGCGAAAGGATACAATGGCTATTCGTTTTCAATTCCATCGTATTCTGAACTTCGAGAAATATTCGAGATCGCTGCCCCAGTCTTTATAACAATGATCTCAAAGGTTAACCTTTAATATTAGCTTAACATTCGAAAATTTATTTCTAATTCGAATCAATTTATATCGAACTATTATTTATTTCATATCAGGTCGCCTTCTACGGCCTAATTATTTATTTTGCAACATCTATGGGTACACACACAGTGGCTGCTCATCAGGTGTGCTAAACATGCGTTATGTTCTGTGATTTCCGATCCTTTTGTACTCTCGAATCGAACACGTTATATTCTCAAATGACTGTTGTGTAGGTCTTAATTAATATATATAGCATATGTTCAGTATGGGGCGAGCCCCTTTCTCAAACGGCACAATCGTTTATGCCGGAGCTACTATATGGAGCCAGCCGAAGTTTAGTCAAGGTAGCTATTATCCGTGACATTATATCTACTTACTAATTGTAGATCTTATAAATGTGTTACCTGAAATCAGTGTCAAATGATTCCCTAATCGCCCCGATGATCGAAAAATGCAAATTATGGTCGGTTTTAGGCTATTTTTAAATCAATTTTGAGTAATCGCGAATTCAAAGGGGAACTAACTGGCGAATTATGTTTCACTGCTTGAAATATACCTGCTGTCAAAAACATATCTGTTCGTTGCACTTTACCTTAAAATTAACGGAGTTTATTTCGCTAACAGGCAAGATCGCTTTTGAAGTCTCTTCTGATAATAGGAATGTGTATTGGGCTACTTCTTGGAACTGCTGCAACAGCCGTCCCATGGTTTGTTCCCAACTTCTTCACTTCTGATCCAGTAGTCATCGGAGAGGTTAGTTAAACGTCCTACGCATTTTGCTCCCCTTCTTCATATTTCTTTCGAAGTATATTACACTAGAGATCTGGTTGTTAGAGGTAGGCATTCAGAGACTCCGGAGTGTTGAGAGCCTGAGAGTGCCAAGGCCCCACCATTATAAACTATATTAAATACTTAGAAAAAAAAAGAAAAAAATTTGAATATCTCAATTAATAAATGCCACTCCCCCCTTCATTTTTTGTTTTTCTCCAATTATATTAGTAATAATTATTTTTGACAAACCCCTTATAGTTAAAATCCTGAGTCTGCCATTGATTCGGGTAGTCAATCGCGTTTTGAGTTTTAACATTTTTTCTTGGGTCATTTTCAGATTTGGTACGCACCTTAATAAACTATATGTTAAAGCAGGTTTCATTTTTATTTTGGGTCGTTTCAAGTCATAATAAGAGTTTGGGTTAGTTTTGATGCATTTTCAAGGCTCTATTTTGCAGATGCACAAGGTTTCTCTTTTTTTCTTCCTTGCTGTAAGTGTGACTCCATGTACACTCCCTTGCGAAGGCACATTACTGGTAAATTTGCTCGTTTCGTATTCATCCTATGCTCACACTCAATTTCTTGTATTCTCAATTGCTCTTAATGATTACTATTAGTTATAGAACAATGAATCATTCGATGATGATGAATCGAGATCCTTTTTTTTCGTTGCACAGGCTGGCAGGGATCTCAAATTCATAAGCAAATCAATGAGTGGATGCTTCACTTTTGGCGCACTTATATTGCTGGTAAGCTAGCTGATCTTCCGAGAAATTTGTTGTTTTAGTATTCCATTCCAAAGGTAGTTGGATTTTCTTATCATCTCTGTTAGAGTATATAACATATCCTGGAGCCTTAATCATCAGTTTAAGCTTTTGGTTGAGTTGGTTCTTTGACATGGTATCAGAAGTCAGCGTGACAAGAGGTCATGGGTTTGAAATCTCAACTACCCCTCATTAAAAGTGGAATATTTAGTGTCAGGTATGAGGGGGGGCATGTGTTGTAAGAGGGCGTGTTAGAGTATATAACATCTCTAGGAGTCTCAACCATCAGGTTAAGCATTTGGTTGAATTGGTTCTTTACAAGGAAACTACATGATATTTCAAACATACTCCTATGTTTCTTTATAGGTCATTCTCGAGACGAGGGTCTCACTAACTGCAGCCTCCTTATCTTTTTCGACAAGGGTATCGTCTGCCGTCATCGAACCCTCCCCAGATCTGATCATAGCTTCTATGAGCAGAATATACGGATGTGATGATGACTCCTATCTTGTTCATAATAACTGCATTTGTGATTAGGATCATTCATCTCCTTTCTCCTTGATGAAGGAGGGGCTTTTAGAATATCAAATCATAAAGCATTATACTTCCATTGAAATATAGAAATAATTCTTTCACGTATTTAATCCATCTCAATGAATTTGCTGCATTTCTATCTTGGGTTTTTCCGACCAATCTGCTTCATTTGCGTCATTGGCAGCGAGCCTCATCCATACATCAACACATTCCATTGAAATATAGAAATAATCCTGCATTTCTTCCTAATTTGACAGTTTGTGAAGAATCAAGGATTGGGTTTAGCGGGTTGCTGGAGTGCGCTCATGTTATTTCAATGGGTAACATATTTCGTGTAAATTCGTTATTCATTTAGCAAATCTTCGACATCTTCTAACCATCTTCCTCACATTTGATAAATAGGCGCGCTTCTTGATGTCTTTAAGACGCATCTTTTCTCCTAGTGGTGTATTATACTCCGAAGATCTTGAAAGTTCTCGGTTAGCTGAGCTGAAAGCAGCGTAGTTGTACATAGATTCAACGTCGATTTTTTTCACTCAATTGATATGTTTTTCTTTTCGACCTGCTACTGGGTACGCGACACTCCCCGGAAGTCAATTTTGATCTGCTACAATGAGCCTAAAGGATGCTCAAAGCTTGGATGTGTAAAATACACTAGAAGTCTAGAAGACTAGAACTATACTAGCAATTTATCATTTTAATTTAAGGAGAAATGTATGTAACTAAATTAAGTTTTGATATTATTGTATATGTTAAAGTGTGAATTTGGATTGCTATGAATATTTTGTGCATTACTATATTAGTTACTGTCGTGAGATATTGTCTCTTGGTGAGATCAAATGACCTTAAAAGAAGGAGTTCGTATTCTTGTAATGTGTGTGAGATGGCCTATTAACTCATATATAAGGCGCGTTTTATAATGAAATCGCCTCATATAACAATTTGTGTTGTATTTACATAAGCTTCATTTACAACATTGTAAATTTGTTGCTCTGTTATTTATTTCTATGGGGAGATAAATTTAAAAAGTTAATGAAAAATTATGTGACAAAAAAAAAGATAGGAGAGACATATTTAGGAAGGTATATTGGTATACCAAACCATTGTAGATGCTCTAAGTGAGTTTGGTTGAGATTTTTAAACCAATTAATTAAATGGCTCGATTCAACCTAATTTGTTCCTTAAATGTATTAGGTTAAGATTAAAATTTTGAACTTGAAATAAACATGTATATCTCATCTAATTATACGAGTTATTTTTTAATCAAATCCATCAGTATAACATAACTTAATTTATTCAATATCATCTTATCTTTCATAGTGAATGCATAATAAATAAGTCATAAAGTAAAAAGTTAAAAATTGAGGCCTAATAAATAAGATGCAGTCAATGTTAAAAGAATCTAAAATGAAAATAAAAAACTCTAAATAGGTTAAGTGGGTCAAAATTAAATTGGCTTGATTTGAAACATATTATTTTCAACTCAATTAATTAAACAGGTTAGATTTATATATGGCCCGAACACGAACATGTACCGACTTGATCTATTTGACAGGCTAATTTGCTAATCCTGTTATACCTCATAATCATATTTAGCTTTAAAAAAATTGATAGACTACTCTTATAAAAAATGTGCATCTTTTTTTCTATAGAACATATTTGCTAAGAACTCCATAGTTAAACGTACTTGGTGGGGTGTAATCGTAGGATAAGTGATCTCTTGGGAAGTTTTCCTAGGTGCGCACGAGTGAGGCCAACGTGCATTAAAGACTTGAGTTGGTTTGTGGGGCCAATCTACAGTCTCCATGAGTAGCCACTAGCGGTCCGAGGGGTCGGTGTGTTAGAAATCTCCTATCTAAATACCTACCTCGCACGTTATACTTAGAGGCGCATATGCAAGAGTTCAGGCATAAATTAGATATGATAGCTCGAGTCAGGTTAATTTTGATTCTTGTGTATAAGTAAATATATTGACATTTTGATTTGATGTTCATATACAAATTATTTTAACTCAAGTCAAATTATACTGAAGTTTAATTAATCAAATTAATTTTAAACACCTCTAACTAGAATATAAGTGGTTTCAATTTGAAGTCCCCATGTTGAGAATAGGTGCTCTTTTGAGAGACCGTCTTTTGTAAAGACGACTCTCAAAAGTCGAGCCCAAATCTGTATTTAGAGTTGTAACAATATATATTTAGAATTGGACTGGGCTTTTAAAAGTCTTCTTTACAAAAGACGGTCTCAAATAAAAATTTGGTTATTGAAAATCTTTTACAAAAGGGAGAATGATGGAAGGCAAGTGATATTGGGACAATTATACAATGGAATGGACCCTAGAAATGATGTTGAATAATGTACGTGGAAGAGTACATTACTTCGAATCATGGCCTACCTTTCATTAGCATATTCAACACTCTTGTCTCTTGAATGATCAATCTCTTCGACTATACTTTCTCGGTTTCTCTCGATTTGCATGATTTTTTATTTTAATTTATTGTATTGACTTGGTCTTCTTTTTTATTTTTGGTAATTATCGACTTTCTTTTATTTAATTTCAATCACAAACTTATTCTCTATCTCTCTATATTGTAACAACTCATCTTTAATATCCACCTAATTTTCACTAGAGGTGTTCATTCGGGTTATCGGGTCGATTTCGGGTTAGGTACTTCGGATTTGTTCAAATTCGGGTTTTGTCTCCACATTGGTTTTAATATAATTGTAAATTTATTTTTGAGTCGAGTTAAATCGGGTCCAATTATATAGTCGGGTAAATATCGGATCATCAAATCTGTTTTCAACGCCTCTAAGTTTCAACAAAAACAATTAGTACTAACTAATAAATGAGCTAGAGATAACTGAGTATTTCTTTTTATTCTCTTGCATTTTTCTTCTTCTTCATCATCATCCCCTTTGTATCCCGCTCATAGAAAACTATGGCCAGGGTCTGGGGAGGGAAGGGACAGCGGCAACTTATACCCATAAAAGAGAGTGTTGTCAAAGAGTCCCCCAACTCGAAAAAGAATAAGATAAGATTCTGCAACTGATGGGTACGAGTGCGGCTGAAGCGAACTCCGCAAGTCGGCATCTTATTACACACAAGCGTGACCCTTAGACATAAGATGCGTATTAATAAAATGCATATGGATAAAAATACTTTAAAATAAAAAAGAAAACAATAGTAATAATAATAGTAATAGCAACGAATAGAAGCCAGAGAACAAGAACACTGACAAGTAAGCGAAGGGAGAATCAGAAGTCTAAAACATGGATAAGGCGTCTCCACTTACCTTTATCCCTGCTCAGGTCCTCGGAGAGGTTTAATTCATGTAAGTCAACTTTTATTTGCTCATCCCAATGTCTCTCGGGTCTTCCCCGACTCCTCTTACCCTCTACTATGATGCTCTTTATCCTCCTCACAGGGGCGTCGAAAGTCTTCCTCTTCACATGTTCAAACCACCTCAATCTATTTTTGCGCATTTTTGCAGGAATAAGGGCAATCCCTAGTTTGTCTCTAAAGTCTTGGTTTCTAATTCGATTCATCAATGTATGCCCGCACATCCACCTCAGCATACGCATTTCTGTAACTTCCATCTTTTGTTCAAAAATCTTCTTTATAGCCAACATTTTTTCCTTTATAGCACAACATGTTTAATTGTCACCCTATAAAATTTTCCTTTTAACTTATTGGGAACTTTCTTATCACATAACTCCGTGGTTGCTGCTCGCCACTTGAGCTAACCCGCATGTATTCGATGATTGGCTTCTTCGTCCATTTCCTCATCCATCTGAATGATTGATCTCAAATATATGTACTTCATCTTACTAGTAACTACTTCTTCACCAATAGACGCTTTTGGCTCGCCAATCGGTGATGTTCCAATAAAGACAACGCAAATATTCAGTCTTCGTACAGTTAATTCATAACCCTTTATCTTTTAAAAATTTCCTCCACTCATCCAACTTATTACTAACTTCCTCTTTAATTTTTACTATCAACACGATATCGTCAGCAAATTGCATTTTTCATCGCTATTTATCAAATTATTTTTGCGTCAAAAATTACAATACGACAAAAAGTAATAAGGAATCATACAATCTTATAAAAAGACTATAAAATTCCACATGACACTTTTCTAAGTGATTTGGCATATGAAATATCTCTTAACGAAGTTAGCATTAACTCATTCATTTAATATATGAGTAATATATCACAATTAGATATATTTTTTTGAATTTTCTTGGAATATAATATTTTTGAACATAAAAGAACATAAGATTTTCAATTAATGTTTCTTAGAATGTATATTTGTTTTTTTATGTTGAAGTAGCTAATTAATACTAAAATTTTTTGATTAAAATTTTAATTTCTAAAATATTTATCATGAAACAACAAAGACATGACAATCAAAAATTATATTGAGAATGACAAAAAATCGTTATATAAACACTGTTGAACGATTGCACAGATGTGCCTTAAAAAGTATGACAACTTTAATTAATACTTATATTAACAACTAGCTTGAATCCCGTGCCAAGCACGGATAATCAAAAAATATTTAATAAATAATCTCTAAAATATAGATAAAATTAGTTTAAATTATATCTATATTTGGTAAACATAATAAATATAGAGAAAATAATATTTGATGTATGAGAAAATTAGTCTTTGCATTACATTAATTCTTTCAAATTTTAAAACTCTAAAATTAAACTTTGGACTTGAATTATTTTTAATGAACTTGTAGAATGAACAATATTTACCACTATAAATTAAGAATGAGAAAAATATGTAAGCGATAAACTTAGCAATTTAAAATAAAAATATAGGACACGTATTCGCTTTTATAGTGCCGGATTCTCTTTTCAAATAATAGATACTATTTACATGTTTGTGATTTCTTATGAAGCATTAATAGCCTAATAAGAGATTTTGTGAAGAATAATGATATTATATTGTTCTTTTTTTTACTTTATCTATAGAAGTATAATATAACAATTTTCTTCTTTGTTATTTTTAGAAGATCCTATATAACATTTTTATAATTTTGATATTAGACAATTGTACCATTTATTACGTCTTAATTGTTAATATCTTATATGTTCAAAAAGAAAATGTGAAAAAACCTACTTTTAATAGACAAATAAAAAATATTTTTATTGATGAGTTGGATTCTACTATTTTTAATATCTATATATAAGTAGTGGATAAGTTACCGGTAAATAGATGTAACTAAACTCGTATTTCATATAGGATGCTTAAACTTTTGCAAACATCTATGAGATTTCCAACCAAACTTTATATTTCCAAGTGAGCAATTATAATCATACTTTTATTTTTCAAGACAATATTGTTACATTAATATTCATTAAATTTATATAATTAGTATAACTATTCTAAGATAGTATAATATAAAGATTAAAATGATTAATAAGATGTATTTTTAATTTCTTATGTCATTTTTTTTTTTTTTTTTTTAAAAATTTTTTTAATATATTTCAATATATACATGTCAATAAGATACTTTATTGGTTTTTCTTTAAGTATATTAGTGTAGATAGATAGATTTTACAGACGGATGAAACTTTCTATTTAATGATATTCTATTGCTATAATAATTAAGAATGATAGTTTAAGTGATCATAATTTATTGATATTTTATTATAGAATATAAGATGTAGTAGATATTTAAAAGGAACGGATATTTAAAAGAATTTGACCATATATTGTCCAATTTTTTATGGCCATTTTTGTAGATGGATATAAATCAATATGATACGTATATAACATAAGTAACAGAAATAAAGAATAATGAAGATATTTAAAAGAATTTGATCATACATTGTCCAGTTTTTTTAATGTCATTTGAGACGTTAATTGATTTGAATAATAGGGCATTCAATCTTAATTATTCTACTTACCCAATTTAGCTAAATGAAGAATTTTGGAGGGAAAACAATGAATATGAAAGCGACACGTGTCCTACTAAAGAATGCATTTAGTATATAGTATAGATAGATTAGACGTTTATTCATTAAAAGCACATATTTTAACATTCTTTATCAAAGTATACAAATTTAATATTATAATTTTATATAATAGCCTCTAATTTTATATGAAATATTATACTAACAATTTCGTGCATTACACGAGTTTCTATACTAGTTTTTCTATATAGTAATTGTTACTTCCTCCGTTCCATTTTAGTTGCACCATTGGGTTTAGTACGTTTTTTAAGAGTCGTCAAATCAGTATGGTAAATGTAAGGATGATGTATGATTGATGGTGATATGTGGGGTAAAAATAATTTTTTTTTATTATAAGTAGATAATGGTTGTGACTTGTGAGTATATTAAATATAATTAATGGGATGATGTATGATTGATGGTGATAGTGGGGTAGAAATAAAGTGAGGATAAAATAGGTAGATTATTTTGCCAAAAATAGTAATATTGCAACTAATATGAAACTTCCAAAATTGGTAAGTGTTGCAAGTAAAATGGAACGGAGGTAGTATATGTTTGACTATTACTCCCTCCGTTCTTTTAAGTTTGTCCATATTACTATAACGGACAGTTTCAAAACTTTGTCCTATTTAGAATACTTTCCTATTTTAGAAAGTTTTTATCTTTCATATACTCTCTTTATCTCTCAATTAACCCTCATTTCTCTCTCATACTACCAATACAATCATTAATTCACACCACTATTCTAATAAAATAATATCCACTATCTACAAAGATTCCACTTTTTTTAATTTGTGTGAAATCTTTAAATACAATCATTAATTTACACCACTATTCTAATAAAATAATACCCACTATCTACAAAGATTCCACCTTTTTTAATTTGTGTGAAATCTTCAAATATGACAATAAAAAAAGAACGGAGGGAGTACTTTGCACGCGTATTTCACGAGCAAAATACAGTTGTAATGAGTACTAGTAAGAGTAGTAGTGTAGTACTCGGTTCCCATATTCTATATTTTTTAATTGCGTATTTTAATTTTTGTTATTCTATTTAAGATATAAATTATCAAATAACGCATTAGATTGCATAATATAATTAAATGTAGCAAGTATAATTGAACGAAGTAAATAATAAGCTTTACGCATTAGATTGCATAATATAATCAAATGTAGCAAGTATAATTGAACGAAGTAAATAATAAGCTAAAGCTAATCCAGCTATTGACTTATTTGGGTTTGAGTTGAGGTGTTCATTCGAATTTAGATAGAATTTGGATAAAATTTCTCAAATTAGCTTAATTTGAATCCTTGCGTATATTTAAATATGTTGATATTTTAATTTGATTTGTATATAAGAATTATTTCACATTCGACTTACAAATTAATCTCGTTAATTTCCTTTGACAATTTCCTTTGACAATTTTGCGATTTTATGGTTTTTATTTTGTGCGGACTTGAGTGAAATGACTTAATTAAGCTAAATAATTTACAAGTTGTCTTGTATGAGACCGTCTTAATATGAGACAAACCCTTATAATTAGTCAATTTCTCTATTTGATCACTTTAAAATAGTAAGTGGTTAGTTTGACCACTAATTTACATGGGTCAATCCAATAGAGATAGTCTTACCATTAAATTGTCTTATTTAAGAATTTATGATTAATATAATGGTCTGAAATCTGAATCCATCTATTTTTTAGCTTGTAAAAGTATGGGTCAAATCTGGTCTATGATCTTAAAAATCTAATGAGTCGAATCTGAATCTAATGTACATATATATGTCAACCCAATAGAGATAGTCTCACCATGAAACTATCTCATTCGGTTTTTGTATTTTTAAAAAATCTAATGGGCTGACCCAATTGAGATCGTATTTTTAAAAGACGGCCTCTCACAATAATTTTTGTATTTTAAAGGACTAACTTAACTTGATAATTATTACATTCATATTTTTATGTTGTAAATATATATATAATTAAGTATAATTTGTAAATATATATTCATGATAGAGCATATTTTTATTATTATATCATTTAACAAATTTTTTTTCATATTGAATAATATCTTGCTTGATATTCAATATTTATCAGATCTAAACTTATGGTTTTGATATTAAAAAATTTAATATGATTGCAAGACATATGTAATCATACAAATTAGTAAAAAAGATTAGAAAATTGTATATGACATCCTCACAAAGGCTTGCTACATGACACACAATTATTGGTTGAATCGAGATTATTTAGCATGTATATCACAATAATAAAATCATATCATTATATCATACTTTAGTTTAATATAATAACTGAAAAATTCCAAATGACATCCTTATAGTGGTTTGGTTTGCCACATGAAATGCAATCATTGGTTGAAGAGAGATTATAATATGGCATGCATATCACAATGATTGAAACAAATAAAATCATCATATCATATAATCTAATAAAATGACAGAAAGTTACAAATGCATCCTCACAGAGATTTGCCACATAGAATGCAATTATAATATGACAAGTACTTCCTCCATTCCATAATACTTGCTACTAATAGTGACAATTTTCCACACAACATGTCACATTTAGTAGCAAGTATTATGAGACGAAAGAAGTATATCACAATAAATGAATCAAATAAAATCATATACAATTTACTAAATGACATCCTCACAGAGATTTGCCATATAAATGAAATTATTTATTAGATAGAGATTTAATATGACATGTATATCACAATAATTGAATCGAATAAAAACATCACAACAAGATATATTTTTAAAAATTTCTTAGAATATAACATTTTCGGATATAGTTTTTTCATAAAAAATTTAAACTTCTAAAGAATATACACATCATTATGATAAACAAAGGGAGTATATATTTTAGTATTTTGTAATACCTATTGTTTTTAGTATATTTTACTTACCTTATTTTAACATTTTTATATGTTTATGAACCCTAAAAATTTTCCATAAAATTTATTTTAATATTTTTAATTTACATAAATTTTTATACTAACTTTATTCTATATACTTTTTTATACTTATGATTTCTAGTTTTTTTCTATTAATTTTATTATTCAATAAAAATAATATTTTATTATTTAAAAAATTAATTTTTTATAAATATTTTTAGAAATTCAAATAAAAAATGCATGAACTAAAAAAAAGTTAATAAGTGAGGAGAAAAAGGTTTGATTTTTGAAGATTAACCATAAAATCACCTACCTATCCCTTGAATTTAGCCTTTTCTTTTCTTTTCTTCTCTATTTCCTTACCCAACTCTTACCCACTTTTTTTTTCTCTCTCATCAAAATTCTACCTTTCCTTTTTTTTTCCAACTTTCCTCCATCTCATTCCAATTCCATAACAGATTTAAGCAAGGTAATTTTTTAATCAATTAATTAATTAATACACAACATTTATTTACTTACTTCATTTTATTTC
Organism: Amaranthus cruentus; assembly: GCA_019425755.1. Lineage (NCBI taxonomy): Eukaryota > Viridiplantae > Streptophyta > Magnoliopsida > Caryophyllales > Amaranthaceae > Amaranthus > Amaranthus cruentus. The sequence goes on from CM033450.1 coordinate 5,836,791, forward strand.
ATTATATATAACAATTCATTTTTCCATTTTTTCTTTTTATTTGGGTTAATTTAGAGAATCATATCAATAAATTAATTAATTTTTTTTATAGACGGTGAGAATTGAACTCTTTTACATGGGCAAGAAAAAAACCTTCCACTGTTAGACTAACTTGTGATTTTTTTTGCACCCTTAATCAATTAATTATTCTAATTTAAATTTAATTTTAAAAATCTAATTTAGTTTTTATAAATTATAGTTCTAAAAAGGGTCAATTTTTTTTTTTTTTTTTTTTTTTTGTGTAGGTAATTGTTTTTTTTTTTTTGTGTAAAAATGGAGTGCATGAAAAGAAGAGCCCTAAAATCAAGGTTTTCATCGGAATTAGCCATGAATTCAACAAACCCACAAAATATTATCGACGATTTAGGGTGTGTAAATGGTTTATCGAGCGAAGAATTCTCCATTGATGAGTTTTTTGACCTTCCAAATGAAGATAAAATTGATGGGTTTGAAGAAGGAGAAGAAGAAGAAAAAGATTCTACAAATTCTGTTTCTTTTCAACACCATTTTGATGTTTTCAACTCTAATTCCACCACTTTTCCCCCTGACCTTTTTCCGGTATGAATTTAATTTTTTATTTTGTTGGTAAATAATTTTTTAGGTTTTTGCATAAGAGTTGGGATAGCCCTATAGTTTTTTTTTTTTTTTTTTTTTCATACCCTCTTGAGAGACCGTCTCTTAAGAGTCCAACCTATATCTCTCTATTAACCTACAAAATTACTAATTACTCCCTCCGTCCCTATGAGATAGTAGCAAAGAGAAAAATAGTGAGAATTAAAAAAGTGGTAATAAATGAAGAGAGAGAATGAATTGTGTGGATGAAATTAAAAGAGAGTTAAAATGTATGGATGAGATTAAAAGAAAGTGGTGGGCGATAGTCCAAAAATAGAAAATGCTGCAAATTCATAGGCACAGAGGAAGTAGTTTTTTTTATTTATAAATTGGGTCAGCCCCAAAACTTGAGACGTCTATTGAATAGACGGTCTCAGGTAAGAATTTGTATTTTTTTTTTTTAATTGTCAATTAAATTAGTTTTCATTTTATGTGTAAAAATACCAATTATTTGTTTTAAAATAAATTTATTATCACAAATTATTGTGTTTGATAATTAACAGTTGGTTTTTTAGTTGACTTGTTTGACCTGCTGGGTTGTTAATGGTTTTTGTTGATTTTTAAATTAGCCGAAAAAACTATCTATATGAAAAGATGTTTGGTAAATTTGATTATTGATTGTTGGCTTTTTATTAAAAAAAATAAGCGAGCAAGCCAATAGCCAACTAAAAAAGCTAATTGGCGTTGGCGTAAAAGCGCTTTTTAGCTCTTTTGAAAGTCATTTACCAAACACTTTTTTTAGCTTTTTGATTGATCAACAAGTCAAAAGTGAAAAAAAACTAAGAACCAAACCCTCATAGTGAGGGGAAAAAAAAGTTAAGTTTATTTCGGTTATTATGTAAAAAAAATGTATTTATTTAAGGAAAATTAACATTAATAATCCAACTTTTCACTCATCAGCTATGAATAATTACACTTTTGGATTATTAGAAAATAATCCAACTTTTGTAAAAAAAATTCCCACAACATACCATGTTTACTAATAATAGGTAATAATAGGGTATGCTGCTAGCAAATTAAAATAAAGGTTGAATTATTGATAGTAAACTAAGGGCAAACATCAAATTATTAAAACATAATCAAAAGGTCGGATTATTCACAGCGGATGAGCAAAAGATTAGATTATTAATGTCAATTTTTCTTTTGTTTGAAATAAGGTAATGATATTTATAGCCTTTAGTGTTGTACATAAAAATTGACAAATTCTTTTTATCATTGACAACTTTAAATATTCAAGAGAATCAATTTTAAAAATTCGAAAACAATTAATATTTTACGTAATAATTTTAACTTCTCAAGAAATAATAAATAATAAAATAATATAGTATAATTAAATGTTTATGTTTCCAAAGCAAAAACAATATTAAATTATATAAATTAAATACAAGATTCTTTCTTATATACAACCCTTAGGGCTGTATATATCATTTCCCTTAAAATAAATATGAAATGAGTTTATTTTTAGGAGGATAAATTTTTTTTTTTATATAAAAAAATTAATTAAATTTTTTTTTTATGTAACTATAACAGGTTGATGATATGCAAGACCTTGAAATTTGGTCACATTTAATGGATGATTCTATCCAAGAACCTACACTTGCATGTCCAAATCCCATTTTAGATGGTCATAAAAGAAAAACAGGTTATACTTCTGAACCGGTATATAAACCGGTTTTTGTAAGAGTTCCCATTTTATCAAAACCGGTTCCCGTGAAACCGAGAAGCAAACGGTTGAGGACAGGCAAATTTACATGGAGTTCTATTTTGTCGGAAAAAAACGATTTATTATCATCACCGGTTTCAACCCTTTTATTTTCTCCCCCGGTTTATAACGTGGGGATTATTTACGGTTTTGGAAAACCCATTAAAAAACGGAAGAAAAAACCGGGTTTAGTCTCGTCGGCGAGAGAAAATTCACCGGTTCAGAGAAGGTGTAGTCATTGTCAGGTAACAAAAACCCCACAATGGAGAGCCGGTCCAAACGGTCCAAAGACTTTATGTAATGCATGTGGATTCCGGTTTAAATCCGGTCGACTTTTTCCTGAATATAGACCGGCTTGTAGCCCAACTTTTTCTTGTGAAATTCATTCTAATAGCCACCGTAAAGTGGTAGAAATGAGGAAGAAAAAGGAAGGAATTGAGCATGAAAACGGTTCATCTTTGACTGTTGAACCGGTTTTGAGCATCTAAGTGAGTAAAATGGAAATGGTAACCGGATTCGGATGAATTCTTATTCAGGATTAACCGGTTCAATTGTACAATTTTGGTTGTGGTTGACGAAAGGTAGGCTTTAGGCAGGTTAGTTGTATTTAGAATTTAGAGGGTAGTTAATAGTATTAGTGGTAGTTTTATTATTTTTGTTTAATTTAATTTGTTGTAGCTTTTTAAACAATATTTTTATTTAATTTTAGCTCTTTACAATTTAAAAAAATTAAGCTCTTTAGGTTGAATTTTTTTATGCTATGTTTGAAAATGAGGATTTCATTTGAAAATATAGATTTGACTCAAATTTTATTTTTATTTATTTATTTATTTATTTATTTATTTATTTATTTTTTGAATAATACCTGATTCATTAATAAAGAGTCATACGACATCTACATCAGAGATAAAAATTGGCAAGTACATAGTAACTAAAACCAAATATAATTTAAAAATTACAAAACTACGATCGTTGTGTATGAGATCTGATAATTCTGAATATCTTCTTCCACATCGCTGTTTGATACAGCCTTCTACGAGGGGGTCTTTCGATCTGTTGTAGTCCTTAAATAGAATTGAATTTGATGTAGTTGATGATAATTGCAAATTTGGTGTCTGCTTCATCATCGCATTAATCTTTACTAACAAATCAACTAAAAACCAAAAATCATAACTCCAAACTCTCACAAGGAGAGACTTCAAAACCCAATATATGGGTAGAATCAACCCAATGAATGGGTAGAACAACTCTCTTACAGGGAGAGGACAAAAATTTATTCTAAGCATATTAAAAAAAACTTAAAAAGGAGAAATTAGGGGCTTACCATCAATCTTTAAAGATTGATGATAGCCCAAACTAACTAAAAATATTAGGGGTTTTTTTGGAGAGAGAGGAGAGAAAACAAAAAGGGGCGGCTAGATTTGACTCAAATTTAGTGTTTGACAAATATAAAAATTTAAAATTTGGATTTAAGTTGATTACACAATTTGTAATAAAATGGTTTAAAGATTAGAATTTGAAAATGATCTCCCAAACTTTGTTATTCTCAAATTCTACATTAATAATTTTATAATTAAACTATATAATTTGAAATAAAACACTTATTTCCAAATACAACGTAAATAAATTTAGTGTATGATAGAAAATATTTGTATTTGGTGGTGGTTGTTGAAATGTATTTCTTCCGTTTCGAAATACTCGCTACATTTGACTTATAAGTACTATTTATCGTCCGAGCTTATTTTTACATAACGACTAATGTGTAAGAAGAAATATAGTCAAGTGGAATCTTGTTTGAATCGTCTAATTGCATACTTTCATAATATTAAATTTTTATAATTTTTAGTTAAGTGTAGTTTAAGATATTAATAATCAAAATTGTGCATTTAATTTCGTATAAAAGTAAAATGTAACAAGTAACTCTGCAAGTATCGTTGAAGCCTCAATTGGTATGTTCAAGCTAATTTATAACTTCGAGTGTCCACTAGGAACGTGTCTGACAATGCGTGGAACTTGATTTGGATTTTGCACACTAAATTCAAATTCTATTTCAACTTTGGCTTGAATTTTATTTATTTTGGACGAGATGACGCTGTTAATTTGAGTCGGTCTAATTTGGGCGTATAACATTTTATTTTTTTTGGTATTTATTAGTTTTGACTTTAAAGTTATTAATTTTGAAAAAATTAGTATCTTTAAAATTAAAATTGAAAAATGTCAAGAAAATGAAAAAAAATTCAAGTTGTTACATGCACGAATTGCGCCAATCCAAATTGATGATCTCGTTATGAGGTCGTCTCGTCTAAGACCAGTTGTTTTGGTTTTGCTTCAATTTGAACTTTTAGATGTTTAGTAGAGTTGATTTATTAAAAGGAATTTGAGAATTGTGTTTAATAATAGAAAAAATTAAAACGAAAACTCTCACCTTTGGATCATTGATTCTAAGGCTTCTATCTTCAGGTTGATATCGAAAACTCACATTTTTAATGCAAAATTGATTTCTAAAGGAAAAATGAAATTAATAATTCAATTTTTTATCCATCCACTATGAATAATCTCAACTTTGTATTATTTTTAATAATTAACATTTGTTTTTAATTTGCTGTCGCCTGTCAGCATACTAGTTATATGCTGATAACAAATTAAGGGTAAAAGTTGGATTATTATAAAATTAAAGGTATGCTGATAATAAACTATGGACCAAGGTTGTATTATAAAAAAATAAGGAAAAATTGTCATTAATAATCCAACCTTTTGCTAATCCGTTGTGAATAATCCAACCTTTTGATTATTTTCTAATAATCCAATGTTTGCTCTTAATTCGCTGTGAATAATCCAACCTTTATTTTAGTTTGCTAGCAGCATACTTTATTATTATCTGTTATTAGTAATAGGGTATGTTGTGGGCAAATTTATCACAAAGGTTGGATTATTAAAAAATAATCCAAAGGTAGGATTATTCATAGCGGATGAGTGAAAGGTTGAATTATTAATGTCAATTTATCCAAAAATTAATTCAAATATGGAATTATTCACAACGAATGGGTGAAAGGAGGTTATTAATATCTATTTTTCCTTTTTCAAATGACATGGTCACTTTGGTGACTTGAAAATTCAGAGAACACTTCCCATTTATAAAAATAATAAAAAACATTTAATTTAGTTTTATAGGGCCTCCCCATATCTCATTTGTGTTAAGTTTAAACTTCACAAACTATGTCTTGCTCTGACATAATTTGAAATATCGTGACTCTAACTCTTATCTCCATTGTTCTAATTAAACATTCAACCCATAGTTTCATAAATCAAAATAATGTCATCAGCAATCAACATGTACCAAGGCACATCTCCTTATATTGATCGAGTTATCTCATCTAGGACCGCTGCAAAAAAAAGCTTGGGACCAAGCCTTGATTTGATGAAAGCCTTGATGAAGACCAATTGTGCTTGAAAATCCTATATTGCTCCTCCACATAAACTAACATTCATCTTTATTTCTCGATACATATCTTACTACATTAATGTATTTCTTGAGAATACACTTCTTTGTCATTACCCATCAAAATACTTTCTGTTGGTACCATATCGTATGCTTTTTCTAATTCAATGATTAAATTTATCATATACATGACTTTTTTAAAGCAAAAATATATTAAATATTAATTTTTTTAATTATTTATCGAATATATCACTTTTTCATTCAATCAAAAATATATCAAATTTTAGATTAGTTATATAGAAATTCTATAATAAATTATACTTCATAGTATACTTAATTTAGCTCTAATTTTTTAAATAACAAAATTCTAAACTAGGTAAATATTTTCATATAATCAACTATCATCCACTAATTAAAACAATTATATTTGTCATGCCTCCTTAGGAGATGACACATGGAATTTTCCAACACTTTTATAGTATTGTATGCCTCCTTAGGAGATGACACATGGAATTTTCCAACACTTTTATAGTATTGTATTGTATGGTATGATGATTGTATGATATGATGATATGATGATATGATGATAATTAGTATGAAATATATATAAATATAAATTCAAAGAATAATGCAAGTATATATTATTATTATGATTAAATTTAACTTCAAAGAATACGCAAATCTCTTATTCTATCCTTATATTACTTCATCATTTGTTTTATGAGATGAAATAATGTTTCCATTATGGATCTCTACGGCATAAATCCAAAACGGCTTCTCTGAGATGAAGGTATATCTCTTTATACCTTTATCACTCTTTCTAATAACTTTATGGTATGGGTATAAATAATAAGTGGATTAATTTTTAACAAATATGCCAAATAATAATACTAATGGGATATACTTTCAACTGATTAAACAAAAATTAATTTATTTTTGATAATTTTTCAAAAAAAAAAAATTAATAATAAAGGGAAGATAAAAATAGAGCAATCTTAGGTCATAAAAACAACAAAATAGATACATAAGCAATTGACTGTTGGCTGCTAAGTTGACTAGTTGGAAATGATGATTGTTTTTGTTGTTTTTTCAAGCTAGCTGAAAAAGTCATCTGTTTATGGAGATGTTTGGTAAATTTAGTTACTCCCTCCTATTCTATTCATTAGTTACATTATTTTTTGTCGCTATTCATTTATTATTCTTAATTTGTACTTTATTCTTAATCTATTATTTAAAATATAATTATATGAGATCTCGTTTGATTTGTCTCATTATAAGGATTATTAATCAACTTTTATAATTTTTAATTAAGAATAATTAAAAATAGTAGAGGTTAAAATGTCGCATCGACTAGTTTTAAAAACTAAATGAGACTAAAGTGTTAAATAGGAGGGACTAGGGAGTACTTTCTCCGTCTCATATAGTTTGATGTAAAGAGAAAATTAGTGATTTTTAAGAGAAATATGGATTATGGTAATAAATGAGCAGAGAGAATGAATTGTGTAAATGAAAATAAAAGAGATATAAAAGGTGTGAATGAAATTAAAAGAAAGTGGTGGGTCATTGTTCAAAAATAGAATTGATGCAAATTAAGTGGGACGAACCAAAATGGCAAATGACGCAAATTAAATGAGACGGAGGGAGTATTAGATATTGACTGTTTATTAATGACAAAGTGGGTCAACAAGCCAAAAGCCGAAAACCCCCCTAATAAAAGTAGTTTTTTTTTTGCATAAAAGTCAGCTTTTCAACCGACTTAAAAGTTAAAAGTCATAAACTAAATATTTTTTTTGATTGTTTGACTATTCAACAAGTCAAAATGTAAAAGCTATCATCCAAACACCTTTAAGGAATGGGGATATCATCATCATCTACATCATCATCATTATACTCAATGTATCCCGCTAATTATAAAATTAATGGGGTGAAAAAAGCTTAAATGAAATGGAAAAATGGACATTAATGTCCGCTGTGAATAACTCCACCTTTAAATTATTTTCTAATAATCTGACATATGCCTTTAGTTTGCTATGAATAATCCAACCTTTGTTTTAGTTTGCTGGCAACGTACCCTATTACTACCTATTATTAGTTTTTTGGTATGTTTTGGGCAAATATTTAACAAAGGTTAGATTATTAAAAAAATAATTAAAAAACTGAGATTATTCCTAACAGATGAGAGATAAGTTGGATTATTAATGTAAGTTTTTGAAAAGAAATTTATATATTTGTAATCGCAAACAAATATTTAGCCGTTGTCATGATTTTGACTTTGCCTAAGTTGAAAGCAAAGGCAAACGTAATTCATCCGTTTGTATTGAGTAAGAAGTACCCATATTTAAGCTGCCCCCTTCCTCCCACTGCAACTTTATTTTTAACTTTTTATTTATTTTTTGTTTTTTAAATTTTTAATTTTTTTCTTTTAACTTTGGTTAATGTTGAGGATTGAGTTTTATTCTTAAATAAAATTTTGAGTTAATTTTCATATAGTCTCAACCTTTAAATTAGTGAGTCGGATTACCTGTTGTATTTATCTAAATACAACTATTCAAAATTTAAAAATTACAAACTCACGTTGAAAAATGAATGTACTTATTTCTATTCCGATCAAATATCTCATTTGTTTAATACACTATTCATTAATCATGTTTATTATGTACTAGTATAGAAACTCGTGCAATGCACGAATTAGTTAGTATGAAATATATATAACTATAACTTCAAAGAATAATGCAAGTATATATTATTATGATTAAATTTATCTTATACATGACTTTTTTAAAGCAAAAATTAATTAAATATTAATTTTTTTAATTATTTATCGAATATATCACTTTTTCATTCAATCAAAAATATATCAAATTTTAGATTAGTTATATAGAAATTCTATAATAAATTATACTTCATGGTATACTTAATTTAGCTCTAGTTTTTAAAATAACAAAATTCTAAATTAGATAAATATTTTCATATAATCAACTATCATCCACTAAAATAATTATATTTGTCATGCCTCCTTAGGAGACACATGGAGTTTTCCAACACTTTTATAGTATTGTATGATGTATGATTTTTAAAATAACAAAATTCTAAATTAGGTAAATATTTTCATATAATCAACTATTATCCACTAAAATAATTATATTTGTCATACCTCCTTGAGAGACACATGGAATTTTTCAACACTTTTATAGTATTGTATGATGTATGATTGTATGATATGATGATATGATGATAATTAGTATGAAATATATATAAATATAACTTTAAAGAATAATGCAAGTATATATATTATTATGATTAAATTTATCATATACATGACTTTTTAAAGCAAAAATTAATTAAATATTAATTTTTTTAATTATTTATCAAATATATCACTTTTTCATTCAATCAAAAATATATCAAATTTTAGATTAGTTATATAGAAATTCTATTCATAGTATATCTAATTTAGCTCTAATTTTTAAAATAACAAAATTGTAAATTAGGTAAATATTTTCATATAATCAACTATCATCCACTAATTAAAACAATTATATTTGTCATGCCTCCTTAGGAGATGACACATGGAATTTTCCAACACTTTTATAGTATTGTATGATATGATGATATGATTTTATTCTCAATCTATCGTTAAATCATAGTTAAGTGCAATCTTATTTGATTCATCTCAATTTATATTTTACTAGTATCAATATTTATAATTTTTTATAATTTATATTTTACTAGTATCAATTAATCATACAGTGCATTTTGCTTGCATAAAAATGTATTTCACATGATCCTCTCAACCTCTACATAGCTATTTCAAGGTAATTACATTGCATGAATGACTTTTACTCGCTCAAATTAATTCTTAGGAGTAATTCTCATTTTCAACCCATTTTAAATAAAATTTAGTAAGAGGAGCATCCTTAATTGTAAATATGAGTATTCTCTCGGTCCAATAAATTTATTGAACCAGGCTCTCCTAATAATGGTCATCATTCTTGCATAAAATAAATTTACTGTTTTGCCTTACTGTAATATGGTTGTTAGAGATTTGTTACAAAATAACACACAATTTGTTTGGGTTGTTATTGGGTTGACACCTCATCAAAGGGTCTCCTCATCTCCCTTGCAATGTGTATATATCATCCTGTACCACTCACTTTTCAATTGCAATGAATAATAATATTCTTTTTCCTTCTCTTAATTTTCTATCTACATTTTTCACTTGTTTCCATTAATGGTTGCGTAGCAAATCTTAGCTAACTATGCTAAGATCATCAAAATTTAATGTAAAGGAAAATTATGGGGTTTTAAAGAAATTAATAATAAATAAAAAATAAATAAATTATATAGATGGAATCTAAAGAAAATTGAAATATATAGATAATATTAAAAAAATAATAAATTATTATTTAAAATTAAAAATAATGCAAAATAAATAGACGGATCAAAATAATATTTTATGTAAAATGAGTTGGATAGAAAAAATACTTCTTTATCATTTCGTACCAAAATTCAATATTTTGACATAGTCTTTTAGCGAATTTCTTAGGCTCTATTAACACGTCATCAATTTGTGACGTTCTTTTCTGTAATTTGTACTCTTTTGTCTAATCTATTTTACAACGTTATAAATTATAATGCAAAGCATTTCAAAAAAAAATTATAACGCAAAGAGTTTTTTTTCTTTCCAGCGAGTCTCCTGAGAGACCGTATTTCTGAGAGATGTCTCTCAGGCCCAATCTATTAAAGCTTATTGCCTATATTTACTCTATATTTTCCATAATAGGTCAACCCAATCAGAGATAGTGTTTTAAAGAGACGATCTCTATATAATGCAAAATAATACATAGATCACAACCTTATATTCTATACATTCTAGTACTATTGGTGTTTACTTTTATTTTGTATATTCAATTTATGATCCTGTTTAAACTCGGGTTAGTCAATTAAATTATTTTATTGAGTTGATTTTAGACGGAATGTAACATAAATAATTGATTATTTAATCTTAGACTTATGAATTTTCTCTTTTATGTTTTTAGATATGAATAATGAGTCATTTAAGTTAGGGACGAAAAATGGGCGAACGGCTTTGGTATTCCCACTTTATACTCATATCCACTTAAAATTTATACCCACCAGGCCACCACTCATGGAGAAATTCTCATATCCATATTTGCCCATCTGGGTATGAATCAAACCCATCATGAGTATACCTACATTAAATTCACCTAACATTCAGTCCATGCCCGCATTATATGTGCTCCATGCAATTACAATTTCATACAAATTTTATTGTATATATATATTTAATTTTATATAAACATTGCAAAGTAGTACAATAGATAAATATCCTTGATTTTTTGTCAAAAGTTTATTAGTTTTTCATTAATGTAAAGTAGTACATTGTATATATGACACGAGCGGGTATGGAGTGAGGTGGGTGAATGTGAGGTGGTAAGACCTCATACCTAACACCAACCCACTTCGACGCTACCCATATTGAATAAGAGTTTTCATACCTATATGGCTATATCTACCCATTAGGCCATTGCCTACTAAATTCATACCCATAAACCATTGCTACTCCAACTATAATGAATACGGCGTCAAATCCATATAATTTAACTCTCCTATTAGAAAAGAAAGTGCCTAGCTATTAGAAAAGAAAGTGCCTAGCAACAATTGAAGTCATATAATACTTTTGTAAAAAATAATATATACTCTAAGCTAAGATAAAATTAAATCTAATAACTTGCATAAGGGTAGTAGAACATGCTTTACACAAAACAAACACTATCTATTATGGACTCACACAAAATGAAATCATTATGAACAAAGACTGCTATACAATAATGTCCACTTACAAATGTCCATATTTGAGGTACTATGGGTGCACCTGGTGAGGATGGCATAACAATAATTCCTAATCAATACCGTGATTTGTAAATCATCATAAAAAGACGAAAATAATAATAATAAAAAAATAAATAAAATAAAAAAAGTTAAATTAAATTTACAAATTCAGACCCTATCAAATCCCACCACATAAGGGTACTTTTGTTAACTTCATAAATTACCGTTATTTACTAAGACTTTTCATGAAGACAATACCTGAGTTGATGACCCATTTGTTGAAAATTGAAAATGATTCTTTTTTTTAAATAAATATAAGAAAAGGCTTTAGAAAATTTAATTCTCAAAATAAGCGTTTTTGTGTTCGAGCTTAATTACAGCCTTACAGGGCTTGTTTGTTGTTATTAAAAGAATAAGAGGAAAAAAATACGACGACTTGTCCTTTGTTATTGACAGCGAACAAAGGGAAGACAACGCTATTATGTTAAAAGGACAAAAACATAAACCACTTGCGTTTGTTCGTTGTTGTTAACAACGAACTAACAAAAGAAGTAAAAAGTCACATGATAGCCCTAAATAATGCAAGACTCAAAAAAACCAATTTCAAGATTTACAATTCTCATTCAACTTCAAAGTAAGATGACTCAAATACAAAAATTGATATTAAAACAGTAAAATTATCCTTATAAGTCTTTATATGTCGAAATAAATTTTTTTTATCGAGTCTTGACCAATAGCACGGCTTAGATCGTCTCCTAGGAGAGTTACAAAAGAAGTAAAGTCTCATGATTGCCCTAAATATGGCAGCCCAAGCCTTTTGTGTTTGGACGCGTCTAACAACTAAATGGCTAGTCTCTTGAGAGACCGTCTTTTTGAAAACGTATTTCAAGCCCAGCTCATTAAAGAACAATGCCTAATTACCATATTCTTAATACCTACTTACATTACCCTAACGGTAGGTGGTAATAAACCGCGATAATGAAAATGAAAAATTAGTGTAATTTTCGTTGAAAAATCTCTTAGCTACCTTGATGGTCATGCTTGACAACCTTCAATCATCTCATTTTGTTCATAAAATTCATTCCAATGCATTATCAATGGGAGATGTGGTATTAGGTGGTAATGGAAACTTGTGAAAAATAATCTTTTTTGTGATCAAAGTTTCTTTACCATGGAAATGACATAAAGTTTTGATGAAATTTTACACTATAAATCATTCTCATTAGCACCATTTAGTACAACTAATTAAACGGAAAATGCTTACGTACCAAATCTTTAATATCTACTTTTAATATCTTAAATGTCTACTTACATCATTCATAATACCTACTTATAATATTTTAAACAATATATAATGGTCAGTTCAATCAGAGATGTTGTCTCTTTTGTGAAAACTAAAAATATCCAAAGATACATTGTTGTGACATAAATCTACGCGAAGATTCTTTGACTGATATTAATATTCAAAGATAGCTTATACCCATTTACATGACTCAGCTGCTTATACAGGTAAGCTACCAATTATCCTACGTGTTCCAATATTATTTTGCCAAATTTCTCATTGAAAGATTTTTTTTACCTGAAAAATCTCTTTTTCTTACAAGAGGATTTCCTAAAAATTAAGTATAAACGTGATGAGGTGAGTGGACTATTGTTGTTGAGTGTCATCCCTCATATTAGTATCCTTGGTTGATATTTTTCCTAGTTGCCTAGAAATAATTTTTGATTTATTATCTTAGTTTATAACTATAGGGGTTGAAAATAGACACGATAATCTGATATTTATTCGATTTTTAAATTAAAATTGACTATTTTTTTGGAAAAAGAAAAGAGCTTTTCCATTGCACCAAAACCGAGACAAATACAAACACTAATAATAAGGGATGACTTTTTCCCCTATAGGTGCATCGTATTGAAACAAAGGCCCACCTTAGCTTCTACGAAGAGTTGCCTAAGCTCACTCTTCATATGCAGGGGAAAGATGATAGCACCCAGAAAGAAAACAAAACTATACAAGAAAGCTACAAAAGCAAGCGTCTACACCACTCGTTAGAGTGAGTTGGGTATAAAACATTAATTAAAATTGACTTGACCTTACTTTAAAATTGGTTTATTATTATGTAAAATTTAATATAGACAAATACCTGTTTTTGAACCCACTCATAATATTTGAACTGAAATTGAACTGAATCTCTTTAACCAACTTCACAATAATTTTAAAACTATGTATAAACTAATATAGACACAACACCTAATTTTAAATTGACCCTAAATACCTAACTTGAAATCGCTGGATGTCATGATTACTAACTAATCCGTTGGTCAAATACCCCACATTGCATGTCCTAGATTTTTGCTTGATTTATAGAAGAAAGAGATTTTTTTTTTCAATTAAATTGATAACAAATTGAATCTATTGAAATTAATTGTACTTGCCTTATGGGGTTAGTTATTAGTAGGCAAAGGCTTACTCATTCTCGAACACTAGTAACAATGTCGTAATAGTATATATTTTAGCCTACAAATTATTTAACATGCACTCTCTTAAAATACCGTCTAGAGTATAGATGTCTTTTAAAAAAACCCAACTTACATTCTCAATAATTAAAAAAAGAAAAAAAAATCTAAAAAATAACGTGCGCGGTTGAGCCTATTTCGAGTTGGTGTTATGACCTATTGAAGTTGGTGTTATAACCTATTAAAGTTGGTATTATAAGCTATTAAAGTTGGTATTTGGAGTTGGTGTTAACCAATAAAAGTTGGTATTATATCTATTTGGAGATACCAACTTTAGTAGCTTATACTGCCAACTCTAACAGGCCTTATAATACCAACTTCAATATGTTATAACACCAATTCCAAATAGGATTACACAGCGAATATTTTTTAAGTGTTTTTCTAAGTAATAATGGGTCGGCCCATTTGAGACGCGCGCGCGTCTCTTGTAAAAACAGTCTAAAATAAGAATTTGTAAAATTATTTAATTCTATGTTTAAATAACTCTAGTAAAGCTTGGCTTGCTAAAACATAATAGAATCACTCAAATACCCCTCATTTAAAAACTTTTTTATGTTGATATGAAAATTTTTAATATAGATAATAAGTTTAGATGAGGTACAATATAAGTTTTGATTAAAAAAAGATAAAAATCAATAAGTAAAAATAATTTAATCGAAGATTAACAGTTCATATAAGTTTAGGAAAATTTAGATGAACTACAAGGAGTAGATCCTATACGAAGATTAACTACATTTTTCACATTTAGTGTTAAAATAAAAATTTATAACAAAATTACACACTAATTCTTATTGTAAATATTTGATTTAGTTAACACAAATTCTTACTTGAGACCATCTATATAATCATCATCATCATCATACTCAGTGTATCCCGCTCAAAGAAAACTATGATCAGGGTCTGGGGAGGGAGGAACGATGGCATGCTCATACCCATAAGGAGAGTGCGATCAAAGAGTCCCCGGCTCGAGAACGGTCTTCTAGCAAGAGGAACCTGCAGTTGGCAAATAGAATAGAAGCATACACACAAAAACAAAAATAAGATCAAAGAAACAGGTAAAAAGCGACAAAAAGGCAAAGGATAAAGACGAACGAGGGGGTAAAGGAACAGGTTTACTAATCTAGGACTTGGATAAGGCGCCGCCAACTGGCCCTATCCCTGGTCAGGTCCTTGGAGAGATGAAATTCATGCATATCACTTTTGATTTGTTCCTCCCACGTTCTCTTAGGTCGTCCTCGACTTCTCTTACCCTCCACTATGATGCATTCGATCCTTCTTACTGGGGCGTCATGTGTCTTTCTCTGCACATGCCCAAACCATCTCAACCTGTTCTCCCGCATCTTTGCGGAGATAGGTGCAACCCTTAACGTCTCCCTGAACTCCTGGTTTCTTATCCTATCCAACATAGTCTTACCACACATCCACCTCAACATACGCATCTCCGTTACTTCCATCCTCTGTTCGAAAACCTTCTTTACGGGCCAACATTCTGTCCCATATAACATCGCCGGCCTAATCGCAACAAGGTAAAATTTACCTTTTAATTGCCTCGGAAACTTTTTATTACAAAGCACCCCGGTTGCTGCTCGCCACTTAAGCCAGCCCGCTTGTATACGATTAGTCGCGTCTCCATCAATCTCCCCGTCGCTCTGAATCACAGAACCCAAATATTTAAACTTGGACGTACACGCAACAACTTCACCTCCTATGGTTACCTCTGGCTCCTCTAGCGATTCTATCCCACAGAAATTGCATCGCAGGTATTCTGTCTTTGTACGGCTTATGCGCAGCCCCTTTCCCTCCAAGGCTTCTCTCCACTCTCCCAATTACTATTAGCCTCCTCCTTGGTTTCTGCGGCCAAGACTATATCATCGGCGAAAAGCATACACCATGGTACGGTCTCCCAGATGGATTTAGAGAGCTCTTCCATTATGACCGAAAAAATGAAAGGACTTAATGCTGATCCCTGATGTAGTCCCACATTAATTGGGAAAGACTCAGTCATACCCGCCGGTGTATGTATGTTAATCGCCACTCTGTCATACATGTCCTGTATTACCTCGATGTATCTTCGTGAAATACCTCTATTCTTGAGGCTATCCCAAACCAGGCTTCGTGGTATGCTGTCCCAATTTATAATAGACATCTCAAGTTTTGGGCTGACCCAATTTATAAATTTTTTTTAAAAAAAACTGATTGGTGGTTTTGTAAGTTAAAAGGGAGATATGGGTTGGGCTCTTAAGAGACGTCTATACTATAGACGGTCTCTCAAGAGAGGTTCTGCTAATATTATAACAAGTCTTTCTTATCCTATATATTGTGCCATTGTAGCATGGATTTCTTAAGTCAATCTTTTATTTCACTTCATAGTTTTTTTTCCAAAATTATTTTCCTAAATTGATTTTCGGATTACTACATACAAATGTTATAGAATAAAATTTTAGCAAATTAAGAAAAAGAAATCTGTAAAATAGTGTGATTTATGAAGACGTGGAAGAAATTTATGATGAATACTATATACTAATTTAGATGTGTGGATGAGTTAGAGACAACGTGAGTCATAGTCAAAATAAAATTATAGTAATATCTATAAGAAACTAAAAAGGAAAATATAGCAAAATTATTAAAAAAAAAGCTAAGTATGCATAAGAAAAAATAGAGCAAAATTTGACAAATCACTTCAAGTGAATATGACATCATCTACCAAATTTATGCTCTTACTAAACAAATATAAGGTTATTTAGAGAATGGAAAATTAAACTTATGACCGATGAATAGAGGAATTTAAAACAGACCCGATATCTTATATTTATTCGATCATATAATCGGATTCAACTTGATCAGACTTCAAAATGAATTTAAAATTATGTAAAAAACAATATACAAACTAAATCCAATTTTGACCAATTAAAAACACATGATCTAAAATTAACTCGATGATCCAAAATCAACCCCTTAACTCATAAGGGATATATTATAAATCTATAGTCCCCACAATGAATAAAATTCGAATAAGATCTAAAATTAACTCGATGATCCAAAATCAACCCCTTAACTCATAAGGGATATATATATATATATATATATATATATATATATATATATATATATATATATATATATATATATATATATATATATATATATATATATATATATATATATATATATATATATATATATATATATATATATATATATATATTTGAATTTTGAGTAAAAAATTTTTGGATCATTTAATTTTAAATCTTGTTTTTCGGAAAGATATTTTGTCAATTTGATTTACATGTGAAATATTTTGAACTGAGTTCCTCTTATATGCTTTATCTTCTACGTTTTCACTTTAAAAGTAACTTTTTTGTTTTTATAAGAAAATGTCATTAAAAATAAAACAATATATAAATTTATAAAGTACCATTTAGCGTTGATGCTTAAAATATCAAAATATGTTGAGTGATATATATTCTATCACATCCTCAAATACAAAACCTAAGGCTAAAAATGCAAATGCAGTATAAATCTTCCTCATACGGTCATACTTAGATGATATTCAAACCCATAGATAAGCTTTTAACATGTTGCTTTAAATATCATATCAAATATCTAAACTCAACCAAAAGTTCAAAATAAATGATTATAATATAATTAAAACCTAATATTCAAAATTTTAACCAATGTCAATAATTCGATGTGGTTATAGTTCTTTGCTTTGGGAATATAATGGATGAAGTAAAATAACTAATTAAATCATGTGCATTTCTTATTCATGTGAAGTAACACATGACACTTGCTACCACTGGTCAAACAGAAACAACCTTTTTAATTTGTTAGTTTTATCATTAACAAAGGTAATAAGATTACGTGCATCCGACCCTTCTAAACCCTACTCAAGTGGAAGCCTGTTAATGACATCGAGGTAATGAATTGAGTCAAATAACCAATGTTAATTATTTCGATGGACCAAAGATTTATACTTCTTTGGTTTCAGACTATAATGGACTAAAGTAATGACTCATTAAATCATATGTACTTATTTAATTATGTGAAGCTGCACATGACGTTTGCTGTCATTGGTCAAACGAAAATAACATCTTTTTAGTTTTAAAGGTAAGTTGTATATATTCGACCCTTCTAAACCCCTCTTATTAGTGGCAGATCCAGGGTTCGGAGTCCCAGTGGGCACCAACTAATAGACGAAATTTCGAAAAAGTTTCATTTGTAAAATTAACACCTATTTTACCTTTAATTGCTAAAATTTTAAATATTACATACCATAAAAGGAAATTAAACAAAATAAATCAAATCAAAAAATGAGATAAAATAAATAAATAAGACAAAATTACTAAAAATGGGGAAATATTTATCATCTAAAGACTTTAGTATTAATTTTATACTTTTACTTTTACCAAAAGAAAAGTCTACTTAAAATTTTTTTTTCCAAAAAAACGCTTAGGGGCACGTGACTCCGTGTGCTCCAACATAGCTCCGCCACTCCTATACGTAAAAATTACTCCCTCCTATTCACTCAAGTTGTCCCATTTGAGTTAGGCACGAATATTAAGAGTGGGATGAGGTCCACCAAAAAGGTGGTAGTGGGGTATTTTAATTAATTAAATTAATTGTAAAGGTGGTAGTTGGGCATTGGAAATTGGAAAAGTAGAGGTATTTAGGTAAAAAAAGATAGACAAAAAAGAAAATGGGACAACTTGAGTGAATTGCCCATAAAAAATAGGACAACTTGAGTGAATAAAAGAGAGTATTATTTAATGACATCGAGATAATAAAATGTTTCCGATATTCAAAACGTTGACCGAGCAAGTAATTAATCTTTGGGATGGTGGGAAGATTGTAGTAGTACACTAGTATTAGTGAATCACTTATGGTAGACACGGGCAAGATCCTGTCTACGTTGTCAAAAAGCATAAAAAAAAAGCATCCCTGGTAATAGTACGTAGAAGCATGCATCCTACGTCATCACTCAAACAATGAGCTGGCATTTGTTGTAATTCACAAGTCTATTTAAAGCCCATTTTTCTTTTCTTTTCTTATCCCTCTTTTAAAAGCCTACAATACAATACACAAAAAAAACCCTCTAAACATTATAAGCCACTCTTAGCTAAAAAAAATCTACACATTTACAAACATGACAATTACATTTTTCATCCTAGTTTTCCTCTTATCTTCATCATTTCCGTCTTCCTTGAGACCTGTTGAGGCCTCGAGAAACTTGAAAGAAGAGTATGTGAATTTATTTGGGCCAAAGTCAATTGGGGCGCCAGCTCCACCAAATGGGTTCATTGGTAAGGAGTTGGATGATTGTCTACCAAAACGATTTCATCGACGCAATTCGGCTCCTAGTCGGTACGTGAATTACCATACCTTGGATCAAACATTGTGTTCTAATGATAAAAGGAAGCCACCACCAACTACACCATGATCAAACGTGTTCTAATGATAAAAAATATATATATATATATATATATATATATATATATATATATATATATATATATATATATATATATATATATATATATATATATATATATATATATATATATATATATATATATATATATATATATATATATATATATATATATATATATATATATATATATATATATATATATATATATATATATATATATATATATATATATATATATATATATATATATATATATATATATATATATATATATATGTTCTGAGTTTTTGATGGAACGATGGATGTATGAAACTTTAGTGTCCATACTAAGAAATTATAATTAATACATTTTAGTTTGTATATTTTTTCTGTTATTTTCATACAGTTAAGATTTCTATTAATTGAGGTTCAATCAATTTGTCTAATTTTGTCTATTTTTTCACTGTAGTTGGTAGGAGGAAGAGTGCTAAGTAAAAATCAAATTCATGTTCTTAATATATATTAACTGAAACAGTTTTATTATTTTTCTCAAGTTGTCTACACGTGATTGGTGGATATCAACAAAATATATCCGACGTAGATATATGACCAATTGTACTTATAGTTGAATCTTTTAATTTGGTTACATTAATCTAGGTCCAAAGAAAGCAACACTACAATGGTCTATGAGTGATCTTTATGAATATTATTTTTTTTTAATTTAAAAAACAATTTACCGATGAATCTGCAACAACCTTGGGTCGTTGCTAAAAGTTTAAAACGCAATGAAAGGGCGACGATTACTTGTATGGTCGCTATTTTGGTCAATTGTCGGATGAGTATCCTATTAAACTTATAAATTTGTCAATCTCCTTATAATTTTTAAAGAGTATGACATCTGGTATATAGGTTTATTTTTCAACACAAAACAAAATAGGCAATTCTTGTATGAACCGTTTTACAATGAAACAGGTTCATAATTTTAAGTGTTAAAAGTAGTTATTTTAATTGAAAGGATAGAGTATTCTTATTTAGCATAATATAGAATTGTCTCATGTTTACATCTTAAATGAAAATTTGTGTACTTTATTATTGACATTGATATATAACCAATTCTTCCCGTAGTTGGTAATAATCAAACCTTTATTATAATCGTAAAAGAAAAAACCTTCAATCATTAAACTAACCACCGATTCTCAAGGAAATGGAAAGAAAAAGCTCAGAGAGAATAAATTCTTTTTGTATGTGGTGATAATCAAACTCTTTTTATGAACAAATTAAACTGAAAAAAAATTCATCAAAGATTAGACTAATCCATGAATCTCAAGATAAAAACCGTAATTACCTCTCACAATTATATTATATTTTGTCTGAACTTATTAAATCATACCCTCATGACAAAATAAATAAAATTGCACAAAATTAACAAAGGTAAGTATATATCACATGATGTACATATACAACATCTACCATTGAGGAACAAATAAACCAAGTGTAAAAGCCATAGCAACCCAAGCAAACAAAGTAACCCTCAAAGCAACCCTCAAATGGGACCCACTACCCAAAAAAGCTCCTAAGCACCCCAAAACTCCCAAACCAAGGCTTATGGCACCACCTACAAATCCAAGCCTAATAACATAACCATGCATACACAAGCCTACAATTATAGGGATCATGCCACCAATTAAAAAGACGAAAACTGAAGCTATCACAACTTGTAGAGGAGGATGCCCTAAACCATCCTCGCTTTTATTTCTTCGAGTGGTCGAGTTGAACTCAGCCACAGCCATGATAAAAGCCCCTACTAGGGCGGCTATGAACCCGAAAAGTGTTAATAATGACTTAATGATATGTGCATGGGTCATAACCACCACGCCCATCATTAGGGACGTATTGGAAATGAGCCCATCATTGAGTACTAGGAGTATTGTTCGCACCAAGTTAACTTGTTTTGTGGATTGTAGCTCATTATCTGTTTGAACTTCAATGGTTTGTTTGATTTTCATTTTCGGTTTTTTTCAACGGCTCGTTTGAAAATGGTAATGATTAGAACTGTCGATATTATCTGTTTGAAAATACTTTTAGAAAGAAAACGGTAACACCTGAGTGTATGTAGAGATGAAAAATCAACTGTAATCGGTAATGAAGAAGAGGTCACAAATAAAAAGGATTTAATTTGCTTTTTGTAATGGAATCGGTTAATCATATCAGAAAACAAAACAACCGATACAACCGATAATGTATTTACTTTCTTGATTCTGTTTCCATATCTTTTTTTTTTTTTGAATTTAAGGATGGACGAGTTGAATTGTTCATTACATTAGGTTATTTATAGGGCAACTTCTTTTGGGTTAGGTTGCTTATTGCTTATTTAAGTGTAAAATAATAGGGAAATTGGGAAGTAGTCACTTGTCATGCATCCATGGTTGATAATGTAGATGACGACCAACCTATAATTACTACTTTTTTGATGATAATATTGTATATCCAAACTAAATTCATGCTTTGTGTTGTGTTTTATAAAATTATGATTTTTTTATTTATTTTTGTAAAAAATTATGATTTAAAAGCTTGGATTCCAAGGAGAATATTCCTTGCTTAGAATTGTACGGATTTAACAGGATTCTACTCCTCTGTCCCACTTAGACGTAGAAAATTTGAAAAAAGTCAATTTATTTTTAAAAATAATTTTCAAAATAAGTTTTTGGAATATTTTGATTCCTAATATAAGCATTTTCATGTTATGAGGTCAAATATTTATTCGTTGTAACTAATAACGAACGAAAGGAATACAACGTCACGTTTAAAGGGAAAAAAAATAAAAACAATGTTTGTTCGTTGTCATACTATTTGGTTTTTTTTTGTCTCGTTAAAAGGTATGACTTTGTCTTGTTCGCTGTTAGTAAAAATTTTTCTCTTTTCGCGTATTAACAATGAACAAACTCTGACCTTAGGTTTGGACACAAAAACATAAATAATACTAATATTATCCGGAATACTAGTAAAGTAAGTGGAAAACACAAATCTCACACATATACTCGGGCTTTGTCTTAATTAGAGTTAGTACTGTTCTTTCCAAATAATATCCTGGAATCAAATCCCATCTAACCCTACCTTTCCCTCGGCATACCCTATAATTCAAAAAAGAAAATACTAATACAACATAGAAATCAGGCAAAAAGGCTAAAAAAAGAGATCATTTATTATTGAAGCTTGAGTACACAATACAAAACTTCATAATAAGAAGCATCACTAAAATTTGACATGCTCTCATGAACAGATACCGAATGAACTGCTCAAACTACAAATTGAAATTCCAAAAATTCAATGGGAAATTCCAATAGAAATTGAAGTCGCAAGCAAATACGTTTCATCACGATGGAAATGATGACTGAATTTCAGTTGGGTGTTAGCGATCCTTCGTTGGGAGATACATAATCCACACTTGAACGGCCGTTACTGATTCCCAGCTGATGGCATTGGACTAGTTGGTGGCTTCATGTCCTCATACCTTAGTCCAAACAACAATGGGGATATGTCAGCAGAGGTGATAAATGATAATGCTTGCCACACTCTAACTAAGACCTCTGATCTTAACTATCATGACCCATGTATTTCAAGCATTCATTTTAGATTGGTAAATGTAACGAACTTCGCTAGCTTATTTGGTTTTTTTTTTAATTCGTGATTCACTCAACTAGGTCCAAAAATAGCCTAAAACCGACTGTAACTCGCTTTTTGGAATTTTGATTTACGGGGAGATTAGCGAATCATGTGAAACTGGTTTGAATGGATAAGAATAGAGGAAGGGAATGGAATAATGTCACATAATTCGCTAATTTCCTTGCGAATTAGAATAAGTGAATTATGTCGGTTTTAGGTTATTTTTTGTCATTTTGAGCGAATTTTGAATTTGAAAAGCGATTAGCTGACGAGTTATGTAACACTGGAATTGACTATGGAGGGAAATGTAAATTTTTGATTGTTCCCTTCCGATACATCAAATCCTTCCAAGCAAGAAAGATTTGGAAGGAAATCCAAGCTTCATTACACATTCCTTTCCCTTCCCTCCTCCATGCCTTTAGCAAGATATATTATATAGGAAAGGAAATTCGGGAAGGACAATTTCTTGAAGAGGAGACATTCAGGCTATCGAATTATCTAAATGCATTTTCCCACTTCATAAATTAAAATGGCGATCATGAACCTCAAGAAACACATATCATGTAAAGATCATAGTGAAAAAAGATCGGACGCTACTAGACTTACATAGTATATGGAGATTGTGGTCTCGGCTTTGGTTGTATGGAAATCTGCTCATAAACAGTATTTTGTGCTTCCGCAGGTTCAGGTGCGCCATTGTTTGACATGCTAACCATCTGAGACTCAGCATTGGAGGTGGTGAGAGTGGCTGATGAACTAGGTGCTGCTGGTGTTGGTGAAGTCGGGGGCTTGAAATCTTCATATCTGTAAGGAAAAGATGGACGACTTATTTGCTAATAAGCGCGAATGAAGAGAAAAAGGGAATCTCAAATGCTTGAGTACAGAGATCAAAGAAGTCGTTGCCAGGAGAAGAGAATCTAGGCCCGGGCCTAATTAGGCCATAGCCCAGGTCATTTGATCGAAAATCCGATTAATATTAAGAACTAGCAAAAAAAAGTGGGAGCTATGTTTGTTTGACACAACAGTTATGCTTGAAAAATAGTTACACAAAGAAAGGGGATGTGGCTGCGTAATTCAAGAAACTCGTGCTTGATGGCTTTCATCATCTTTGGAAATTTGGTTCTTGAGATGGTATCAAAACTTATGAAAACTCTCAATTACCAAATACTCGTTTTGTTTACAACTAATAATCACAAACTCGCACTATTTTTGGAGTTTAGAAAATTGTGCCTTTTTAAAATTTTTTTGGGATAAAAAAAGAATTTCCATTGCACCAAACAATGACAATTACAAACACCAACGGAAGGAAGTCACCACCCCTTGATAGTGCATCAGTATGAAGGAGACCCCACCTTCTAGGAAGGGTTGAGTCAACGCACTCTTCATGTGCAAAGGAGGAACGACAACCCATACAAGAAATTAAAAAAACAAGAAGATAGAAGGAAAGCTAATAAGACTCCTAAACCGGCTATGAGCAATAGTTCCCTCGATTTTAAGTAAATTTTATGGCTTCCCATTTACGGATTTTTGGAAATGCACGCAACATCCATGCAAATTGTTTGAGAATTGTGCCTTTCTAAAATGGTTCCCTCGATTTGAAGTAAACGAAGGAATACAATTACACGGCTCAATAAAGGGAACTTTGGTAAAACTTTGATGTCAATCGCAAACGTCATCCTCAAATAGTATAAACATGTGGTTGTAGAGACTTACACAGGGAATGGTGAATGGTAAAATATTGATTTCTTCTGAATTTCTTGTGGCTGAATATCTTGTTCCAAGGTTTCATCAATGACCTTCGGTACACCATTATCAGTATTTGAGGTCTTCGGAAATTCTTTATAGGAACTACCAGGAGGTGATGGGCATGGCGAGCTGGGAGGCTTTAGATCCTCATAGCTATTCACAAAGCAAAAACGTCAAGCGCAATTTCGTTAGCATAAGCCAGATAGAATGAAGAAGTGTAACATGATTCGCCTTTAAAATTCACGAATTACTCATAATGGCCCAAAAATAGCCCAAAACCGACCATAGTTCACTTTTTTAATTTGCAGTTTGTGGGGAGATCAGTGTATCATGTGACATTGCAATGAGCTATAACTTACGCAGTGTAAGGAGAAAGTGGCTGAAATTTCGGCAACTCAAAAGTAGCTGTCTCAGCAGTGTCAGCTTCTATTTCTGAAACAGTAACGGAAGTATCTGCCGTAATGGGAACTGTACCGTCAGATTCAATTTTCTTTTCAGGCCCACTAGGGGCAGTTGGACACGGTGATGAAGGTGGCTTTAAGTCATCATACCTGAAAATCATTAATAGATTCAATATCTGAAGCAAGATAGATGAAGGAATGATATAACTTGGTGTTTCGCTCATACACTAAAACCGAAAAGTTATATGCACTTTATGAATCAAACAGTCTCAACCCGTTTTACTTTTATTTGAACTTGGGAAGAAATATGCTTATTTTTCCTCTCTATACATATGAGAGGCCGTGAAAATCCATAAGCCAGATACAATGAGTTATAACTTACGCGGTATAAGGAGAAAGAGGCTGCAATTTCTGCAATTCTACGGTAGCTGTCTTAGCAGTATTGACTTCTGTTTCTGAAACAGTAGCAGGAATATCTGCTGTACTGGGAACTGTACTATCGGATTCAATTTTCTTTTCCGGCCCACTAGGCGCAGTTGGACACGGTGAGGAAGGTGGCTTTAAATCCTCGTACCTGAAAAGTTGATCATCGATAAGATCAAAATCTAAAGCAAGTTAGATGATGAAGGAATGATATAATTTGGTGTTTCGTTCATACACTAAAATCGAAAAGTTATATGCACTTTATGAATTATACAGTCTCAACCCGTGAAAATCCATAAGCCAGATACAATGAGTTGTATCTTACGCGGTATAAGGAGAAAGAGGCTGAAATTTCTGCACTCCTACTGTAACTGTCTCAGTAGTATCGACTTCTGATTCTGATACAGTAGCAGAAATATCTGCAGTACTGGGAAATGTACTATCGGATTCAATTTTCTTTTCTGGCCCACTAGGCGCAGTTGGACACGGTGAGGAAGGTGGCTTTAAGTCCTCGTACCTGAAAAGTTGATCATCGATAAGATCAAATTCTAAAGCAAGTTGGATGATGAAGGAATGATATAACTTGGTGTTTCTCTCATGCACTGGATCCGAATAGTTATATACAACGACAACAATGTTAGAGCTATAATCCCAAAAGATTGGGACGGCTACATGAACCAATATATCAGTTCCAACGATTGTCCACATGGATTCTCGATCTCTATTCAAAGCCTTAATCTGAATATTTATATGCACTTTGTATATTATACGGTGCTTAGCTTCCTCCCTATAAGCGAGAGGCCATGGAAATCCCTAAGCAAGAAATGAACCATTATTAACTCGTAGTATAGTTTCCCTTTATTTCTCGTTTTCTCAAAACTGATTGTGCTCCTCATGTTTTGCTTTCTATACAATGGTGGACACCCGAGGATTCCACACAGTACTGATGAAACAGCCCGAGTCTTAATCATCTTTAATAAAATACATTTTCTAGCACAGCGAAAGACGTTTGACTAATTACTCGAGTTATTTCGACCTAAGATCCGTAAACCTCAAGATACTATCAGAGTGTTATAAATAAATATTTCACTTAATGTGATCAAGATTCGGGTTGTTTCAACTGATGTACGATTCATAACAATACAGTAATGCTTTCAGCAATCATATCAACTACTAGTCCTTATGATGTGATATAATTAGCTTACATTGTGTACGGAGATAAATTCCCAGAAGTAGTTCTTTTATCTTGAACCGATTCCTTTTCAGTTATATCAGTTGGTACCTCGGAGATGAAACTTTTGACTGGTTCAGTGTCAATCGGCTTAGATGGAGCATCTTGTTCCTGCAAATGAAACTATGGCTATGAAGATGACTGGAAAAACTACCAATAACAGATGAGAGACAGAAATCCAAGAGCTTGCCACTAATTTTTCTTCAGAAGGTTTTTCAGTAACCGCGCTCTTTTCAACTGAGGCTTTAGACGTCGTAGGGGCTTTTGGTATCTGATCCTGCAAAAAAAAAAATCTTACCCCAATCATCTCTTTGAGTAGAGAAAGCTAATCCCTCATCCCTCCAAAACAAGTTGTAACACCCGATTTTCCTTATGTCCTTTGCGGTTTTGGTTTTCTGACCCCTTATACGAAACAAAAACCACAAGGGATAAGAGGAAATTCGGTGTTACACAAGTTCTGTAGAAAAATCAGAAGCTAAGGGGTGACAGGAAATTGAAAAAAAAGGAAAAAAACATCATCTTTGTCCCCTGGATAACGAATTACAATTTCCTCAAACCGTGCCCAAAACTTTTGTTAGAAGTAATCCTACACATACACCATAAATTTGTTTCTCACCCAAATAACTAGCACTAGGCAAAGAGCTTGCTCATTAATCATTCATACTACTGTAAAAACCAGTGTCACATGGTTTGCTAATCTCCTCGTGAATCGAAAAAGCGAATTATGGTCAGTTTTGGGCTATTCTTGGGCAAATTTTGAGTGAATTGTGAATTCAAAAAGCGAATCATGTTACACTGGTAAAACCTCTTGGACATCAATGCTTGATTTTGTAGTTTTAACGGATAACTTTTCGAGTATTCATTTCAGATTTATTCTTTTCACAATTTTCTTTTTTAATGTTTGTTGAGTCGATGGGATTTTACCTTTGGTTTCTCCCGTTTCGAAGGGATTTTCACAAGGAGCTCAGCCATAGGAGTTAAAGGTGCAGTAGTTTCAGCAACCACTTCCACTGTTTTGCAGTAAGAAAGGTTCTGATTCTGTGCCATGAACGCCAAAAGTTCTGCCACCTACGCTTAACTGATAAAAATTGATTATCCATGCAATACCATATTTTTGTTCAAATTGATATAACTAAAAGTTTGAAACTTTTACGAGAACTACGATTAATATACATCCCCAATGCGGAAGCTACTAGGAATTGGGGTAATGGGGTGTTGCTATACGATTGATATACCTGCAGATTAGAGACTTGGCCCCCAAACAAAGTATCCTCCTGTGCAAGAGTCATGTTATGAGTTTCCTTGAAACTATCCGTAGGCCTTTCCATACCTCCCGGTCTCACTATCTAGAAAAAATATGCATACAGTTAGCAAATAATGAGCATAGCCGTTGATTAGCAAGGGCAAAGCGAGCTATCGCCCAGAGCCCCAATCTTTTAGGATCCAAAAATTTTAATTTCATGTACAAGGTTGAATAAAAATTGAAAATAATTCACCTTTTATGCTAAGTAATGAGTTACTAATGTTTTTTTAAGTCATTCAAATATCAAAAATAAAAGAAAATAGAGTATTATATTATTTATTACGTGTTAAGTTTTTAGGGCCTTTTTATCTTTTGCTTTAGGGCCCAAAAATAAAAGGGACGCCCCTGATAACGAGTGACATAAAATAGCATGCCTAATATTGCAAGCACTCACTGTGTAGGGTAGACCACTGGCTAACAATGCTTCTTCCGCTTTCCTCTTCCAACATAGGACTCCCCAAAACAAACTACGGAACAAAGATACTTCCAAGATCAATATATCGTACATCGATTTTTTTTTTAAGTTGAAGCATTTGAAAATTTTCGTGAACTCATCAACTAGTTTTCTTACTTAAGGATGGCTGCAGGAAATCCAAATTTGTTTGTTCCAAGGGAAGTAACCAGGATAAAATGGTTAACTTTAGCGGCAGTTGCTGCACATCAGATAAGATAAAAATGTATCAACTAAAGTTTCGTATAGTGAATAACGTCTTTTAGAATATCGACAAGAACAGAATTGGCTTCAACCTAACTTTGACATAGAGGAAAATCCTTCAATTTCTAAAGAAACATTCGCTCTTTGATCGCATGCTGCATGGATTTCATGCAGGGCCTTTCATAGGGTTAGTTTTGAGGGGCAATTGCCCAGGGCCTAGCTCATGAAGGGGCCAAATTAAATTAATACTTATTATTAAAAATCAATTTTTTAATTATATTTTTGCACCTTATCACTATATGATCTTAAATTCGTACATTTGTTTGACATTGATGTGATGGAAAAAAGAAATTTTATAACGCATAGTTGGAGAAAAAAAAAACCAAAATTTCACTTATACAACGGCACTGATTTCACATTGCAGGTACAAATGGTCAATACGATAGGTACTTATTCAAGCGTATACTAGACACTCACTGGGATTGGATACCGTAAGTTTATAAGTTCCATACATTCAATTCTCAAAAATTTACGAATGTATAAGCAGCACGAGGTTCATTAAGAAATAATCACGAAACACGTGCATGAGAAATGACAAAGTTAAACCCAAAATTCATCAACTTAAATGCTGACTTGCCTGCATCAACGAGGTTCTTGGTAGCCAGAAAATCAATACGATAGGGTCCAGTCACGTCAAAAATTTCCTTTTCACTGGCTCCAATGCAACATATGACCATTGAAGCATTACCCAACGCTGGAACAATCTGACCAGGCTTTTCTAGATCACATTCCACGATTTCAAGCATCTCTATAGCTGGGCTAAACACCAAAAGGAATCTGTTATTATCGCAGGCCTGGTAATCTGTTATTATAGCAAAAATTATATTTCACTTACGTTTACGTCCACCTGTGCCATCTGTGTCCACCTTCATCTGTTTAACACTCTGGAAATGATCATAAAAGCAACCGTTGTACAGTTAAGGCACAATATAAAGAAGAAAACTGCTAAACTTCATCAAGCTAAACCCCTGTAAATGTAAAACATCTTCTCCAAAATGTTTGACAAGTTTTCCTTACAGTATATTACCCACTTTGCTTCCCCAACCCCAACCGCGGGAAACCTTTTAGGCCTTGTTTGGTTCATGGTATTAAATAGTAGTAATGAGAATGAATTTTATAGTTAATTTTGATGAAATTCACTATATCATTCCAGTGATAATAATGCTCTCATCTTCAAACATAATTTTTTTATTATTTTTCATTACCACCTAACATCAGCTTCCCAAGCAATAACGGATGGCAATGTTTGTGAAGGAAAAAAATTGATTAGAGCAGCACACGTATGATCATAAACCTTGTTAATTAATTTTGAACCTAAATTACATTATATTTACATTTCAATTCCCACTATTTAACACCAATAACCAAACAAGGCATTTTCTCCTTTTGTATTCGTAGTAGCGTCACCCACAAAAAGGGGGGAGCAGACACACATTCCACTAGGAACTAAAAAGTATCCCTCAGAAAAGTGGAAAACGTACTTGCACCAACTTTTAGCTCGTTGTTTAGAGTAGGACAAGTATGACCATAAACCATATTGATTAATTTTTTCAACCTAAATTACATTATATTTACATTTTTATTCCCACCATTTAGTACCAATAACCAAACAAAGAATTAATTCCTTTTGTATTTGTTGTAGCATCACCCATAAAAAGGGGAGAAAAGGACGCACATTCCACTAGGATCTAAAAAGTATCTCTCGGAAAAGAGGAAAACATACGTGCACCAGACTTTCAGCTCGCTGTGCACTCCTCACTCCAGCTCTAACTTGGCATCCTAGCTTCAAGAGCTCCCTGGAGAAAGTGACCAACTCTTTAGACACTCAGACCACATATCCACAAAGTTATATTTAAAATAAATATCTAAACCGAGTCTTATGATATTGACTTATAGTTACTGACCTTACAGTTCGTGATCCAACTTTACCGGTAGCACCAGCAACAAAGACAACATTATCATCTCTAGAATTAACATTCTCGGTAGTTGCCTCAACAGGTGAAGAGCTAGCTCTTGTAGCGCCTACAAAACATACAATTGCACATTAATAAGGAATTCTTCCTCGAAGATGGGTTAAACATGTATATGTAAATTCAAACACAACAGGAATTAATTCCAATTTAAGTTTCGCCATAACTTTTACGGCTCGTTTGTTAATCGGTACTAAATAGTGGGAATAAGAATGATTTATAGTATAAATTTTCATGATATGTATCATGCCATTCCCATGGTAATGAAAGTTCCATCATTAAAAAGTTCTTTTCTTCACAATTTTCTATTACCATCTAATACTACATGTACAAATGGTAATGCATTGAAATGAATTTTGTGAAGAAAATGAGATTGATGAAGGTGTATAACCATGACCATCAAACTTTTTCAAGAGATAATCTTACAAATATTACACTAGCTTTTCATTACCATTACCACCATTCAGTACCGATTACCAAACTGGCCTTTAAAGACAGGAATCTAGGAGCTTACAATGAAAATTCATTGGCGTAATAATAATCCTAGTAAGAAAATTAGACAAATCCAGACAAAGACTATCACTAGGAGATTTGATCCAATCAAAAGTTTAAATCAATGCTCGGAAGAATTTCGGGTGTGGATTACACACATTGTATTTCCCTATCAACATTCATAAAATTTAGCATTCCTATTGTGACTCTAATATGAATTTTTTAGTCCAATTTGGTTCAACTAAATTCAATTTTGTATAGTTTGACAAGGGTATGTTCAGACGTCTTCCATCCTTCTCCACACCCCGATCATAGCTTCTATGAGCGGTATATACCAGGTATAGTTCAGTTCTAGTTCAAGGAAGGCCACCATTTTCTCACAATCACTACTTAGTACTTACAAAGCTCAATCTAATAAGCCAAGAAAACAAGCCCTAAATGAGGGCAACCTAATTCCAATCATCATATGGTCTCATTTCATTGGATCACTTTCCTATAAAAAATTTCATCCTTGATCATATGATTTGCACAATGCCCCACTCCCCAACTACAAACCTTGCTTCCCAAACCCAAAAGGTTTCTCAACTAAATCAAATCTTCTCTAATCTCAATGATCATACAAATTACTCTAATCGCAATTAAATCACTCAATGTGAATGCAAAAAACTCAAAGGTATCTTAACACTCAAAAAATACCCAATGAGTCTAATTTTCCACCATGAAATTCAATAAAAACCAATCCAAATAATAACATTAAAGAACAGAACATTAAGCAATCATACCATAAGTTTTAAAAAATAAAAATCAAAACCCTCAATGCAATTTTAAGGGACAAAACCCACATTTCAACAAAAAATATAAAACAAAATAAAAAACATACCAGATGATAATTGAGCCCTAATGTGGAACTTTTGTAGATTTCTAGCAAATGGGTATTTCTCAGAACTTGAGAATTTGATAAATTGGCCATAAAAATGAGATCTTTTGAACAAATTGCTTCTATAAAGTATAGATGAAGGTAAAGTGGTTACAGGAGAAGATGAACATTGAAAAGAATGAAGCTCCATTTTACCAGAAAATGGAAGAGGAATTTGCATATTGTTGGGTTTCCCGCTGTTTTGAGTCACATAAAATATACACTGATAATTTCAAAGCATAAAAAATTGATCAAGATTCAAGATGATTGGCGGATAAATTAAATCTTTAGATTTGTGGATGAGACCAACTACCCCAATTCTATTTGGGCCACTTAACTTAAGGATCCTACTTTGTTAATTGCCATAAGAAAACAAATTTTTTTAAAAATAAATAAAAGAATTTTTTGGATTAAATGATAATTTCCCTCTTTTCTTTATTCACCCTTTTCATTCCTAATCCTTTTTTATTAAAAAAAAATTTCTAACTTCTCAGATGCGGTAAAATCTCAACTATATATTATACTTTCTCCATTTTAAAACACTCGCTTTATTACAGTTATTGACACTATTTATCGTTCAAACTTATTTTATGTGTTATAACTAATGTTTTTTTCATGAACAATCAATTTTGAGAATAAAATAAAATTGTTTTCATGTTCTTCTAATTTGAAGTTTAAAAATCATCCCCGGTTATTCCTAGAGTGTGGGCTATGAGTTATGCACAAACGTTTTTTATTCCTGATAATTTACAATTTTACATCAGGCAATAATAAAATAACATGTGCTCTTTTGAAAGACCGTCTTTTGTAAAGACTTTGAAGGACCATGACATCCCTTCATATTGGGTTGATTGTGAAGCCAAAATTGGCCCTGGAAACAAAATAATTTACAAGTTGAATGTATGTACTACCAACACAAAGGGTTGGTTGTCTTTGTATAAACCGATACTTTGTAGCTATAGTTAAATACAAATTTATTTGCACACCTTCATTCAAGTAAAAGGGCAGAGTAAAATCCGCAAAGTCATGTTTACTGTGCATTTTTTTCTGTAATTATAAGGCCTAAAAACAAGTAGTTAAACTAATGTCAACTAATATTTGAAGCTATGTAATTTTAGGTTTTCTACGTGAACGAACACTTTATATATGTTAAACCTAGAGCCATGGTAGTTGGTTTGTCAATCCTATATTCTTTTTGCAACTAATATTCAAAGTCGGCTCTGTGTGATCGGACACTCTGTATATGACATAACTAGAGCCATAATAGCTTGTTTGTCAATCCAATATTCCTTTGGAATGAAGCCTTATTCCCCATTTGGCCTCACTATTTCCACTTCCACAATATTTATTTGTTCTACAAATGAAACCCACCACCTTCCTTCTCTCACAATTGTTAACATGAGTCTTTCCTATGAATCGGATCTTGTTTCAGTTGAAATATATACCATTTCTCCATATAAGGTCTTGAATTTAATTCTCGTGGTCCTTCTCCCTTACTTGTCTCCTTCCCTCACTATTTCCGATTTGATTTGATTAGCCCGTTGTTAGCCATGATCATAATGCTATGTCCATTGGCGAGTAACAAACAGAATTGTAGGCGGCTTCAGGCTTTCGGCTATTGATGACTTGAAAGAGAGAAAGAGCGAGCACCATTTTCACAGGTTAGAATCATCAGCACAAAAGCTTTAGATAGCTATCCCTTAGTGAAAAGCACTAGTTCATAAGACAAAATGTTTATTTGCAGCTCACCAGAATGGCTGCAAAATTATCACTCCAAATATAACAATACTAAGATCATCTCCATATTTCATTCAGACTACATAATTTAAAGGTGAGAAACAAATACTACACGAGCTCGTAAACACCAAAAAGAAGAGTGGTTTAAGCATACAAAAAGGTTCGTTACTAAAACGATTCTAAAAAAAAGAGCTGCAAGAAGGATATCCCAGCAAATGACATAGTTGCCGCAGCACTTATCCTTACTTCTCCGATGAGTTTGGTCCTCTCTTCTTGCGGAATCCAACAACTGAAAATAAATGCATCATTATAAGTCAGCATTCAGAATTTGAATATAAGAAGTTTACCATACATATACGAAGTCGGTGGATATAAGACGTAACTGAGCCTATAACCCATTGACTCACAAACTGTTACAAAGAATACTAGGAACCCAATTGAGAAACCTTATAGCCGCCAATCATTGAGAAATGGAGTCTTTCACATCTTATATCCATAGACTCTATATGGAAAACTATCATATCAATAGATGCTTCCGACAACAATACAGATGCAAATGTTCTTAACATACTTGAATGCTAGAGGACCTTTCTCTAAACCAAAAGGGGTATATAATGACTTCATAATGTTTTGAAGACCTAATTGGGAAACATATTCGGATTGATTTCTTACGTTGGATCATCTACCCTAGTCTTTGCTTGTCTCCTCTTTGATTTTTTCCTTCTTTATAATTTAGTTTGTCAACAAGTCTTTCAAAGCCCTTAATTTGGTCATGTGATCTACTACATTTCCCTTGGTTTTCCACATTCTTGCATTTTCCTAATGTAAAGTAGTATCCTTTCTTTTTCTTTACCATTACCTTCACCTCTTCATTCCCCCACGTTGTATCTTTTTCGCAATTTATCATAGTAAAAAGTAATCAATTTGGATTTCATTTACTCTAGTATTAGAAGTCACTAAATGACTATCGTTTTAAACCATGAATTAAATAACAAATCATATACAAGTGCAAAATTCAAAAATAGACTCTCATTTTACGTTCCTAATTCCATAGCCACATAAACATTGTGAAGGCAAAAACTACAAAAAAAATATCTGGGGAGCCCAAAAACAAAAATTACAAAAATATTAGCGAAACAAACATACATAAATCAAATTACAAAAACTAAAAACAAAAATGAACTCGAACAAAATTGAAAGAAAAACTAGAAAACCTATAATAAATCTGAGAAAAAAGGCTTCTTTTATCTCAAGTGCTAAGGTTCTCCAAATTAACCAAATGGTTCTTCCACCTCCATCCAATCAAGGTCAATCCAAATTCTCTAGTTCATCGATATACCATCAAATGGGCTGCTAACTAGAATGTTTTCTCTTAAAAACAGCGCTATAGCTAAAGGAAGGTCAAGAATGATTTGTAAGGTGCCTTTTTGGGAACAATGGCAGTATCATACACCGTAAGAAGGTAAAGGTGAGTATTTTATGGATCAAGGGTGTGAGCACGGGTGAGTGATGAGGAGGACCAAGGAGAGAAAGAGGGATGGTAATTGGTAAGGATTCAAGGAGGACAGTGAAGATCAACTGACGAACAATAGAGATAGTGTCGAGGGGGAAGGGGTAGCAAAACTGAGAATTAGGATTTTTTTAATGTTTTTGTTTCTTTTTTATGTTAATTTTTATTTAAATGAAAAAGAGAAAAATTGACAAGGCCAGACTGCCAGCCCGCAGCGTGAATCTGCCCAGGCTAGATATCTAACCCAATCCTTAGACCAGGCCGATTAAGAGCCATGTACGGTGGAACAGGTCCGGGTTGTGGCAACCTTAACTATCTACTAGAATGAATGATAAATTCATTACCCTTATAAATTAAGAGCGTAAATTTCTGAAACTATACTATATTATTAAAACTTGCACAAACTATTCATTTCTATGGATATTGTGATTTATTAGCATAAATTAATATAAAAACAACCTATGTTAATAGGAAATATAGTAATTCATGTTAAGTATGCTCCAAGAAGAGGTCTATCACTGGCATTGCCTAAGATATACAAAGTCATCCTAAAGAATGAGATAGCCATGTGCAGAGTCTAACCATCAATTTGAATTCGAACCCAAAAAGTCGCAAAAGTAAAATTTAAAAAACGCCCACTAGTAAAGTTTATTGTAAAGGATAAATAAACATATACAAGGACATTATACACATACATATCTTTTTCCATATAGAGGAAAAATTGTGAAATTTTAAATACATATTGTAGTTAAAGTCAAAGCAGCAACAAAAATCACCAATTAATCAATCATTTTGAGTGTGTATCTGAGTAAAACTCAAGCTAATAATATCCCATGACCTTGCAAAGTTAATATCAACAGATTCGTAACATTGCTATATGTTCGAGGGCACGATCAAACAAGCATAAAGTGGAAAATAAAGAAAACAGCTCTATGTTTAACATTTCCAATCTTGAATGCAAGGCTACATCGACGCACATTGGGGCTTAAGAGTGCCTAAGGTCCATCGTAAATTATAAATTGAAGTGAATTTTTTTAAGTAAAAATTGTTTTAAAAAAAAGAACATTAAATATATAAATTAATTGAAAAATTTTATGGCTCCTCCAATTTTTATTTATTTTTTTCTAATTAGTATGATCAATTTAAAGGACCCATAATTAAATCAAAGCCAACCAGCGGCTACATCATTCTATACTCAATGAATTAGATTCCCAACGGGTGAAAAACGACCACCCAGCAAAAAAAAATACGACAAATTCTCTTGTAAATTTCAGCAGAACCAAAAAAAACCCATGAATATGATACAACAAAAAGTAAATACCCATTTACTGATAGAATTATTCTGCTAATCTCAATCATTCAATTCCATTTATAAATGGATCTCAATGCTAGTTAATCGAAAATTTGAACAAAATGAACAAAAAAATCCAATTGAATTACCGGCAGTAACGAAACGGCGGTTGTATTGCATACGCTTGTGAGCACGACCACGGGGCTTCTTCTTCTTGTCTTGCTTAGCCACTTTTGGAGTTTGCCCTCTCACCTTTCCGGCACGAGCCAATGATCCGTGAACCTTACCTACACAATACACATTCATGATTCATTAACATCAGCAATTATT
This sequence comes from Amaranthus cruentus, assembly GCA_019425755.1. NCBI lineage: Eukaryota > Viridiplantae > Streptophyta > Magnoliopsida > Caryophyllales > Amaranthaceae > Amaranthus > Amaranthus cruentus. The sequence continues at coordinate 5,874,091 of CM033450.1, forward strand.
CTAAAAGTAATCGATTAAATTGACTGAGTGTATGAATACACAATCGTTAACATCAGCAATTAATCCACAAAATAATCGATTTAATTGATTGAGTGTATGAATACAGAATCATTAACATCACCCATCAATCCAAAAAAAATCAATTTAATTGATTGGGTAGATGAATTTCAACAGAAATAGAAGAAAGATGAGTGAGATTGTTTACCCATGGTGGGAAATTTGTTGTTGTTTCTCGGCTGCTGCTTGCTCCTTGGCTTCCTCACTCTTCAACTCGTTTGCGTTTGTTTTGAAAACGGTAGAAATGTCATCATAATCTTGATAATAAAAATTTGGGAAAATTAAAACTCACAACCACTATTCGCGGTAAAATATAAAATTTTCAACAATTGATTATTATTTAAAACTTTTAATTTTAGGCTCATTTTATATTTAAAGTCTCAGATGACTTATAACCGGATAAATTGGTTTTAATTGAGAAGTAGTGGGATCCAATTGTATTTATTAATCACCTCACTTCCTTTGACCTTACACGATCCTTTACGTACCCTCCCATTTCAACAAAAGGTAACCGGTTAAACCAGGTTATAAAATGTATCGATGCTTTATATTTAAAATGGGCCTATAGTTGGGAGTTTTGAATAATAATCAATAGTTGGGAGTTTTATATTTAAACCGCGAATAGTTGAGAGTTTTTAAAGTAATTTTCCCTAAAAATTTCGCGTTTGTTACTAGGAATATACCCGTGTCATGTACGGTGCTGGTTCACTTTTGTTTTATATAAATTGTTTTGATTAATAATATGAAGGACATTTTAAAAAATCAAATAATAAAAAAATAAATATGAAGGACATTTTTACAAAATTCAACAAAGCCCTCATATAGAATCTTTCACCATTGTCAGATAATGCATGATAATTATCAATCAAGCATTAGCAAATTTATACGTAGTGTAATCATAATACATAATAGAAGTAATACTTAACTAAAGTGCTCATGATGTTATATTGTATAGTGATATATGGTTGAATTATAGTATGATTGGATATTACCTCTTAAATTGGATGCTAAAATTATATCTTGAAAAGGAATACATAAATTAGTGAACGTATGTTTTTGATGACCATTAAAAGTAGTAGAAGTTGAAAAATCTTCTTTAAATTAAAATTAGGTTGCATGAGTTACTTTCAATGTATACTACTTTAAATTTATTAGTCCTTTTTTGTAAACTCTCAATTTTTATATTGCATAGCATTAAGAAACATGAAGGGAGTGACTAAAAAAGATTACCAAACATTGATTAGTCTTACATCAATTTATGAGTTATATTATCTAATAAAGCTAAAAACGACATTATTAATATTAATATGAATATGAATTAGTAGATTCTATTACAATTAAAACCACTTTAAATAAAACTCTTCATTGATAATTAAAATTGCATTAGAGAAGATGAAGGGATGAGTTCCAAAAAACCTAACATTATAAGTGTGAACACTTGGCAAAATGCTTTCAAAATACACTGTATAGTGACACTTAGCACAAAGTGTTTTAAAATTAGTAGATGTATGATGATGATATGATGATGTCTCATAATAGAAATTTCACATATTGCTGTAAGAAACGGATATCTTTGGGTCGATCTAAACTTTAAAAATAAACACAAATCAATAAGTAATAACTAATGTGTAGTTTTATGTTTACTTGGCAGGGTATTGGAATACCTCAAGATATTTAAAGTTAAGTAGTAGTTCATAATACGTCAAGTAGTCTTTTAATATGCCTCAAGTAGACATATAGGGTACATCAAATAGGTTTTAGAATACCTAAAGTTAGGGTTTTACAACTATTAAGAAGGTTTTTCACCATATCAAGTAGGATTTTACACCATATCAAGAGTTTATAGTATAACAAGTTGGTGTTCGGGGACATCTAGTTGGGATTTAATGTAATTTAATAGGGGGTCTAGAAAGTGTCACCTCAAGTAGGTTTTTGGTACCTCAAGTAGTGACTAAGTGTATATGAAATAGGGATTAAGAATACATTAACGTGTTCAGTAAGATTTTACGCTATACTAAGTTGGGGTTTAGATTATACCAAGTTGGTGTAGGAAACCTCAAGTAGAGGATTAATATACGTCAAGTAGGATTTAAGTACAAACATATATTTTACTATAGCATTTGCAAATTGTCAATCATGTTTTTTTATAGAGTTCAGTTATTTGGCACCCTAAGTCTATTAGCTTAATAGGTGGAGCATTAAGCAATTGCGTTTAAGAAGTAGATTTGACTCCTACATAGACTATTATTGGTCATGCAAGTTTAAATTAACGTAAAAACTTGGAAGAGACCGGCTTAATATGAAACAGTGGGCCAACCCAAAAGCCAAAAAAAAAGCCCTAAAATCCAAAAATTAAAAATTAAAAATTTAATTTTGACCTTAAAGGTATCAATTCTTAATTTGAAGTGATCAATTTCAACTTAAAGTAAACCTTAAATTGATCAATTTTAACACTAAAGTAATCCAAATCTGCTTACAAATTTATAATCTTAAATCGATAATTATTTTAAAGTCTTCGACATTTAAGTGATCAATTCAAACTTTAAAGTGATCAATTATAACTTAGAAAAGAAATTAATTTTGCCTTAAAGGTATCAATTATAATTATGACCTTAAATTGATAAAACTTCGATCATGTTGAAAAAACTAAAATGGAATAGATCAGCCTATTGGTCTCAATATGAGATGGTCGCTCCCAATAACTTCTGTTAAATTTATATATTTTTAGTGACAAGATTATTTCTCCTCCACTTGAGGTATCCTAAAACCTTACTTGACGTATGTTAAATGTCTATTTGAGGTATTCTAAAACCCTACTTGAGGAATACTAAATCTCTACTTGAGGTAACTTAAAACCCTACTTGACGAATCATATATGCCTAAATGAGGTACACTAAATGTCCATATGACATACTGTGAACCACTACTTAACTTATCCTAAATACGTACTTAAGATATCCTAAAACCCTACCGAGTAAGCGTGCAATTACCAAAATTCAACACATATACTACACTTATGGTCCGTTTGATTAGTGGTACTAAATGACGATAATGAAAATGATTTATAGTGTAAAATTTCATCAAAAGTTTCATACATTCCCATGGTAATGAAACTTTAATCCCAAAAAAGTTTTTTTATTTATAAATTTTCATTACCACCTAATATCACCTCTTCCAATGGTAATGCATTGGAATGAATTTTATGAAGAAAATGAGATGATCAAAGTTGGACATGCATGACCATCAAGGTAACCAAGAGATTTTTCAACCAATATTACACTTGTTTTTCATTCTCATTACTACTATTTATTACCACCTACCAAACGGACCGGTAATAACTTTTTCACATAACACTACAAGAAAATAAAGTCAATTGAAGGGAGGATTTAGCTTTAGTTGTTATATAATTGAAAATTCAATAATAGCAGTGGAGAAAGCAGGTTACAATAATTTTGCAACTGTACAATTCATGTATATAAGCTTAACAGAATCTTCTTCCCTCAAACTTGAGTCAAAAAGCAAAAGAATCTCATATCGCCTTTTACTTTGCTAGAGCTTCAATATCAGCCCCAACTTCAGCAATTTTTGTGTCGCTTGACAACTTTGCTGCTTTCGCAATGCTCCCGACATCCAAATTTAACGCTACATCCTTCACTGAACCGTCCAGCATCTACATTAAAACTTGATGCTATTAGTCAAGTGCAATAGATTGGTGGTACAAAAGGCAAATTACACAACAAGAGTTTATCAATCACAACAATCACGGCCGTAGAATTAACAACGGATCTTAAAGTTCACATAAAAATTGCATAGAAGCTGCCTCAGGGAGTCAGGGCTCAGACATTCGGTTTGCTGTTGCTTTTTCCCGCAAGGAAATCATCTGAGTTTATAACAAAGGCAGTCGGAATAAACAAGGATACGTTACTCGTACAGTAGCAAAGAGCAGTATAATGACGAAGAAGCCAGAATGAGCTACATAGAAATAACTCAAGGGATTAAACATTTTCGGGTTTGAATTATTTGTAAACCAATTGAAAATAGACTTCCAATTGCAAGAAGACCAAAAAAGAGCAAAAATGGAAGTTGCACTAAAAACTTGAAATACTACTCTTTTGAGTGAGTGCGGCGAATTCACAGAGACATGAGTAATGTAACATTGCCGAGAACTAGGCTTTAAAGATCCACTAGACATCATACATGGTGATTATAAAGGTCGAATTATTATTATTAGTAGTAGTAGTATCATCATCATCATCATATATATTAGCATTACTGTTATTAATGAAGAGAAAAGGCAAATATTTCAAAAGTCAAGCAGCTATAATCAGGCATGTACAACCACATGATGCCTTAAAATCAAATTGGGCAAAGCACAGTATTAGCTGGCAGAGTCCGGTCAAGGATCATCTAATTCACTTATCTATTTTGGATCTTAATGCACTAAATTGCATTGCCTGTTTTAGTTTTAAAATTTGCTTTGCACGACTATTTTCTAAAGGCTCAATGTCAAAGAAGAATCCCACTTAAATAAGCTTCTATTATTCATACTACTACACTAGTATAAAAACTCGTGCAATGCACATTAATATGGAATATATAAAAATATAACTTAATGATGCAGTTATATATATCGTGATTAAATTTACCAAATACATGGCTTTTTAAATCAAAAAATAATTACCGACACTTTCTTTAAATTATTTACCAAATACATGACTTTTTTTTGTTCAATAAAACATCAAATTTGCTATAATAACTTATATAAATACTTTACCTGATTTAGCTCCACTTTTAAAAAAATATCGGATTCTAAATTAGGTAAATATTGTCATGTAATCAACTAGCATCCACTAAAATAATTTCATTTGTCACGGCTCTTGAAAGATAACATTTCTCATTTTCCAACATTTTTATTAGTATGCATGATATGATGATATAGAAAAACGCACTGCTATTGAATTTCAAGATGACTTTTTGCACCAGGTTAAATGGGGTAATGGAAACATTCACAAACTAGCCAACTTAGTGAGCGTGTTTAATATATGGTTCTGGCTCATAATGCAAATTAAGATAGGGGGATTCACATATGTTTGTTGGTTTACAATGATATGTACGATCAAACACAAGTCTTGGTGTGAAGACTCACAATTTGACTGCAATCATTGGAGGACACACAGTAGTTAATAATGGAAACATAATCGTGTATGTTTGTTCATTTACTTTGTTGTTGATAAATAAAATCCTAAGGTTGTTAGGAGGTTATTAGAGACACATGGGCTAATTGTATTAAAAAGCCATGATGCTAGTTATGTGCTTATCTTTCTATGTTCTCCTATATAAGGAGGCATCTAGGCTCATTTGAATGAACTTTTGATGATTAAAAATAAGTCTTCTAAGAAATTAGATTTTTAGAGAGAGGTGTTCTCTTTGAAGGGAAATTGCAGGTTGTTTTTCTTAACCTATGATTCTTTCTTTGTGAGTGAAGCAAGAGAAATCATAGCAAGATCCTGTGAAGATTAAGGTGATTGAAGCCTTGATTGAGACCATGCCGAATTGGCAAAAGGGATTCTTAGTGAGTGAAATCAAGTGGGTTTTTATCCATGATCAGTATAATTTGATCATATCCCATCCATGTTCATGCAGTATTCATTAACGGTCCATTAAATTTTTGCATTCAACCACCTAGATTGGATTCTTGGATTCATTGGGCTACTCTTTGGGTCCAACTTGGTGCACTTTTACATTTAGTTTAGCCTTTTTGAAGTGGGAGGAGAAGCTGAACATATATGTTACGTAAACCATCCAAAGACTTGCAACATCATGATTCAACACTTCTAAATAATACATTATTGAAATCTCCTCACTGGAACTCCTAATCACACAAATTAAAGACAAGAACATACCAGTGATCCAATAGCAACTAGAGCACGGAACTTTGATTCTGGATCCAAATTCTCAGCTTCAGCAATCTGCAAAGCAGAGAAAAAATAAGCTTTATCGAAGCACAGTTGCATTCCTGTGTACCTTAAAACCAAAAGCTTGCGAGATCAATCAACACAACAAAGCTACCATAACATCCTGGCTTTGATTCAAAAACAACCATGGCTCTGGAACTACATTTTCAAGCCTATGTTTATTAAACTAGAAAAATCAATTTATTTTTACTGCTATCAGAGTGTTGCTAAGGTTTGAGATTCGCCAAAGTGCCACAATTAATTTGCATCACATAAAACGTAGCAGCTTAAAACAAAGCAAAGGTTAGCCAAGGGATCAAGATGTAAACCTCAAGAGCAGCTGATAACACCTGTAATTGTCCTTCCTCATCTCTCTTTTCAATCAACAGCACAGAAAAGCTGTAGAAGTTACAATTTCAATCAACAGTTACAAATAGCAATTACTAGTTAAAAACATAGAATTAAAGTACATGCATACTTCCAACTATGAAACCAACCCAATTTCCAAAGCTTGAACTGAATAAAAACTTTAATTTTAGTCATTCTAGCACACAAAAAAAAAATTAAACTAAAATTGGGGATAATGGATAGAATATCCTAATCTATCAATACCACAATAATGAAAAATTCATCAATCATCGAATTTATGATACTTGAGCCAAATTTCCACCCCAACCACCACCAAACCAACATATAGAAACTTTAAAATAGAGGGTTATATGAAAATGTAGAACTTACTTGAGAATCAATGTAGAATAAGCAAATTGCACATTTTTATTAGTTGCGTAACAAACAGAAAATGAATCCAGTATCTGCAAAAAGATACAATATCAGAAGAACGTCAATCAATTATTATCTCTAACTCTCTGTTACAAGAACCTTCTTGTGAATGAAAGGGACAAACCTTGCTTCGATTATATTGGAGCCACTGGTGGAAAATAATATTCTTAAACAGATTATTTAATGCACGAATACTAGTTAAAACATTTGCTGGGATCACTGGATTCATTGTCACTTTCTTTACCATCTCCATCAGTGCATCTGGACAAACCAGCATAATAAACAGTAAGTATTCACTGATGTTTTTTCTCTGCAGTCTCCTTAAGAACCAGTGGAAAAGACAAAAAAAGTAAAGTGTGACAGCTTCACAATATGTAGCAACTAGTCTCATGTCTGGCCTAGCCAAGGACCCATACTGGTAGAGCTTGAAACAAAAGAGCATCAGTTGTTTGGATACAACAATAAGCTATATTAAAACAGATAAACCAGCTTCTGCAGCACACAGTTTGAACTTAAGGTTCAAAAAAGAACCAAAAGACATAGAATTCATTATATTCATTTTTAGGATGTGTACAAAGTGGATGCAAGCAGAGTAAAAGTTTAAAACACACGGCCATAGTCCAGAGCACATTAGAAACATTTGCAGCTGAACTTGTTGGATAGGCAAAAGTCATATTTTTTGGAACTTGTAGTATATTGCTCCTTGGTGTTCTATAATTCCATTTAGTACTGTCACGCCTTCTTCCTTAAAAGAAAAAAGGAGAAAATAACTACTAGCTATATTAAGTAATTAAGACATGAATATATAAGTACCATTTCCTCCATTAATGTGCCTCAGGAGTTTAGAAGCTCCATCTGGGTGCAAAATGATCATTCGCAAAATGTCGATAGCTGCAAAAAGGAAATAAATAAAATAAGAACAGAGCAAAATACCCAAAAGTAGTAGATGGCAACTCAAGTACACCTTGCATAAGGACTATTTGCAGCACAACAGAGCTCAAGTTCAGAACGACAAAGCATATGAATCAAAGCTAGGTTTTATTCACAATAACAAGAAAACCTGGCACATCATATACAGCAATGAAACCAATGTTCATTGCCTGAAAGAATATAGAGAGGGAAAAAAAATTAAAAATAAATAAAATAAAAAAAATAAATAACTGTTGAGCAGCAAAAATGAGAGAAATTAAACAAGGTGGCAGCATCTTTCAGCAAACAGACCTGGAAATATCATGGATAGTGGCCATGAGTTCAGTATCCTTAGCAACAAGTCAATGTCTACATCTGCAAAACTGCTACTGTGATAATATGATGTGTCTTTTAATATCTTAATAACAGCATTAACTCTAGATGTTTCCACTTCTGTAAGTGACAATTGAGCCTGGTCCTTTGAAACAAATGACAGATAAATTATAGATAAGCCAAAATTAGAGCTTAAAATCAGCAAAAGTAAAACAGTAGGGCAAAACAATAAAATTCATTAAACATCACAACACCTCTTTTTGGAGGAGGGATATGACACCAGAATAAGAAGGCAAATAGGAAAACTATCAAATACAAACCTTATTTAAGAGGAGAGTATTGTTGAATTCAGACAATTTCTTCAGAATCCCGTCAAATTGCGCTACATCAAAGATGAGGAATCCTTTCTGCATAATAAAAAAAACATCTCACAAATTTATTCACTACAAAGGTTCAAATTACCTGGAACACTTAAAAATTCAAAAGCTGAAATCAAATCAATATGAACACATGCACTTAAAACTAACATTACTAACAAAGAAATTCATCATACTGTGGAGTTTTCGCAGGAACTTATTTGAAGGATAAATCCAGGGAGCAAAATTATCACTTCATATTATCAAACAACAAAATGCAGTTTTCGCTCAAGAAAGATCAATAATAAATGATCACACTGATAAATGACCTATAAGGAGATTCCTAAGGAACTGACTTTTGAATCAACAATATGCAATCAATTTCAATGATTCTAACCTTAGAAATACAGAGAAAAAACAAAAAAAACTTCATTAATTGAACTCAGGCATTTTTGTCAATGCAAAAGTTCATGATACTTGATAGAGCATCATTCCAGATTCCCAAAAAATAAAGCAAGGTCTCTACGAATGTGTCCAATCATATATCATATATGAATAAAAAAACATATATACAAACTCTAGCATTATATTCGTATATTCTCTTTTTCTTTTTAATTTCTTGGGAAACATCTAGCATTATATTCGTATATGCAAACTCTATGATGTAAACAAAAAAAAGTATAGGTGTACCTTTGGGATGTGTTTGAAAGAAGGTTTAGAAGATATAGCTGCCAATTAAAAGTGAACTGTATGTAAGGGAGCATAAAAGTGTACATAAAAAAAAAGTAAAATACACTTTAGCATTGCCTGAAACTTTCGTGTTGATCAATTACAAACCAGAAATGAAAAGGTGTGATGAACTAAAAGTGCATACCATGCTTTAAAGAAGTTTCCCCAGGTACATATGCATTGGCTGTAATGCAGAAAAAACTCCATTTAGGCATAACCAAGGTCAGTAAAATTAAAGAGAGGCAATACAATTTCAACTCACATCCAGTGTAAGGATCACGGAATGATGGATCAAAAGAAAATGACTTCTGGCCGGTGTTCTCTAAAATAAAATCTACAATTTGCTGACGATACGAAAGCGGAAGATTCTCTTTGAGAAGCCACTTATCAGCAGTGTCATACGGATTATCTAGGAGGGAAAATCAACACATGTCAATGACATGTATTATCACATAATAGTAAGTACTCATAAGATTGTATCAATAATCAAGACAGAACAGCAAAAAAATTCCTGCATTATTTCAAGAAGAATTTTATTGCTACAAGCTAAGAGTAAACAAGAAATCAAAATAACCAATAAAGAAGGTCCATTATCCAACATACAAACAGATACCTGATCTGTTATAAGGCAGCTTACGAATAGGCTCTCCATCTCCTATATCAACATCAAACACTGGACACAAACACGCGCAACATGAGAAGATGACAAAAAAATGCAAACTGGAGTGTAAGAAGCATAAGAGTTGTAGCATTCATTTGCCAATATTTGTCGTTGGGAACAGTTAAGAAGATTAACAATAGGTCCTAGGTGAATAACAAAACGGGAAGCTATAATTATTCAACATATAGCTGCAAAGTTTTGTTTTCAACTAAAAATTACTCACCATGATCGTACTCTTTTCCATCAAGTACAGGACGCTTAAGGCCATCTCCAGGTCCATCAACAACCTCACCAATCTGACGAAATGAACTCCATCAGTGCAAGTGACAAAAGGCACAAGCAAAGCGACAAACCACAAAATACACACACTATGAATTCATTGTTGGAGGGAAAAGGAATACTATGAAACAGTACAAGTATTATCAAGCTACAAAGAGTTAAAAAAACATAAAGAAAGTGGCTTTAAAATTGTTCTCCATTATAGTTAAAAGCCAAAAAACAAAACTAGTTCATGATCACAATTTAAGGCCATATAAACAAGAATGACTCCGCAAGAATGACATTCACATCAGAAGCAGTATCAAAGTAGACCACCAACAAAACTTCTATATGACAGCCGACTGATCACAGACGGCACCAAATGCAATAATCCTATGTTAAAGATAATAAGAACCAACATAACTTCAGTCTGCAGTTTCAATTAAATGAAAAGTGACAAGCTAAAATGGTCATACAAAGTGAAATCTAGAGTCTCAGTGTACCAGATGAAAACTTCAACATTTTCATTTCCTAGGTAGAACTCCCCTTTCCACCACCCTAACAAATGGTCCTAAAGAAGCTCAAGAACTCTAGTTATTTTCTAACACGGCATCCTGATCTAATCTATATTTTAGAATTAAAATGGGACACAAAAGGGAAGAAAGTAATACTTTATCCCACTTATACTCCTTCATGTTCCACGAATATGCAACACCATTGTCTCCTTCTCTAACAATTTTGGTTTGTCCGTTAGTTGTACCTGGAACATGAGTGAGCATTGATTAATGACACTATCAGCGCTGTCAATTTAATATAAAACTACTAGCATCCAAACCTGGAACTTGTAATGAATCCAATCCAGGTAACTCCTCCAGTTTCAGGCCACCGACTGTCTTTCTAAAACAAGAATTAGCAAATTGCATTAGCCTGAAACTTCATCTGTTTTCCTTCCAAATATTTCCAATATTGAAAGAATTTGTACAAAATGTAAAAAAATTCTCCCCTCCAACTCCCTTCCCTCCATTTTCCTCCTTCCAATTTTCCTCCCTCCCTCTGGTATCCAAATGAAGCAAATGCCATCCTTCCATTTCCCTCCCCATCCTTCCCTTCCATTTCCTTCCATCCAAATATTGCAAAAAGGTATTATTGCACAGACATATTACTAGAGTTAATGTCCTCTCATAAGTCACCACTCATAAGTCATCACTATAAGACATCAATTTAGATCATACAACACATTAAAGCACAGTCCAAAACTGCAAGATATGTGGAAATAGGCTCGTAATACCTACTGAGCTTGTAGTTAGAAAGCAGTGACAAATATGATTCGCGCTCCACAGGGTCGGCTACTCTATCTGCAAATGCTGTCCAGATGCGCACTACTCCATCAGAACATCCTGTAACAAGATCCCCATTTTCCAAAAACTTCACGTCCCAAACACATCCAGGATGCTCAATGCTTTGAACCATAACACCATCTGCACAAAGAAACAGTTTTATCATGACAAAGAATCATGGGTTGTATCCAGGAACTGTTTCGAATTCATAAAATTGCTGATTACAGAGAAACTCAGATTTTAGGTAGTCCGTAGGTGAGACAGAAATGCAGCAGCACAAAACTTCACTTATTACAAACTCACATTCAGAGCAGCCCTATTAATTAGCATAAAGCTATGAACTTTAGATCTATTGGTTAAACAATCTCACAACCATTGAAGTTTTATACAACAACCCACAATAATCGCACCAACTGTACACCAGCAAGCACCAGCAAGCAAAGCAAAAACAATTGCTTAAACCAGAACTAGAAATTCAACATCCATTTAAGAGCTCAAAAAAACATTAATGGATCCTACACTAAGCCGTGGGAGATTCATGTAAAGTTTTAAAGAAAAAGGACAAAATATTTGGTAATTCATGTTCAATTTTTTTAACAAACCAGGGAGATGATTACATTCAGTTACTGTTTAAATAAGATAATAAGAGAAATAACCATGCTCACATTTAGGCTCAGACAAAGATGATGCATTCATGAAGCAAGTTTGTATAAATAGAGAATTAAACTACCTTTCCATATCTTTGCCGAGCAATCTTCACTGGCACTAGCCACAAGACCAGAGACGTGAGAATCAACAGAATAAACAAGAGATGTGTGCCCAACCAACTCCATCAGAACTTCACCCGTCAATGCCCAAAGTCGCACAGAACTGAGGAATACAAACCACTTTTAAATGAGATAAGATAATAGAAATTGACCTAACTGAGTACAAAATATCGAAAGAATGGAAGACAGTGTAGACGACTGTTGTAGTCCTGTAGAGAAGATGATGATTCGAACAAATATACATGCATGAGAATGAACATTTAAGAATAATACACATCTTGTTGACTGCAGCAGTCTAAAATAACTAAAAGACAGCGCAGAAAGTAATATTCTGTTACATGCAAGAGATATTGAGAACTGGAGGAACAAAAAGCAATACTCTCGTACCCATCATGTGAAGCTGAAAGTACTCCTAAATCTGACATAACAGCCAGACCTCGCACAGTATCTGGCAAGTTACAGGTATTCATTAGTACACAAAAAATAACAGCACAGTAATTGACTCAATACAAAACAACTAAATCACGAACCACTATGACCAACAAACGTGTGCACACATGTTTTTCCTTTCCATAGCTTTAGAGTTGAATCACTGGATCCTGAATTCACAAACAAGCCATTGAAAGATGTGTTATTCTGTAACATAAAATCCAAGCAACGATCTACTCACCATAAAAAAGATCATACAACAACAAAAACAACGTTCCATTACGCCAAAGCCATTAAAAGAATCCCACCTACGTGGGGTTTGGGAGATCATATTTACGCAGCCTTACCCTTTTTAGTAATACAATAACAGAGAGGTTTTTTCCAATAGAATTTTAGTAGATAAGGTCATGTGCTTCACATAAATACAAAGTGCACATGATTTTATGAGTCATTTTACTATCAAGTCCATTATAATCTAAACCAAAGAATCATAAAAAAAAAAAAAAAGATCATAGCATTTGGATAAACGCCACTAATGAGTTAAATGCAAAAAGTTCTCCACATTTATGATTAAGGCAACATAGTGTACATCAAAATTAAGCTTGTTTCCTTTTATTGGGTGAAAAATAATTAATTGTTTTTAACAACCAAAAAGAGATCTCACATAGATTGATGCAAACCTCATAACATGTTTCAGACCAGTAAAATCAATTCTATAGATTAAGCAACCAGTTCAGTGGCACCGTCTATTATCTCAATTATGATTTATATACTCTCCAGGGTATTAGGTTTTAAGAAAACTGTAAGTAGGTAATCATGTGCAACAACAAAAAGAACACATCCAACCTCTTCTGTACAAACTTTCCAAATAAAAGAAATTTCATACCTGTGGCAAGTTCGCCTGATGGTAGTTTTATAACAGCTTGCACTGGAGAACTATGAGCCTCCCAGGAATCCACAACCTTTCCATTTTTCCATTTCTTCAAAGTGCTGAGAAATAAGTGCAGAACAAAGAGTATAATCATGAAACTGGCCTTCGCCAAGAGTATCACTCAATACTACGAATAGATTACTACAATACTCTGTCAAGTGTCTTTAATTTTGCTACAATTGAGCAGAAATGTTTTATTAATTTGTAGTGAAGGATATAAAAGAAAGGTATGGATGAAATGAAGAGATATAATGAGTTTGTAGTTGAAACGAAAAAAGATAATGAGTTTGGATGATATCAAGAGAGACAATAGGTGCACAATCAAAAATAACAATGTATCACGATCAACAGGAAGACCTAAAATACTCGCAAATCAAAGGGGTATGGGATGTACTTTGTAATGTATTGGAACCCTACTTTGTCAATTGTCACACATCTCCAATCTCTCACGACTCACGAGTCTCATGAGTCCAAATGCTTCTGGTATTTCTAGGAAATTCAATATGCATCTATAAAATCAAAATTCAATATAGATGTTAAATGTTTATACAAAGGTAAGGTTGCATACATTCGAACCCTAAAACCCCGTGCAAATGGAAGCTTCAGTGGGATTTACTTGATGAAATTGGGGTGATAAAATATAGTACAGGCAGTAAAATGTATGACATCAAAATTCACTAATTTGGTACCATATTCTAAACCCTATTCATATATGTGGGGTCCGACGATAGCAATCAGGTCATCAAAATTATGATCCTACTCAACTACTCCTCGAGGAGGACATCCACCACATCCATGGTTACTGAGAACGATGTTTTTTACATTCATTAAATATTAGTAGGATCTTGTTGTGAAAAATTTTCTTTTTTTCTTTGTTAAATTCGAGTACACAAATTCATAAGATGTTTTTAGTTGTTTGTTATTACAATACAGCCACATGAGCTATCTAGGGTGAATGTGTTAGTTTTAAAATTGTAAACTTTCTATAGTCGAAAAGTGTCTTGTCGTGACAATGGAAGCATATGGGGTGCGAAGAGGCCCAAGAAGACAAAAAAACATCAACAAGAGCAAAAAGACACAAGCCCAAGTTTGAGATCAAGTCCAAAGATCCAACAAGGGAGGAAAATGACTAGGAGGACAAACCTAATTCCATGGCACAATGATGATAGTTCATCCATTGATAATTTTTCAGTCTAGACCATGATCTTGTTTTCAATCTCGAGAAGAAAAATCCAAGGCTAGATTTGCTCCTAGATACATGAAAGATATAATTTCTAAAGAATTAAATTTTATAGGGATGGTCATCCACAAAAAAGACGAAGTCTTATAGAGATGGATGAGAAAGAAAAGTCAAAGATTGACCAAAAGTCCAAGTGGACGTGGGCTCTAAGTCCACACATGATTTTGTAAGATTGGGCACCAAGTCACACATTTAAGAGCTCCTATTAAAATTTATCACTTTAACTAACCAAACTAGGTCAAACGTCAAAGTTGTTGGTCAATTCTTTTATTTCTACATTTAATTTTTAGCCCGAAAAAAATACTAATCTAATAACTATAGTCAACAAATATTCATTGGCCAGAAATGAAATAAAATAGTGGATTTCTTCATCAAAACCTAGAGAATATTTTTATTCTTGTTGTAACTCTTTTTCAAGGATTGGAGAAAGGCATCCATACTAAACATATTTAAGACTGTGTTCATGGAAACATTGAATTTGATTTTATGGTGTTGTTGTATGAAAATTAGATTTAAATTTGATTTCCTATCCCAACTACACAAAATTCTTTATCCTCCTTTATTCCTTCATCCCATCAACATTCCAAGTCAAGTTCAACTCTAAGGGGTGTTTGGTATGTAAATTTCTTGTCTTAGTAACGGAATCAATTAATCCAATTTGTTACAATGTGTTTGGTTTGAGATTTGGATAACGAAATCCATTACTTAAGAATAACCCATTCCCTTTGTTTGTTACCACTCAAATATGAGTTGCAACAAAATACCTTTCTTCTCCATTCGTGCTCATAAACACTGCTATATATATTCACTTGTCTCTCAACTCGCATCCACAACTCTTGATTCTCACCATCTTATGTCATGTACTCCATCTTCTTATTTTCATTTCGAAAGTTTATTTTATCAATGTAATTTGATATTTTTCGACAATTTTGAATCCTAATATGTTCAGTTTATAGTGAGTACTTTAGCAAATTGATTATTTTTAATTTGAATTTTTCCTATCTCATAGTAGCTTAGCATAAAATTGGGGCTCCATGAAGTTATCTCATTGACTATATTGATTAGTATTGATGGTGGCTATTTGAAATAATAGTTATGAATTTTCGAGAGGTGGTAATAGTTGTTAAGTGATACCCTTACTTGGTTGAAACCAAACTAGTGATTAAGATAAGGGTTATCGTTACCCTTTGATCTCTTTATTTGTTTCCATTCCCGTTTCATTTAAAAAATTATACCAAACAACCCCTAAGTCCATATCCATCCTTTCTTCATACCGTGGATTTGGGGCTCAAGTCATCTCTTGGTTCCTAATCCCCGCTTTTACTAATCCAACTCCTCTAAACCCTCCTCTATTTATCCATTACTAAAAAATCCCTATTAGTGTTCCATCTTGGACCCTATTCCCATGCCAAACACAATCACAAACCCACAACTCTAATTCGACTTCAATAGAACCAAATTGAAAAAGTCCATCCTTTCTTCCTCTTCCTTCGACACTCATCACTTCCATCCTTTCCTTTATCCATCTCTTACCTTCATACATCTTAACGCTTCTACATTTCCCTCTAAACAAATAACTTAAATTTTCCCTTGCCTCTTAGCCCACTCCTTATCCTATTGTGATTAAGAGTCATTTAAATTTTGATATAGTGCTCGGTTCGCACACCTAATTCTACATTCGACGACACAACATTTCATTAACCCAATGTCATTTAGTGACTCCCACCTAGGGTGAAATTTGGGAGGATCAAATGTACGTAACATTACCCTTGTTAATGATAAAACTAACAAAAAGGTTGTTTCCAATTGACCCTTGGTAACAAACTACATGCAACTTCACATAAATAAGAAAAGCACATGATTTAATAAGTCATTTTACTTTATTTTATTATAATCTGAAATCAAAAAACTATAAATCTTTGGTCTAGAAATAATGGACATCACAGTCGATTCTAAATGATGAAAGATTTTCTTTAGTCCATATAGGAAATTTTATGATACGAAACTTTATTTTTGCAACATTTGACATCAGTAGTCAGAATGACCAACCCCGCCACACCAATATACTCCGTATGTGACAGTCATTTTTACTAAATTTTCCATTTTAGGATATGTCGTATATTTTGTCATATTTCTAAAACTGGCAGTATGACCACATTCACAAACTCACACCCTCATTCCAATTCATTCACACACTACTTTCAGGCTTTCACCCACTTGGAAGTTGGAACAAAGGGTAATAGGCTATATTTGGCATTCGTAATCAGCACTAACTAGGACTAATATCATATGCTCCACTGTTCCACTCAATTTGCCCCATTTTTCATTTTAGTATGTCCAATAAATTTGCCTCATTACTATTTTCGAATAATCCCACCACTTTTCCTCTTCGAATTCTCTCTTTTATTTTATAATATCCCACTTTTTTAACCCACCATACCCAATTTATGTCTCCCTACCAAAAAGCAAATAGAGGGGTATTTGACCTGGACAAAGGAGTACATTAGTAACTTCAACATCAATAAACTAACAGGATTTTCCCAAAATAAAACCAATCAAAAGCATAATTTACATTATTAATGATGGATAAAATCATGAGAAAATGTACAGTAGTAATTTAACAAAACTTTCAATTTCAGTCAAAATTCAACTCTCCGTCTTCACTATCCATTGAAAACTAACTTAATGCAAAATTCTTCCTACATTAAAAATACATCCCGTCTCCACAAATTTATTTCACAACAATGATCATCACAACATTCAGCAGAAAAAATGCCTAACTCATACCAATCAAGGGAAGACGAGACAATATCACCATTATCCAAAGCAATTCCAGTCACCTGCATTGAATGACCCTTCAAAACATGAACTTTTTCACCGCTCTTCAAATCCCACACCATCACCAAAGTATCCATCCCACCAGAAACAAGTCCGCCCTCGGGAAACTCATCATTCGGCGGAATCCAAACAACAGGGCCCACAAAACTTGTGTGTCCCCCCATAATCTTCGGTTCATCCATGATTTTATACTTGTTCGCTGGATCAAGTGACCAAAACCTCACTGTTTTGTCACGAGACGACGTCGCAATTCCCGCATTGTCGCAAACGCATATTCTCCTGACCTAGAATTTGATCAACAAATCGAAATCAGAAATCGGAAATCAATTTCAAAATTGACTAGGTTTTTCTGTGCAGTTGCACAAATTTTAGCTAATAAATAAAAAAGAGAAATTGAATACACTTACGTCGTCTTCATGACCTCGAAGTTCAGCACTTAGTTGATATTCAGCGAAATCGATCTCCATGAATTTGATGATTTTGGAGTGAAAATATTTGAGGATTCTGTTTTGACTGAAAAGTGTATAGGGAGGGTTCTATAAGTTGATTAATTAGTGATGAAGTGACGATTCGAATGTAGGTAACTTGAGGAATGAGAAAACATTTTGGGCTAACAAATTATGTTACATTTTTTATACTTTTCAAGTTATCACTTTATAATCTTAAGGTGGTCACTTATAATTTTAACAGATGCTCCCTCGAGAAACAGACTTTTGTAAAGACGACTCTCAAAAGTCCAGCCCAAATTTATATTTGTAGTTGTAACAATATATATTTAGAATTGGACTGGGCTTTTGAGAGCCGTCTTTACAAAAGACAGTTTCAAGTAAGAATTTGTGTAATTTTAAAGTGATCACTTAGAGAAATGGGTTTACTTATATAGGCTTGTATTATGGTGAGACGATCTCATTTAAGACAGGGTGTATTATGTTTAGCCCATTGTTGTGAGGGAATTCCATGTCACAAGTTGTTTTACGATATCGTCTTATCGTGAGACATATCGTAAAACATGCTTTATATTATAAGTTAAAAAGTCCAATTAATATGAATTATGAGAATATGAGTTTTTAGTTGTAATGTTGTAAGATGGATAGTCTCTCATAATAGTAGTTGATCACTTGATCTATATCTAAGAGATACCTTTATTTTTGTATGGTAAGCGATAAAATGATACACAAATTCTTATTTAAGATATCTCATTGTATGATAATCATAAATTTTTGGCTAAGTAGCCAACTAGACTAATTAAAACATCTATTTTCATACTTAAAATACTCACTTTTTGTTGCTTAACATTTAACACGTTTAAAACTAATAGAATTGAAGGGACCATTAAAGAACATGTGGTTATATGCACGAGCAAGTTTAAATATTTAAGTTATGTTATCAACAGTATTAGTGAGAATGATGAAAGATATTACTCATTGATTACACGCAAGATTGCTGAAGTAGAGAACGACTATTGAGGTGATATGCGATAAAAAGTTTTAAACTATACTAAATTGAAATTTTTTACCGAGTTGCGATCAAGGTTTACTTTGTCAAAATAGACAGAATGTTGGCCCCATTAGAACACGGTTGAGCATAATATGGGAATAGCGTAGATTTGCATTGGATACAGAGATAGAAAGAACTAGGAGTGGCCTCATTACCAGTAAAGATGCGCAAAAACAAGTCATAGTGATTTGGGCATCTGAAGAGAAAGACATTAGGCGCACATGTGAGAACAGTGAAAAGCCTAACAGTGAAGGGTAAAAGAAGTCGAGGTATAACAAACAGAACTAGGGGAAGAGCAAATTGAATTAGACTTGCAGGAGTTGCACCTTTCGGCGAGCCTAGCTAGGAATAAGAGCAACTAGAGACGGTGTATCCATGTCTTATACTTTTATCATGTAGTTTAGGGATAAGAGTATCGGTGTACTTATATACTTTTATTTTTATTTTTATTTTTATTTATTTTGAATATATATATATATATATATATATATATATATATATATATATATATATATATATATATATATATATATATATATATATATATAATGAATTTTATGACTATAATTAATAAACAATCTAAACTTTACAATTTTATAAATTTATAAATTATTGTTAATTGATTTTTGACCCTACACACAATTTAACAAAAAAATCTAATCTAATCTTACACTAAAAAGTAAAAAACTAACATCACCTTGTTCGCAAAAAAAAAATCTCCTTTGATATTCTTTGATATATCTGTCTCCATAATTGCATCCTACTATATATTTGCTTTCTCTTCCTTCTCTTCACTGACTCCTTCGCATTCTCTCTCTACTTTTCTTCTCTTTTCTGCTTAATTCATATTATCTTGAGAATCTTTTTAACAATCAGGTAATTTTCATCAACACCCATGTTTTATAGTTACTTAATTCTTCGATCAATAAGAAATTTAATTTTTTCGATCACTTGATGTTAGGATTTAATTTGTGGGTTTTTGTATATGAATTTACGATCTTTGCTTTGAATATAAGTTTTTTGATTAATTGCTTTTAATCTAGGAACCGATGAATTTGTGGGTTTTTTGTTTTGTTGGTGGGTTTCGCACTTTCCCTCATATTTGCTTTTAATCTAGGAACTGATGAATGGTTATGGACCCTAATTATGATTGTTTCTTTGAGATCATTGTACCATATTGTTATTCGTTTTTGGATTTACATTTTTTTTCAAGAATTAGGTCAACTTTTGAGATTCTATTGAGTTCTAACATGGAAATTATCTTTGTCTTAATAGTTCCACAGTGTGGTAATGTATTGTGCATGTACTGTGAAAAAAGCAAAGAAGTTGATCATTTGTATTAGTTGAATAGATTTTATGTTGATAATTTTTTTGATAAGGTGTATCATGATTTTGATAATGTGTTGTTTTATTTTCTGAAATGAGCTGTATTCTGCCAAGTGTAAGTGATGAAAATGATTTTAGGTTGTGGAATGTGGTGGATGGTGCAATCAATGAAGTAGAATAATGGATGCAAGGAAATAGAATGAAATCAGCAATTATAGAACTAAATAAGCAATAAATTGATGACGTTCACTAGATTTTGGTTATGACCTCGCTTAGGCTAGTGTTTGATTTATGTGTTTCAAGAACTAGGGCGTGAAGCTCGCACATAGGAAGGTATTGCAATGGTAGAGCTTCCAATGAGTAATGAGTTAAGGGAAGAGAGAAGAGTGAGAAGGATATAATGCAAAAGACCAAGTAAGGCAAGCTCAAAAGTGGACTTTGGCTTTAGTTTACATCACAATGTATAGCAATTTTTAAAGAAAAAAGTTGGGGCATAAGATGGAAAAGTAGATCAGAAAGAACCTTGGACTGCTCGTTTGAGCTCTTCTAGTGTTTGTACGAGCAGTCTTAGGTCAGAATCTTCTGCTTGAATGCTATGTTATGTGCTCGTTCAAGCTTTAAGGTTGTTACATCGAGCACTTAACAAACCTTCTTCACGTGATTCCTTTAAGCATGCTCCAAAAGACTTTAACTCCCTATGCTTGCACCAATTTGGAAAGATCTTCCTTGGAGATACATCTGCATAATCTTGATGATTTCAAAACTTAGCTCAATATGGCTAAGACAATCTTGGTGAATCAAATCTTTTCTTTTCATACTACATGACTTCAAATGGAAAAGTCCAAAACTTAGCTTAAGCTTAGTTAAATCCTTGGATAGCAAAGTCACATTATCACAACATTTTCTACAAGTTTGTGGTTTTTTACGGTGTCTATCCATAACAGCAATGTCATTAAGTGGTCCCCTAGAGAAAGTTTGAAAGGGTTGTGTATACGGAACCTTACCCATATTAGTGTTAACAAAGAGTTTGTTTCGGATCAAATCCTGCTAATAACAAGCATTAATTGTTGTTATTGGTATGTCCTTGGAAATGCTTCTATTACATTTTGATATGTCGGTATGTCCTTGACTGTCTTATTAACCATTAGGATTGTGTGCTTAATTTATAACTAGGTTTGTTGTTTACACATTAGAAATTCACTTGAGGGGATATAATAATAGGAAGCAGTATCATGGGACTCCAAGTGACATTGTTATCTTTTGGCCAAATTTAGCAATTTATTTGCAAATAAGCCTTCCGTTGATATGCCTGAAGGGTGCAAAAAGATTCTGCAAACTGATTTGGGTACTATAAGAAAGAACATGCTATTAGTCATCAATTATGACCATGGAAAAAAATTGCGGTCGCGGATGCGTTTGCGGAAACGGTCGCGGTGTTGCGGAAAACGGCTATAACGGAGAAATAGCGCAAATTGCGGCCGATGCGGTGTGATTTTTGGAAAAAAAAAATCACATAAGGGGTTTTGAACTTATAATTGCATTCTTGTTGTTGAACTACTATTATTATGCAATAATATGCAACTAGCTATTATAATTGCAATATTTGATTCTTTTAGTGTATAGTTAATTAACTTATTAGTTAACTACTATAAATTAAGTAATCGTAATAATTAAAGTTAATGGGTATTAATAAAGTTTTAACGGGAAGACAAATAACGTTGTAACGGTAAAATAACACGCGTTACACGTTATATAACGGTTAACGCGGCGTTTTGACCGTGAAATTTCGTGAACGGTTATATAACGGGATTTAACGTCGCGGCAACTTTCAAACAGGTTTTATAACGGGCGTTACGTAACGTAACGGGGGAGTTTTTATTCCATGATTATGACTCTATGATGTTAGCATGCATATCTTCTTTGAGTGGTGGTAGGGGGTATATTTTTGACCCATCCGCCTCACCTGTCCCCCTCACACCTTCCATTGTAGCAAATTTGCGGTTGCAAGTCCAGACTGCAGGAATCATGTGTAAAATAATTACTTCTTTCAACTGAAATAGTGTATGTATCTTTGACCATTCTCACTGACAATGTTCAAAAACTATGTATATTATATGTTTTCACAACTTAAACTAAACTTTATAATTTCAAAATGCTTTTTTGGCTAGTTGGCGCAGTATTGGGTGGTTTCAAGTGTCATGAATGTCTAGAATCTACATTTATAAGATTGAACATTTTGGTTGCTGCTGGCCTTTGGTAAATCGAGCCCATAGAATATGGATCCGAGTGATATGCATTGTACAGTTTCATGTGTAATGTAATTATCTTAAGGTTACTTATTTTTTCTCTTGTATTGATATTTTGCATATTTTCATGGATTTTACCATTGTGGTTATTTTGCAGCCTTCCTTTTCATGTGCAGGGAGGATGATTAATTTGATTAAAGTGAAAGAAAAACAGAGAGCAACTGCTGAAAATGCTAATGGTCAGCCTCCCGTTAAGAAGCAAACAGCTGGAGAGTTGCGTCTTCATAAAGGTATTGTTCTTTGAGCATGACTTAGAACTCATGTGGTCATATATGATCCTGTCATATTCTTGCTTTTGTGATCTTGGATAAAATGCACTGATAGACGTACGCAACCTAATGTACTCAAAAGTCTAGCTCTACAATTCAGAATTTTAATCCCTGCTCATTGGTGTCCGCACCACATTACGTTACATTACCTTAATGTCATTAAGTGGCTCTCATCTACGGTAGGTTTGGGGGGGGTTAGATTAACCTTTCCCTTTTTAGGAATAATACTAACAAAGAGGTTGTTTTCGATTAACCATTGGTTGCAAATATCATATGCAACTTCACATGAGTAAGAACACATGAATACCAAATTAATGAGCCATTTTAACATAGTCATATAATCTAAAATTAAAGAAACATAAATCTTTGTCCTTAACGAAATAAAGCACAAATGGACAATACATTTTTCAAACTTAGAATGAAAAAATAATTCTATTTTAAGTTACAAGCACAATAAAAAAGAGGCTACCGATCCAAGAAGGGAATAAAAATCTTTTGGCTTTAGGATTTCCCTCTTATTTAGGACTAAATTATATACTCCCTCCTATTCTTTTCATTTGTTCCATTTCTCATTTCACACTATTTCATTAGTCACTTTTAGTTTGTATTTTATTTTTAATCTATAAGTTAAAACATAAACAAGTGAGATCTTGTTTGATTCTCTCGTCTCATTGTAAGCTTTATAAATATCAAATTTTTTTGATGGGGGAGGTCTATTACTGTAGCCCGTTGGACACTATATCAACTACAAGCACTTTTCACTTTTCTTTTGTTTTTTCTAAATGTTTGCATGACACTATACTTGAAAGCTTTTCCTAGTAGCTTCAAGCTTTTGTTTCAATACATACAGCACATTGTTGTGAAATGATTTGTATTTATGTGGCATTTGTATTCGCATATTTGATAATAACTGCCGTAAATATTTATTGCGAAGATTGAAGCTTTTTATGAGATATTTGTTTATATATTTCTTTTTTGAGCTGCAATTACTTTGATGTCTTTTATCCTCTTCTCACATTTCAATAACTCGGCCTCTTTAGATATCACTGAACTGAATCTGTCCAAGTCTTGCAACATATCATTTCCCAATGGAAAGGATGATCTGATGAACTTTGAAGTTACCATTCGTCCCGATGAAGGATATTATCTGTGAGTGTCTTACTAAATACGATTCAGTATCCAGACTGCTTAATGATTGTCGTCTTCTCTTTTTACCTGGTGTTGGATGTTGCCTACTAGTGCTTTGAACTTGCAATTCCCTTGTACTTTTCTGTTATTTATTACTCAAGTTTCAATATTCTTGATTTCATATCTTTACGGCCCGTTTGATAATCGGTACTAATTGATGGGAATTGTAATGGAAAATTAGTATAATTTTGGTAGGAATATCTCTTGACAAACGTAATGGGCAGCTTATTCTCATTCAACAATCTTATTTTCTTCGCAAAATTCATTCCAATGCAATGATGCATTACAGTTTGAACATATGATATTAGATGGTAATAGAAACTCGTGAACAAAAAACTTTTTTATGATTTCTTATCATGAAAATTTACACTACAAATCACTCCCATTACCACCAATTAGTACTGTTAACCAAACAGACCGTTAATACTATTGTTTATAGTACTCTGTCTTTTTTCTTTCACAATGCAGAGGTTGCTAGTTTTCCTGTGTGTGCGTACACCTTGCTTCTTTTTTAAAAAAAAAATTAAAATTGTTACGTACTGGCATACTAACAATGGGGTTTAAAACGCAGAGGTGGTACATTTGTGTTCACCTTCCAAGTTCCATCTGTATACCCTTACGAGCCACCTAAGGTCAAGTGCAAGACGAAGGTAAATAGCCGAATAAGAGCTTACGAAACACTTATAATCTGCATACATTGGTCCATTCTCACTTTCTCTTTGTATCTGGTAGGTGTACCATCCTAACATCGACCTAGAAGGTAATGTTTGCCTTAACATTCTAAGAGAAGACTGGAAACCTGTTTTGAACATCAACACCGTAATCTATGGCCTGCTTCACCTCTTCACGGTACCAACACTTCCCATTATCCGGAATATCATTTTTTTTCCATCTGTGGATTGCGTTAAAACGAGATTTTTTTGTGCGCGTGTGCAGCAACCGAATTACGAAGATCCTCTAAATCATGATGCTGCAGCCGTGTTGAGAGATAGTCCAAAAATGTTTGAATCTAATGTTAGAAGAGCCATGGCTGGGGGTTATGTCGGCCAAACTTACTTTACGAGGTGCATTTCCTGAGAGTTATCCCATATATACTGTATCGGTTTCAGGCATATATATGGTATGCTTGCTGTACTTTGTGTTGCAACGAGAAATTTGCAAAGTGGCTAGAAATTCGGTAGTAAACTTTGGTTTGCACTAGTTATGCAAACATTTGTAGTTTTCGCTTTTCGTCGTGATATATAATGTGAGTACTACTAATGTGGAGATAACAAATCACATCTTGTGTAAAGGAGCTTTAATATGTCATTTGTGCAAGTTTTAATACATTTAAGTGTCTCTGCTTTTGGTTGTCTCTTGGTTTTTCATTTTTTGCTGCTGCTGTTGGCATGAACTGTGAAGTTTCATCCAAAGAGAAAATTTGTTGTTTTTAACGAAAAGTTAAATATTTGGTAATAAATGAAGATAGAAAATGAATTGTGTGAAATTTTTTTTTACTATGTATGGATGATATTAAAAGAAATTGATGGATTATTGTCTAAAAATAGAAATAATGCAAAATAAATAGGTCGACTAAAAATGGAAAATGATAATAAATGAGGGGAATGGAATAAATAAGTCTATGTGATGTGATGAAATAAAGGATACTAGTATATGTCCCGTGCAATGCACGAATATGTTAGTTTATTAAGTTATGTAAAAACATTTATTAAATATAATTGTTTATTTTTCAAAACTAACCATTATATTGATCATAATTATATATTACTAATTAAAACGATTATAAGTAAAATAATTATATTTCACTGATTAAACTAATATTTACTAATAAAAAAATAATTTTTACTAATGATACTTTTTCTTTTCTAAATGGATCGATTAATTCGAGTATATATTAAATTTAAGTTTTACTAAAAATGGGCTAAATTATTGTGCAAACATTATATCAAACTTCCTTCCATGAAATGAATATACGGTATACTCATACACACAATTTATTTATGGCATGCTCAAAATATAAACTTCTATAATTTTCTTTATCATAATTATCGTTGTAAAATTATTCTAAATAAGATTTTAGTTATTATTTTGTAAATATTAGCTGAATAATTAAGTTGAAAAAATTTTTGACGTTACATAATTTAAGAGTTTTTAATTATAACATTATTTATAGTCAACAACTATTTTATATTCTAATTATTTTTGTATCGTAAATAAGGTATAGTTAATAGTTTAGTCATTTAATTTACTAAAAATGAAAGTTACCCAAAATATTTTTTTCCTTAAAAAAGTGTATTTTAAAAATTAAAGGTCTTAAAATAGACTTTCTTCGTACTATTATTATTCATTAAGAAATAAATTTTAATTAAAACTCAAAGTTTCTATATTTAATTACTTAAAATTTAGGAGGGAAAACATGATGTATAAAAGTGACATGTGTCATATTCTTTTATTGTTTTAATAGAATGTATGATAGGATGGAAACGTGAGGAAAGAAAGTGCAGGAAATATTAAGTAAAGTTCCTCTTTAGTAAGAAAAATAAATTATGGTTTTTTATAGGGAAGACTGAAGAGAATTATTAAAAAATGTGTATATCTAATTCAACCCCACTCTTGATTGAAGCTACTTAATGACATTGAAATAATAAAATCTTCTGTAAGAAAAGAAAACAAAAAGAATAAAATTGTCGGTTCTCTTTTTTTTTCCTTTTTCTATTATAATATAATATTTCTTTTTTCTTCAATTATATCTTCTTTCTCTTGACGTTTTTATTTATCCTTTTTTGAAAAAATTAATACTTCTTTCATACCTATAAATTCACGATACCATAAATTTATTTTATATTAAGAAATGGTACAAACATCAAAACTACGTGTATGCTATTAAAATAGAGGGAAAATATGGTTGAGAATTAAATTAAACAGCAAGTAGAGTTACTTAAATGTGATATGATCCGAAAATTCAAACATGAATCGATAATCACCCGACCTACAAAGAGCATTGACCTTGACATGCAAGACCAAAACAAGTACAAATTCATGCATCAAAAAACTAGCCCTTTAACACCCTTTTGTAAGGAACCTCAAATGTCCTCTTTTACAGCAAACCAACTACTTCTAACAGAAAAAATGGCGAGACGACATTTATACACTCGCCCGTTCACCGCTATAGGATCTATGCACAATGATCACAACTAATACTATTCACTAACACTTCTAAAAATTTCGAACTGGTTGTTGAAAAACGAAGATTTCTGTCCTTGTTAGTCATCCTCTTCGAAAAACCCAGATCGTGCTCTTCTTGACTCCCAAGGAGGTAAACATCCTCTATAGTGTGAATGTAGAAAAAAGGAAGAGATTGATTCGTCTTTCTGCGACATTGAGAACGACGAAAAGCAGCTGAAGGGTCGTAATCGTAGGTGCTTCTTTTCACTTTCAATATGGGTGCCCGGGACTGTTGATGCCTTGAGACTTTCCGGAAGTATGCAGTTACAGTGTGAGCCTGCCAATTCATACAATGTAAAAGAGTAGACAAACTAAACCAACACAAAACTACAGATCAAGGAGATCACATTGATAGAATGATCACAGAAAACATAACCAATAATGATGGTTCTAATTGCTCATATTGATCAACTCGTCTTGTATGAGACTGTCTTACGATGAAACGAGCTCATAATTAGCCCATTGTTTTAATTATCTACTTTAAAATTGGGACATTGTAAGTCCGCTTTAGCAAACTTAATGTAGTTAGCCCAATAGAGATGGTCTAACCAGACCGTGTCATTTTAGAATTTGTGTATATTGAGAGGTGGTATACCGTACATTAAAGGTGATCAATATCATGACTGGCCCATACGCTCAACGCCTCAGCCCAAAATCCATTTTATCATGGTAATTTAAGTTTTCTAGAACATAGATTAAAATTAAAGCTTATAATAAGCCTTTTGGAACCTAATAAAGTAAAAAAAAAAAAAGAAGATAATAATGGCTAATGTGATAGAATATCAACCTATAATGGCTTTACTCCATGAAATCAAAGGTTTCGTAACGGGGTTTTGCAGTTCGGTAAGCTCTAAATTGGTTATAAAGCGGCCAACCTTATTTTTATTCCATCATTCCCATTCTTCAAATCAATCATCGAAAATACTAAATTCGTTATGGAGAAGGCAATAAAGAGCATGAACTTCAATAATCTTACCTATTCTCGCGAGGCGATTAACCCATTTAGGGATCTTCTTTCCCGTTAACTTATAAGATATATCATCGCAGAAATGGTTGCAATTCTTGAGTATCAAATGATAGGTGTCGCCAAAATAGTTTCGAGATTGTTGCTCCATGAACTCTCTAACTTCACTAGGCTCAAGATATGTTGATCCCATGAATATTGCTTTCCTGAATTTGAATCCAGGGCATTGTCGAGGTTCAATCTCGAAAACACCACTTGTAGGAAAGTCATGCGCGCCAAACGCATATTCCGCACCATAGACTGTCAAACAAGAGGAAACAAATTTCAGCACCTGGTAGAAGTGTACAACTATGCTGCAGTTTTTATATTGATGACTATGAATCACAAGCATAACCAAACAATTCGTTAAGAAGTACTCCCTTCGTCCCCATGAGAATGCACCTTAAATTTTTGGGTGAAATTTAGTGGAAATGGAGAATTGGCACCTTAAATTTTTGGGTGAAATTTAGTGGAAATGGAGAATTGGGTTGAAGAATAAGATTTTAAAAAACAAGCGTATAATAGAAATAAGTGGTTAAGACAAAGAGAGATAATAGATTTGTGAATGAGATTAAATGTAAAAAAGTGGGACCATTACGAAAAAAGAAAAGGGTGCAAAATGAGTCGGACAAAATAATATAGAAGGTGGTGCAAACTGAGAGGAACAAAGGGATTATGTACTATTGTGCTAATCAGATGCGAAAGGCCAAAATTAACTAAACTTGTAAGATAACTAGCAGTTTGACTGGTTCCTAATTCCTATACACAAGGAGATGGATCTTCTTGTATTACTTACATTGAAGTCAATAAACACCTACTCTCTCTGTGCCTTTGAGATTTCCACACTTTCTATTTTTGTACGTCCCTTTTACTTTGCCACGATTTCCTTTTACGGAAATGTCCCCACCACTTTCTTTAAGTATCATCCACACATTTTCTTTCTCTTTCAGTACCATCCACAGAATTCGATTGAGGGAGTATTTCATAAATTCCGTTGTTGTAGGCAAACACATGATGACCTAACTAGACGTGTCTGTTATAGAATAAACAAGAGAATTCACTCAAAAGACTAGCCTAGTAGGTGACATAGCCTATTTACTCTACGAACCCCACATTAGTTGCCCATACAACCGATGTGGAACAACATCCCATAACCTTGTAAAGGCCTCAAATCCATTCCATTACAATGTCTTTTCACGGCTGTGCATTACTGTAGACTTTTCCCTTGGGAACTCGGTGAAATAGGGGATGCTGCACTTCTCAGATTTGTAGGTGACAAAAGAGTAACCTGTGACCTCAAGGTCACAAGGTAGATTTCCCACAACCTAAATCAATCAAGCTTGATAGTTGGTACTTGGTACCCAATTACCCAATTCCTAGCCCTTAGTTCAATTAAAAAGATAATCAAAACATTGTAGAAGAAGCTGTTTAATCATTTAGTTAGTCTGAAAAGCACAAAAAAAATCAATCTAAATTTCACCCAACAAACAAGTTATACTAAAAGACTAAGAGAAAAGGTGTAACCCTAAAAAGCAAGAATGGACAAGAGTGATGGACATAGGTATAATCATAGTGCAAAAACAAGGCAATGTCATCGTATCGAAACAGTATTGTAAAGATTTTTGAGTTCAACATGACCAAAATAGACAGCATCGACAGCGAAATCATCCACAATGATCGCAAAATCAGTTCGCGACTGCAACCGTGACCAAAACCGTATGTTTGCATGAAAAAACATCTATTGCATAGATTACAACAAAAATAAGATCCAACAAAAGAGCTGTCCAAATGATAAGCTCACCTTCAATACCAGTGTGATAAATACCAAGTCCTGCCCAATACATGTAGCCATTAGCAGGTGTTAAATCATAGACATTTAGGTAGACCGGAGCAAATCCTGGGCTGCTATCCGCTGATTTCACTTTGGGGAACATACAAAAACGAGAGGTGAATTTTCCCGTACTACGTCCAGGCTTACTACTGCACGATGCACTTCTGGAATTCCGATTCATATTTTCCGTGAGGATGGGAATCTATGCAACAACTTCGGTTATGTGTAGTTGTATGTTAACAACTAGGCACTAAGCAAAATCAAGTCGTCTAAATCATTCAACTCCATCAATCATCTGTGATAACAGGAAATAATCAAATTGTTTTTGAACTTTGCCCATATTTGTAATGATCCATCCTCGAAAATCCTACAACTTCAGTTTGAAGGTGACAAAAAATGATTGTTTTTCTTCAAAAATAAATGCATTCCTCAAATCAAGTTATTGTCTAAGCTCAAATTACTACCAGATGCAATAGGTGTTCTTTCTGCAGTATTTGGCTTGGCATGCCGACTTTTGGAAAAAAAAAAATCTAAAAAGAAATTATGTCCTATTACATAGCAATTTTCCTAATCAGGTGTGCATCAGTGCCACATGATTTGCTAATAAACTTGTGAGTTGTGAATGCAAATAAAAAAAGAATTACGGTCAGCTTAGGCTAATTTTTGGGCAATTTGAGCGAATCACAATTCAAAAAGAAAATTACCGAGTTGCACAATAGATACTTCTGATTTTTATCCAATTCATACATCAAATGACATTATTTTCTCACACTTCATGATTATGGAAACTATTAATGCATCAATGATATTATCAAAGTATGAAGATCCAAGTCCATTTCTTGAGCATTGACTCATATCAATCATCTAACTGTAAATAAAGTGCTTTTGATAACTACCACAGAGGTAAATCTAAAGCATGAAGATTTAGACTTGGTAGATTTGAGAATGTATAAATTTAGAGATTCAAGAAAGTACTCCCTCCATTCCCAATTGATATTCCTATTGGGAATATTCACGGGAATTAAGAAAAGTGAGTCTTTTAAATAGTGGAGATATTATTTTATTGAATAATAAATTTGATGGAGGAAAAGTGGGGACCACAGATATTAAAAAAGTATTTAAAGAAAGTTAGTGGAAAAAATAAGGGGACCACAACTAATTAAAAAATGTTCTTATGAAGTTAGTGGAAAACATGTGGGGACCATAAGAAATATAAAAATGTTAAAATGGAGTTAGTGGAAGATATGTAGGGACCATAATCATTATTAAAATATTAAAATGAGGATGAATGAGGTTATTTTTGTCCAAAATTTGTGACATAAATGGAAAGATTCCTTATGGGAACAACAATTGAAACACCCCAAAATGGAAAGTGGGAACTTCTTTAAGGAACGGAGGGAGTATAAGTAAGAATGCTAACAATATCAAACAGTGGATTTGCATCCAATTTTTAGAAGACATGATGTTTGCTAACAAGGGTGAATCGGACACAACCCCTCTGCTATCACTAACAAGGGTAAGATTGCATAAATAGGTGTTTAAAACAGACACGCTGATCCAGAATTTACCCGACCTTGTAACCGAATCCGATTTGACCTGACTTAAAAAATGATTTATAATTATGTAAAAACAATATGGATACAAAACCCGATTTCAAACCGACCCGAAACATTTAACCTGAAATCAATCAAATACCTATTTGAACATCTCTAGTTGTATATATTTGATAACTTAATGTCATTGTGGTAATGAAAAAGGTTCCTAGGAAGACATGAATGATGAAACTTATGAGAACTTCCTCACTTTTTTCCAGGGAAAACCATGATTTCATGCACATTTCAGTCCTGCATCATTTTTCTCCTCAATTATTTCTAAACATCTAAATAAAGGATAATGCTACATCTTAAATAGGCACATTACCCAAGATCCTAGAGGAAATATAATTTTGGGAATACAATATCAGATCTTAGAAAGATAATGCAGCTCAACAAGAACAAAAAAGCATAGCAAAAACCCCACAAAATGTAAAACACAAACAAAAAAGTCCAAGGTATGTTCTTAAAACACCATAAATAAAAACAACATTCATATAGGTTTCCCACAAATAAAAAAAATCAAGAAAAAAAAATGCAATCTTGGAAATACAAAAAAACTGGAAATTCAAAATGCAAAAATTCAAGTTATTTTATTTATTGATAGTAATCCAATATCCAATGAAAAAATACAGTTTGAATTAAAAAAATAAAAAGAAAATATACAAGAAATGCAAAATTAAAAAGAACCCATTAGAAATTATGAAAAATAAGAGAGACCCATGATAAAATTACCTTAAAAAAATCAAGGAAGAACCACCATCAAAGTTGCAGAGAATAGCCTGGTCTATTATAGACCAGCCATTGTTTTATGTTATATTCTCCTAAAAACTCCTATTTTTCTCCCTTCCCCTTTTAATTTTGGGATTTTTACTCCTAGAGTTTAATAAAAAGTATCTGAGAGTGGAGTCTTTGTTGTGATTTGTGAATGAAACCCACACATTTTTCTGACAAAAATGACTAGAAAATATGAAGGCTGTTTTTAGGTAGTTGCCCAAGATTTTCATCCATTATTAAACTTTCTTTCTTTCTCTTTATTAAAGAGAAGAAAGAAATACACAGAGACAGGTCCCCCCAACTAAGAAAAAGTAAGAAGCAACCCATGAGAATATGGAGTAGGAGCAAGTTTTTTTATTAGAGAAGAAGATATTAGTTCAAGGTAGATATCTTCGTTTAGGCTATCGAGTTAATTTTAAAATATGTGTTTTATATTGGGTCTTGTATTCGCATTAATTTTTACATGGTTTTAGAGGTATTTTGAAGTCGGGTAAGTCGAGATTGGTTACATGATCGGGTAAATATCAGATCATTGTGTCTGTTTTGAACACCTCTAATTAAAAAAAAGAAAAAACCGAATGAGAATCGAACTTATGATTTTATTTGAAAAAATAATACTTATTTTTTAGTTGAGACAAGATTTGATTCTTGTATTGAGTTTAAATTATGCATTATTAGATTGTAGTGTGCCTATGTGCTTTCAATCCTTTGTTACATTTAAATGACGATAAGATAACAAAAAATTAAAGGCCTCTTATATATTGTTCGAACGGTTTTGGATATGATATTTTTGGTTGAGTTGATCTTTCTACGTAAACGTGTCAACAATTAGATATGATTTTTATACAAGGATTATTTTGAATCGAGTCGAGTTATTTGGACTTTAGTTGAACGAGTTACATTTAAACAACTTTGTGTGCAACTATTTTCTTGTTCTATTATGCTTGCTACATTTGACTTTTTACGCATGAGATATTTTGATATATTGAATTATAATAGCTAAATATTATGAGATTAAATATGGATATACATCACACAAATCACAATGATTGATATATGGATCTTCTTTTACCTTGTTCTTTGTAGGATTCTATGGCAAAAAATGTTGGTGCTCTTTTTAATTTTAGTGATGATTTATCTATGTATAATAGAAACTTGTAAATGAAGCTCCTATAGGAATGCAGTGATTTTTGTATATTTAGTTTAGCATGAAATTTGTCTTACTTTTTTTTAGTTTTTATATCAAATTTACTTTTTATGGTATATTATATTTAAAATTTTAATAAGTAAGGATAAAAATAATTATTAATTTTACAAATAAAATCTACCGAAAATTTTATTCATTAGTTGATGCCTCCTGTGACTCCGAACTCAGAATCCCTTATTCCTATACTAAAAGTTTGACATATAGTCAAACACAAATTCTTGCTATAGACGGTTTATAGCATAGACGGGTGTAATGGTCCAGTTCATTTTTACACTTTTCAAAAAAATAACTGAAATTTTCATTGGGCTGGGCTGCTGAGAGTGTCGTCTATGCCACAGACGATGTGTGAGGATCATTAAACGGGAATTTCATCTAGATACCCGCCAATCTTCCAAAAATAGAGTATTATGAGAGATGGCAGAAAAGTATTCTTGATAAGCTTAATTGAGTATATATTCCTATTTGAGTATCATTGCTACTGATTCTGTCTCACCAATAGCCTTATTTTTTGTAAGTTCATTCCACTAACTTTTAATCCATTTTTATTTTAATTTATAACCTACATATTTTCTTTAATTATTTTTATATATTTAATCAATATTTTCATCTTATTCACGTATTTTTATCACTCTCTTAGAATATATCAATTTACTCATTTTTCTTAATTTTATTTAATGAGTTCACTTCGCTATAAGTAAAAAACTTAAAATCTTGTACAAATTTAATGAAAGAGAGAAAAAAATAAAAACGTAAAATTTATTAGAACAATTTAAAATGAAAAATAAATAATAGTACCTCCGTTTCAAAATACTTGCAATATTTGTCTTTTTCACACAATTCAATGTACTAATTCAATCCTTAATACTTATAATTATGTATAATACTCCCTCTTATTCGGCCTAAATGTCTCATTTAGTTTTTTCACACTTGTCGAGATAATATTTTAACCCATAATATCTCAAATTATTCTTCATTAAAAATTATAAAAATTTAATATTAATAATTCTTGAATTGAGACGAATCAAACTAGATCCCACATGACTATATTTTAAATTATAGATTAAGAGTAAAATACAAATTAAAAGTGATGAGTGAATAGTGCCAAAAAACTAAATAGGACATTTAGCTGAATAGGAGGTAGTATAAAATTATAAAAATTTGATATTAAATAATCTTTACGTCGAGACGAATCAAACAAGAATAATAAAGTACTTCTAGACTTCTAGTAAGGAACAAAAAGCATGGGCCTTCATTTTCACTTTAATTTTATGCTTTTAATGAATGACTTCTCTCGTTCCCAATAACTTGTAACTTTGTAAGACTGCAATCAAATATAAAGGACCCCATCCATTTTCCTTTGCGTTTTTGGAAGTATAATTCTGTTATTTCAAGCTTCATTTGCAATCAAATACTTCCTTTTCGTTGCAGTTGTACTATTGAGTTTAACACATTTTATCAGTATGATAAAAGTAGGAATGATGTATGATTCAAGGTGATATGTGGGGTAGAAATAAAAAAATTTTATTATAAGTAGATAGTGGTTGTGACTTGTGGGTATATTAAATAATTAATGGGAAGATGTATGATTGATGGTGATAGTGGGGTAGGAATAAAGTGAGTATAAAATAAGTAGATTATTTTTGCTAAAAGTAGTAATGTTGCAAGTAATATGAAACTTCTAAAAACGGTAAGTGTAGCAAGTAAAATGGAACGGAGGAAGTAAGACACATGCGCTCTCAAAAGGTTATTTTATTACAAGTTAAGCAAGGCAGACGATTATTCAAAAAAGAACTGATAATTTGATATTTATCCGATCTTGCAATCGAATTTGATTCAACCCGTTTTAAAAATAAATTTATAATTATATAAAACGCAACATGGACACAAGACTAGACTTTGAACCGACTTGAAACACCTCTAAGGGCTGCGATTTGCGAGAATCGAACTCATAATCTTACGTGAAGATAATTATCTATGCTACATGAGATATTGGTACATGCAATTGAAATAGAGATAATGAAACCCTATTTCTATCTTAGTGCAGCCATCTCCACCCTGCCTGACCTACATCTCTGAAGCATGAGCACCTCGTCTCAGCGGCTGTCTTTACTCCATTGATATCGACAAAAGTGAAAAACAGCGGTTGAGACCAACGCAGTTTGAATAGCCTACCATCGTCAATCGTTGGCAAGCCAAGACATTCCATATTCATGATATTATTTAGAAAAATTTAATTCTAAATGTCTTATCTCATACTCCCTCCTCCCTCCGAATCATTTTAGTTGTACCATTTTCTTAGTTGGCAAAATCATACCAATTGTCCCATTTCCTTTTTTGGCTATCCTTTTTTTACCTAAATACCCCCACTTTTTCAATTCCCAATACTCAACTACCACCTTTACAATTAATTTAATCAATTAAAATACCCAACTACCACCTTTTTAATGGACCCCACTCAACCCTTAAAATCCGTGAAATCCCAAATGGGACAACTAAAATGATTCGGAGGGAGTATTTAGTTGGATACATATGAGATAAGACATTTAGAATTAAATGTTAAACACGTTACTTTTTTTAAAAAAAAGCCAGATCCTACATTCTGATTCATTTATATTTTTCAAAAACTAAACAACTAAGAAAAACAAAAACTTCAAAAAAAAAAAAAAAAAAAAAAATTACCTAGAATAATTCAAACTATTCATGATTTTCCTACATTAATCTCATCTATTAATTAACCATGAATAATCTTAACTTTGAGAGGCATTTTCCAAGAGTAAACCTGGTGACCGGATGACTTACTATAGCAAGTTTTAATTTTTTTTAAAAGATAAATTAAAATTAAATGTCGAAAAAAATGTTAAAAAAATATTCATAAAAAATTTATGATTTTTTTATTATTTAGAATTTTTTATGTAAATTTTCAAAAATATTTTCTAATTTTAAATTAATATTCAATTTTTTTTTAATTACCTACTATAGCAGGTCATCGGGTTACCCAAGTTTACTCTAGGAAAATACCCCTCAAAGTTAGAATTATTCATGGTTAATCAATAGATGGGATTCTTGTAGGAAAATCATGAATAGTTTGGATTATTTTAACTAAATTTTCCAAAAAAAAACCATTCTCCTACTGCCGACTGGAAAACCCGACATCAACACTCCCACTCTTAACGCAGCGCAAACCCCTCCTCCCTTTAGCGGCACCCAGCCCCTCCCCCCTCTCCCTTAGCACCACCCCTTTCCCTCTTTTCCCTAAAAATTTCTCCGTGAAAACTCATCCAACATTACACTCTTCGGCTTACTATTCATAACCTCCCAACGTTTAAGCTCTAACCTCCTCCTCCGCGATTCCCTTCTATTCATAATTAATGCCATTTCATCCGACAATTTATATTCATTACACCAATTGAGAAGTAAAAGCTCTATTCCTCATTAAGCAATGGCAGTGCATAGCGTGTACAAGCCAACTAGCAAGACATCATTCGACGGAGGATGCCAAGATGAAAACATGTGGGTCTAGATTCAAATGGTGAAAAAAACGAACCCCTCTATATCATTCTTTATGTTGCATAAGAGGGAAATAATATACGTCCGATTACAGCAATGAAAGGGTCTTATTAACCTTAAATCTGAAGCAAGTCTTATGGCATAATACCTTAAGCAAAAACAAATTTCACAAACAAAATTACCAAAACGAGTAGCCTAATTGTCTGCAACCTCAATAAGAGTTGGCTCATAATCAGCAGGTGCCTCAAGTCCATGTAAGTTGATCACAGTGGCAGCGACATTGGCAAGACCACCGTCAGGTACATCCTTACGGAATCTAACGCCAGGAGCAAGGCCTGGACCTCCAATTGCAATAGGCACCTGAAAGATACACGGGTAAAAGTCAAAACTGAGATCTAAAATAACAGAGTATTTTCTCGAGCAGAATCTTGAAGGTTATTATATGTACAAACCGGTTGTAATGTGTGGGAAGTGAGAATTTGAATGTTTCCATTCTTATCAAGTAGTGGCTGTCCTTTCTTGTCCCTCTTCACCATGTCTTCAGCGTTTCCATGATCAGCGGTAACAACAAATATTCCACCAACTTGTTCAATTGCATCAATAATCATCTACAACAAAAACCATTCAATTAGCATAGCTAAAACTACAATTCTAGATGAAAACATATACAGACTAATATGAGCAAGAGGAACACTAGACTTTCCAAACCCTGTGATTGAACTACATCCTACACTTAAACTTTGTTCTGAAACATGACATAACTGGCGCAATAAGTTCTACTTCTCTACTACCCACTGTTGGGAATATGTGGAATAGGATTGGTAAGGATGAAATAAACACCCTTGCTTTCTTAATACTTGAACCAATATACAGTTACCACTTTCCCAACTCTTTGATGTTTTTGTGAGGCAAAACTCCACAGTCTACATCATTTCTCCAAACAGACTATAGTATATTCGTATTCAAGGAAAATGAAAGCAAACAACAAAAGAATTTGAGGATTTTGTTAGGTCTGTAGGGAATGGAAATGGAAAGAGCTTTTCACTTTTGTTATTATGTCTTAGCACTAACAAAGGAAAACAAATTGTATTTCACGCTGAGGCCTGGATGAGAAAATAATATGAAAAGGCAATAGAAGTCTTATAAATAAGGAATATATGACATGAATGTTGTATTATCATAGTACTCAAAGCAAGGTAAGGGTCATAAAGAACAGGAGCCATTCGTTAGCTTCATATTAGGGGTCTTTCATCCAAGCCAGGAAAAAACCACAGAGTGAGGCATTCACACACATTCAGTGGCACCAATAGTGTTCACTTCCTCGCATATTTATAATGACAACATTTTGACTTTTCCGATTGCCTTTTTACAGCCTCGACCTTTCAATCGGTAAAGTTA
This sequence comes from Amaranthus cruentus, assembly GCA_019425755.1. Classification (NCBI taxonomy): domain Eukaryota; kingdom Viridiplantae; phylum Streptophyta; class Magnoliopsida; order Caryophyllales; family Amaranthaceae; genus Amaranthus; species Amaranthus cruentus. Next base: position 5,912,796 of record CM033450.1, read on the forward strand.
TCAAGAGTTGATCAGAAACTATACATTTAGATTTGAAACCAATCCAACATGAAAACATTTATTCTTAAATATTAGTATAAAATGTAGTTGAAGTATCAGTCACCATACAAAATCCATTAATTTCAAAAAAATCTTCTTAAAAACAGGCAGGAAAGCACATGCATTTAATGCCTACTATTTTACTAGTTTAACTCTCCCTTGCATAAAAAACTCAGAATTGTTTATACCTCACTTTTACTTTCAATACTTTCTCTTACCTTTCCCAATTCAATTCTGAGGTATTTGTATCACATCTAACAAGCAAATGTTTCAGCTCCACTATTTTTTACGATCACCCTACCTAAACCTAGGAGAAAGAATTTCAAAACAAAGGACTCAATAGCATAGCATCTTTATTTGAACTCTACATGAAAATCATTTTATATGAAGCTTCAAGAGTAAACTAAAGCACCACAAATACTTGATCTCTAAAGGATTTAAAAAAATAAAGTACTACCTTGACTCAAAAAAACCTAACACACACACACACAAGTCAAAATAGAAACGACAGACAACTCACACCTCAACATAAAACCAAATAAAAGCACAAGACAGATAAAAATACACCAGTAAACGTACTTTGACAGCTTCATCAGCAGCCTTGCAAGCCACAACTGTAGCCTCTACATCCCCAGTATGGCCAACCATATCACTGTTGGGAAGGTTGACACGAACCTGAGAGACATGACAAGAAATGTTCAGAAAAATTCAAAACATTGAAAAATCTCCTTTAAGGATTGTTTAGAAAAACTCAGAGTAACCTGATGGAATTTGCGACTCAGAATGGCATCCCTGGCCTTTTCGGCAATCTCCAAAGCCTTCATTTTTGGTTTCACGTTGAAACTAATGCCACTATCGCTAGGAATTTCAACATACTCTTCCATCTCAGAGTTAAAGTAACCCGAGCGGTTACCATTCCAGAAAAAGGTGACATGTCCAAACTTAACTGTTTCACTGTATCATTTAAAGCATTTCATTTGAATCAATAAACTTTCAACACTAAATCAAAATTTTCATAAAATAGGTTCCACATTTTCAATCACTAAAACAAACGTAGATCCATTGACATATCTCACTGCTAATTCATCCGACAATCCGAATTTTAGGTCTGCAAGTCATTCTAGCACAAGGACAATCTATAAGAGAGTATATAACAGCCAAGATATTGTTATACATAAACTTACAACTCACACTCATGAAGTCAATCCAAGAGGATTTAAAACTAGAGTAAGCAAAAGCAACTGATCTGGAAAGACCTTTACAAGTGTCTGACACTATCTAAGCCTCATGGTTTACCTAAACAGAACCAACATCAATGAGGCATCCTTGTCTAGGTTGAAGAAAGCAAAGGCAAGGCATTTCTAGAACAGTAAACAAAAGTAAAAAGGCTCAGCAGAAAATAATTAGTTTCCAACATTTTAACCTGAAAAATTCAATGAAATGAAGTTATACAAGTATATTCTATAAATTCTGACGGACATAGTACAACTCTCACACATGTATAGCAAAAGTTATGAGATCTATGACATCAGCAGCAAGAAAATCAGATGTAACATTCAGCAAGTAAAACAGATTCATCGCTCACTAATACTCACCTACAAGCAAATGTCTTGACACCATTGTGAACTAAATATTCCCCAGACGTTCTGTCGATTTCTGGTGGAGAAACAAGGTAATGACTAGGAAGCTTCAACTCTCCATCATACTCGAGCATACCAGCATAACGAATTTTTGGATATCGAACTCTCTCAAACTTATCAAAATTTTCATATTCCAGTGCCTTGGCAAGCATAGTCATACGATCAGCTCTGAAGTTAAATGTTACAACAGCATCTCCATCAACAATTGGACCAACAGCCTTCCCATTGTCATCCACAATAACAAAAGGTGGCAAATACTGGTCATTAGCCTTGGTTTCCGACCTCAAAGTCTTGACAGCCTCAAGTGCACTCTTGAATTTGTATGGGGCTTCACCAAGCACTTGGGCATCCCAACCTCGTTTCACAACCTCCCAATCATTCTACAAAATAAAGAGATGATATATAAAAAAAATGTTTTGAGTACGCACAAACTAAACAAAATCCCGTATAAAAAGTCAAACAATTTAACAGCATAGTAGGAGGAATTGCAAAATTGGCATTCAATATACCAAATCTAAAGAAACCCACCCATGCAAAGGACGAAAGCGGCATGAGAGAGAAGAATAAGGGTTCGTAAAAGAGAAAAGAAAGAGTCAAAAAAGTTTAAGCAAACAACCACTAATAAGAGTGTTCGTCACGCATCTGAACATCAGTATGCATTATGCAGTAATTTAAGAAACTCAACTATATAGATTAGGGACTGTAAAACTCCTATCATGTTAAAAACCATCAAACATTTTAGAGTGCGAGCATTAATCCTCATATTCCTTGTGGTATTAGAGTAATTTGAATGTTTGGACTTTGGTCACATAAATATCATGACTACCATCAAAATATGCAAAGTTGCTAACACAATCAAATCTGTCAAAAAATTTGTATCTTACACATTTTCTGACCCTCATACCCATATTCATGTGCCACTCGGTTGCTAGTTGCTACATATTCATAAAAAAATCAAGAACTTTCCAAACAACAATGACAAGCCAAGTGAAGATCAAACAAGAAGTTAACTATATACAACCTCAACATTGTAGATATTCACATTGATCTCAAATTCTCAATCACCAAAAAACACAAAAAAGAAAACATCTCCATTAACTTCGCATATGCACTAATATGTCTAGGAAGCTATAGGGAAATCTAAACAATGAGTATAAAGTTTGAATAAAAAGTAACTCTAAAGTGCTACCCAATCTCAAATTCAAATAGTATGCACTACTTTGTCTAGGAAAATATAGGGCCTTCTAGATGTGTATAACAACAAACAGCAAATTGAAAAGATACTAACCTCATAACGATCCATTGTAACATACATACGGCCACCACCAGATGCAATCTGTGCATCAACACCTTTGCTCCGTAACAGTTCAAGATCTTTCTCAAGAGTTTCTACAAAGCCAACACTAGAACCATCCAAGACATCACGCCCATCAGTAAGGATATGAACGCGGATTTTCTTGGCACCATGTTCAGAAGCTCCTTTCAATAACAACTGCAATCAAAAATATTAAGATAAAAAAAAACAACAAAAAACACATACTCTCAAAAAATAGTAACTAAATAAATTATTCAAAATTATATGTGATAGACACATATCTAAGAATCTAACACAAAAATCAGTATGGGCTCGATAAAGTACCTGTAACTGATCAAGACGAGAATGTACACCTCCATCACTCAACAATCCAATGAGGTGCAACGTGCCTGTACCAAAAGACTCCTTAATATAATTAAAACCTTCACCTTCAAATATTTTTCCAGAGGCAAGAGCAAGGTCAACAAGCTTGGCTCTACAAAAAGAAAAAACTCTTGTTAGATTATACAACAGAAGATTAAAAAAGCTCATCTAATAACTAGGCCCTAAAATTGATAAATTTACAATCATAACAACCATAGGAGATGGTACTTCACAGTTTAGGGTTAAAACCAGAAAATTTTTTTCATACACCAAAAATCCTCGACCATCCCCGCAACCCCCCACCCAGCCACTCACCCACACCCAAAAAATAAGAAAACAACACAAACACACACACACACACACAATACCCCTCACTGCCAAATCTTTTACTGTGATGAGGTTTAAGAAATCAACAAGTCAACAAAATTTGTTGGCAAAAGGATTCAAAATTGTTTAGGAGTGTAAAAATATCAAATTTCTATTTTTTTTTGAAAGTTTTCTTCAAGTTATTTTAAAATAAAAAAGAAAAACAAAGTAAAATAACCAAAACATGGATTACCCTTATAGTTCTTTGCTTAACCAGATAGGTGGATACTCTCCTCTAACCAAGGCAAAGCAAGAAAATTGAATTAAGAGGAGCAAGTAGCCGATAAGCTAGATAATTATAGTCAAATAACCTATACACTAGCAAATAATAATATATAAACAAACTAAAATTCTACACTTTCTTTTTTAGAAGAGAAAATTCTATAATTTGAAACTGAAAGTTGAAAGGTTTTGAAGTGTCAATAAAGTTTGTGTGAGACAATTAAAATAGTAATTCAGAAAAGAAATTACAAATATTAAAATTGTAACTTACATAGACTTGACATTGAACTATACTTGATTAGTTGATTTTTAGTCCATATATCATATATAATAAATAATACTCCCTCCTATTCGCTTTACTTGTCCCATTTGATTTTTCAACACTATTCATCAATCACTCTTATTATGTGATTTGTTCTTAATCTATAAGTTACAAAATAGTCATGTGGGATCTTGTTTATTAATATCGACTTTTTATAATTTTATTAATATCGACTTATAGTAAAGTTTATTAATATCGACTTTTTATAATATCGACTTTTTATAATTTTTACTCAAACACAAATAGAGAGATTTAAGATTGAAAACGTGCATTGGCAAATGTGCCAAAACCAAATGGGACAAGTAAAGAGAATAGGAGGGAGTAAAAATTAGTTAGAGGGTCAAGATAAAATTACAAGGGGGCCGATGTAGCTTTGCCCTTGCATCAAACCACACTAAAACCCATTCAAAGAAGCACAACCCATAAACAAGTAAGAATAAAACAATACCCTTGAGCAAATATACGGCCTGCACCCAAAGCATTATGACCAACTTCACTGTTGCCCATGTCATCTTCTGATGGAAGCCCAACAGCTGTTCCATGAGCCCTAATCAACCTCCACTTTTCAGGTGCACCCTGAAGTAGGGAAAAATAACCTGATTAGAAGGTTTCTAAGAACAATAAATCACCCAAAAGTCGCTTTTTCAGTACCAAAAATCTGTTCATGCATGTAGGTCTGATAACTAAGTACTAACACACTGTTTCCGATTCAAACAATTCACAATCAAATAGTAATCCTTAGAAACAACTCTATTGTGCGTATTTCTGAAGCTGAGTTATAGACATCCAAAGAAAATGCAACACTGCCTTCCTTTGCAGTTGGATGAGGCAATTACAATTTACATCAAAAAAATTATGTTCTTACAGTAGTAAGCAAAAGCAAAACCCTAAACAAAGTGGCAGCTCACCATATGTCCTCATAGTTAATAGATTATTTCAAAATCTACTCAGTAGCCACTACCAAATTTCGTCTATGCATGTGATATTTATTGTCTTTCTATAGCCGAGTCAGCAAAATCCAACAAAAATACAACAATCAAATCAAATCGAATCAAAAAATGAATTCTAAACTCTCAAAAGCCAACATATTATTCCTCCAGTAGCCAATCAAATTGATTCAAAATAGAGAAGTAGAAGCGAAAACAACCTGCTTGAGGGAATCCATGACTGGAGTTTCAGCGACATGGATACAGTTGTACTTGTCAGGATTGGCCTCGCCCCAACCATCAAGCACAATCATAGCCAAAATCTTATCTTTAGGCAGCTTTGGATGATCCGCCAATTTCCATGAAACGTCTGAACTTCCCATATCTCTTTCTCTGATAAGAAAACAAAACCCTATCACAAATCTAAAACTAAATGAGTGGAAACAATAGAAAAGGTAACATATAAATACATAAATTAAGTAACTAGCGGACAACAATCCGAACAATCATACCTGATCAACAAACAAACAAATACACATACCAGGACAGTAGAATCAAGTAAAAAAACGAAATCTCGATCAATCGATAAAGCAGGGCGACAATCTTAAAATCTAAACCTAATTATCATTCATAATATTTGACATCTATCAAATTATTAGAATACAAAACACACAAAAAAGCAATTAACGTCGGCTTAAGTTTAAGTTTTCTTTCTATTTATCATTTATCATTTATCATTCTATATTCATCAATCATTCATCATTCAACATTCATCAATCATTCATCATTGCGTTCCGATTCCTAACATGAATTCCTCTTACCACAAATCACAATTGGTATTGAGAATAAAGAAAATATGTTGATAAGAAAGTACTAGAACACTAACTGAAGATAGAAACAGAACTTCTTTTATCAATGGTGGCTGAGAACTTACTGTTGTATCTAGAAACTAGAAAGTATATTAAGTACTTCTATAACCCTAACAATTGATTTTTCTTCGATTACTTTTAGATGGTTTATATTCTATGGGAACTAGCTAGAAAAATTCATACTATATCCTTTAACTTGCATTAATTTTCATTTAATTTGTTATTTGATTTTACATGTATTTTTTTTTGATAATTTTACCTGATAACATCAAACTTTTATGAAACGTTAGTGCTAGCATTTTTGTAAGATTTTTTTCACGTGTAGCATCAAGTTTATGCATTATTTGACCATTGTAGCATTTTTTATTAAATTCTTGTCAATTTCCGTTTAATTCACCATTTTGACATTTCTATCCTTATTAAGTATTGGTGATTGTCTTTATAATTTGCTCTAAACTATTTTTTTGCTCTCAACCATTTTGACGTTTAATTCATCAACGCTCTCAAATATTTAGGGTAAATTATAAAGATAAAAACCAACACTTAACAAGGGTAAAATTGTCCAAATGAGCATTTAGGGCATACTTAATGCATTTTATTTACTTTAAGTCTTTGCTCTATATTAGTTATTAATTTTTAAAATTAAGAACCAACAATATACAACCATGAAACACTAAACAATCCACTAATCTAACCAGCTTAGAAACCTATAAAAGCGATTAACATTTTTAACTACTTAAATAAGCAAACCCAACAAATCAAGGTCGTCGTTGGAAATTACAGTACTCCCTCCCAACCAATTTAGTTGTTCCATTTGCTTGGGTACGGTTATTAAGGGTGGTGTAGGGTTCATTAAAAATGTTGTAGTTGGCGTATTTTAATTGATTAAATTAATTGTAAAGGTGGTAGTTGGAGTATTGTAAGTAGTAAAAGTGGAGGTATTTTAGTCTTTACTTATGTGAACATAGGGTATTAAGGTAAAAAAAGATTGACAAAAAGGAAATGTGACAATTGATATATAATAAATTTTGTAGCCTCAACTATTAGTTTAAGTTGTTGGTTGAGTTGCTTCTTTAACATGGTATCAGAAGTTATTGTGACAAAATGTCACAAATTTAATTTTTAACCATCCCTTATTTAAAATAGAGTATTTAACACCAGTTATGAGCTATATTGCATCAACACTTCTAGCCCAAAAAACTCTCGTGTGATGAAGCTTGTTAGAATACATGACATATTTTAAAATCTCAACCAGAAACTTAAGATAATAGTTGGCTCTAATTGATGGAGTATTATATACTCTAACAATAAAAAATATAAAAAAAATTAACATATATAAAATTATGTTAATAAGGTTATAAAATTCCCATAAAAACATGAGAACCATAAAGTAGACTTGTCATGATTTTCATGCTTACTACATTTCACGGTAACAACTAACAAGGGAATTTATCTGGTTCTATTTCGAAGCACCAAGAAACCATTACACGTAGGGCCGTAACGCAGAATCTTTTATCTGATCTCTCCTAGGTCCTAATATAGTTGGTTACAAGTTACAACAATAGTGTAAGAATGCTGTCGCGATTGTGGTAATAGAATGGTGATAAGATAAAGAGTAATGTGGTTATTATAACGTTTAAATGTCGGTTGAAATCATAAGATATCCCTTAATACAGTCCAAAACGCGAATATTTTTTACTCCTTTACAACACGGAAATATTAATGCGATATTTTTAAAACATTTACAACACAGACGATGCAGTTGCAATGCGTCTTCTTTTTACGCAATGGTTGCAACTTCAATATTCGTAGCATCCCATGATAAATTGATAAGTTTCATTTACTAGGTATAGAATTGTAAATTAAAAAAGAGGTTTCTAGAGGTCATTAGAATTAGGTTTTTTCCCCTCTCTTAGAGTAGAATTAGAATTGCTAATCAGAGTTAGTAGGTGAGTAATTTGCCAATCTAGGTGATAGGAAAGCTGGAATAAGATATATAGTTTTTCTTTATTACGATTAATAAAAAAATAATATAATCTAAAAAATCAAATGAATCAATATTAACATCTAGGAATTTAAGAGGAAAAATAATTTTTGTTGAGAAAATAACACATATAATTTCAAAAGATGATTACGCTAGCAATCTTTTGTTTTAATAATAATTATAGTAGATAGATTCTCATAGGCTTTAAAAAATCAATTTTCCCAACCTCTTGCTTATAGAAAATTCTCTTTAAAAAACAACATAAATAACTAACATTATATAAACACACTTGCTAATTAAAGCATTCAAGTAAAATTTATGAAAAAATCAACACTGAGTAGATATTGAATAAGAATGACATCCATTTCTCATTAATTTAGTAAAATTGCCGAAAAGGCTAGAGCAAGGCAGCGAGAATTAAACCTACGACCTTATATGAGAAAGTGATACATCCATAATTTTTATTAAAGCAAAACATTGCTGATATCAATCACTTATAAAATTGTTTATGTGTCATTTTCTCAATAAAAACATTCCCTTCAAAACATAAAGATAATGTCATTGTTATAATAAATGCTATCAATTTATTATCCAAATTGATTGATTTTTTACTTTTCTTGTCACATCATTTAATGTATTAGCAAGTCATGAAATTATATTTTATTTTATTTTCAAGTTTTTTTATAAAATCTTTATTGTGTTTTTTATTAAATGGGTATAAGATAATTTAAGATGGTTAAAACATAAAAGCGTAAATTTTTTATTTTTTTTGTCAATACAAATATGTCAAAAATTTTATTGAAGCCGTGCATCGCACGGGCATTATCTAGTGCTTCAACTGAGTTAAAAAACAATTCTTGTGGTCGGTGGACAATTGAAATTCTTCCTCATAATTTGGATCAAATAAGATAAATTGCTTCCATAGGAACTATAGGAATAATCAAGTTATTGGGATTTTTTGGGGGTAAAACTTGGAAAAAGGAAAGGTGATGCCCATATGACATTCAATCATATTCTTCATGCTTGACATCATAACATTACATAATAAATTCATAGGTCCCAAAAGAAGAAAATGGAGATATCGTTTGCCTGTGCCGATCCCCTTCCGGCATACCAGCATTCGGGTTTCATCGATTAGTCTTAATCCCACAAGAATAAAGGGCTTGCAAGTTACAACATCAAAAATCTCGATCCCATAAACGGGGAAGATCATTCATTCAGAGAATGGCCATTCATCTGAGTTTACAACATAGATTCTTGGAACAAGACTTTGGCAGCATTGTATACTCTACCTGCATCATCTGCATTTTTAGAAATTAAACCAAAAATTATATCTCTATATAATAGGAAAAATTAGCATTAATAATTCAACCTTTCACCTATCCGTTGTGAATATTCCTTACCTTTCGATTATTTTCAAATAATATACCTTCGTCATACATTTGCCTACAACATCCTATCATCATCATCATATTCTAAACAGAGAATATGACACGTCACTCTATCAACAAAAGTTTTCCCGCCCAATTCTTCTAAATGGTTACTTTTTAAGTAATTTATTTGATATTTAATTTTTTATTCATGCGATACTTATAAAACATAAATAATTTATTAAATTTTTTAGAATTGTGTGATTTGATTATCATAATTAGATCAATTCTTAGTCACGAATGAATTAATGCAGGAAAGTCATTAATAATGTTGATCATTAGATTCCTTTAATTCCTTCAAAATAGTTTCAGTTTAAAAAAATTGATTCGGTTATAGTGAAATCATTTTAGTTCTAATTAACAGAATTGAGAATCATATATGGATTGACGTTGTGTTTTAAGATCAACCTTCCACCCTTATTATAATTATAGGAAAATAATCCTTATTTCAAAATTTAAAAATTAATATAACCCAATAATAATTAGTAAAAGAAAAAAAAAGTGAAATACTATTGGTAGAAGATCGGTATAAATAGAGGAAAATACTTATTTATACAAACCGTTTGATAATATTGACATATTATGTAGTCGATTTCAATCATTTGAGATTAAGACTATAATATTATTATTAGTTAACATCATTTTAGTGCTAGTGCATCTAAATGTGAACACAAATCTTTTTCAATAGTCAACTATATTAACCGAACAAAAAAGTTATTCTTTTCCACTAATATAAAAGATACAATTAGAAGGAAAAAAACCAGCATTAAGAAATATGAAAAACAATTAAAAAGTCTATTTTATTAAGAAAAAGTTTATGCACATAGGAGTAAAAAAGCTATCAAATATATATTAATTATCCTAGTGTAGGACAAATTCAATTCAACTAACAATGTTTTAAGATCATTATATTTTGGGGTTTTCAAAAAATATTGCATTGTCAATATTATCATATCTTAAATTTTCTGATTAAAGACATTCGTTAGCTACTAACAATGTGCTTTTAAGCTAATGGGTATTTATCCTAATATTTTGTAGAATGGAAAGGAAGTAATGCAGCTAAAACATGGGTAAACACCAAATATTTTGCCACCCAAGAGCAAGGAAAAACTCTTAATTTTCATTTTATGAGATCAAATTTCAAAGGATCATATGGATGATAGAAAATCGAAATGAATAGAGATGGTAGAAAATCGAAATGAATAGAGATGGTAGAAAATCGAAATGAATAGAGATGGTAGAAAATCGAAATGAATAGAGAAGAAAAATTTGTGTGGATTATAGAAACTGATATATCTACTAATGTGGATGATAGAAAATTTTTATTTCCCCTTAAATATTTGTCCTCCATCTCTTTTGGAATTAAGACTCGGACATTATTGTTATTGTAAGACCAAGTTAATCTCCCACTTGATATTACACTTACAAAGTGAGATGCTCCATTGTTTGTGTACTCTGATAGATTTGTAACACACTTTATATTTATAGTAACGTACAAACTTACACTTGATCAATATTCATAATCAATTTCACGGTGAACAATATTAAACTCTCTCATTTCTCTCTAACTCGTAAGCAATAGGACTTTCACCAACAACGACGATGATCAAACTTCTCGAATTCTTCTTCCGACAACGAATATTAATGAAATAGATAAAGTAACGCCTAAGACCCTACCGAGTAAGTGTGCGGGTACCCTACATTTTCTGTTTTTGTATTTTTTAAAAAATCTAATGGGTCGACCCAATTGAGAAGACGGTCTCTCACAAAAATTTAAGTTACTTATTTTGATTTCTTAAATAAGGGGTTTATTATGGTGTATTTCTAATTATTATTAAGATGTATTATGTATCCAGTTAGCTGGTAAATGGTATGCATTAAAAGATTAAAATTTACAAGTGCACCTTATATTTGAATCAATTTCTTCACATTATGATCAATTTCTTCATACTATTTGTATTACCAGCTTGGCAGCTTAAGAAAATCCCTTAAGAGGGCATACCATTCACGTGCCTCAGGAGATTGATAGACCTTTATCTCCTTTTTTTGTCATGTTTGATTAAAAAAACCAAAATTTCAAGATTATTGATTACAAATGGTATAATCAAATCATTCAAAAAATGATTTGATTATGCCCTTTATATTTGTCATGTGTGAATTTTCGATTTTTATTTTTAGTATTTTGATCATAACCATTTTAGTAAGGGAATATTATGTAGGTGGGTACTTTCATTTGAGTTGCTTACTGACATCTAGAATTTTTTTATAACTAATTTGTATTTTCATTGCAGTATGTAATGGTTATTACACCAAGTTTGTCTACTTTGATAAATATTTTAAATATATTTGTATTATAATTGATAATATATAATCACATAATAATTGGTATTTTTGAAATACGATTAATATTTTTTGTAGTCGTGGTTAAACTTACATTTGTTCCATGACTTATATACTCACGTTATTGGTTTAATACATACATAATTGAAACAAATTCTTTGAATTCCGTTCATAGTGCGGGTAAATATCTAGTTATTAATAATAGGTAGTAATAGGATATGCTACCAACAAACTAAGACAAAGGTTGAATTATTCACAGCGAACTAATGGCAAATGTTGGATTATTAGAAAATAATAAGGTGGATTATTACAAAAAATGAGCAAAAGGTTGGATTATTAATGTCAGTTTTTCCTAAATTATATTAATAATAATAGTTATATAATAACATATTGCAAACACTGCCTAATAAAACATGAACCAGATAAGAAAGCCAAGTAAGGTATTACCTGCAACTGCTGATAAATCATATTTGTAAGGCACATTGGTTTCCACCTCGATGGCAGCCTTAGCAGCAGCAACACCGACAGCTACACTTTGCATAACATTCAAACCCGAACACAATGATGCAAGAATCCCACCAACTAAACAATCTCCAGCACCACTAACTCTCTCAACTGTTGCAGGAAGAGCTGGGAAATGCATTACAAATAACAGAGACGATGCTTTATATGGTTTAGGGCACAGATACTGATTTGTTGGGCATCTTACGCTCACCATATCAAAAAGCTCTCGATTTCCATCAAAAACTTGTGTGCCAGCTAAGCACATCTTTAAACCAGAAGGCCCGAAGCCAGAGCATAGGAGTGCACCATCAGGTCCAAGTGTCACTAAGACAAACTTTATACCTTTCTCCAGCAGGACTATGATAGCCGGTTTCAGCTCTTTGAACAAGGACTCTATGGAAGCATTCATTTTGTCTTGATCCCTCCGGGTAGGACTAAACCGATTTTCATGAGACAAAGAATTTGCCATTGAGACAAGTTCATGCTCGTTCGGAGAGGCAAAGGTAATCTAATAAAAGGTAAATAGTATGAAGATCATGGTAGAAAAAAAGGTTACTATTTTTAAGTTTCAAGGACAATGTAGACAACACTAATGTTGGGTAACGTCACATGGAATTGCAACACTTTTAAGCTGTTCAGACTTCAGCACCTCTTGTTTTCAGCAGTAGTAACAGTTATTATATGAAGTCTACATCATTTCACAATTAGACTGTTTAAGTGTTGAGTCGAGATATTGGTATCTCAAAAGAGTGAGCATTTCTTGATATCTAGTTCTATATCCATCTCGTATTTGTTGTATTTCAAATTTATTTAATTTCTAATGCAATATAGCAAGAAAATCTAGATACTCACATATTTGGCAACTGCAGATACTCTTTTAGATTTTGCGACGGAAACTGGCTCGAACCAAACTGGGACATCCAAATTAGTGGCCACTGAAATGAAAAGCTCACACGTCTTGAATGAGTTGAATCCTTAATGAGTTAATTCTAAGGCCTAAGTAGTCACATGAATAATACTAGCTCCAATTTTTAGTTCAATGCCTCACATGTACCAAAGATGGTCTATAAACGCAGCAAAAAAGAGACAACAAACATAAAATTTCCACATTAGAATCATTAAATGGAACAACAACTCATTATAAAGTCCGCCAAATGGAAAATGGAATACTGGCAGTAAATTGTTCCTTTCTTGATGTTCCAAAAGAGAGTCAAACGCAGATTAATGATAGTTATGCCTTTGAGTATCAAGAAAGAAACAATTTACAACCAATTTTTATTTCCATTTGGCGGAGTTTGAATGGTTTGATTTACCATATAATGACGTTACTACGGTACAACAGTTATACGGAAAAATTGCTGCAACAATAAATATCCAAAAGAGGAACAAAAAACTTGGATTATCCAGAATGTGCGTTTATTTCATTGAGGAGAATACAAAGATTACAAACACAATGAATACACAAAGGCATGACAGGATAATTTCAGTGCAGAACAAAAATATATCTGGCGCGTGACGAAGAAATGAAATCCGGAATGTAAAAGTTCAACTACCATTCGGAATTTAGACTGAGATGTGATAGGGAGCCAAAAAAGGCAGTCACTTTGAGTGAAAGATTGAATATAATCCCAAAAAAGAAAAGATCTTTAAGAACTAATTCTAGTATTCTTTCTTTGCTTAATTTAAAATCTTCATCTTCTATAAATGATGTTGATGAAGAAATGACAGAATTGTTGATATACTGTTATTGTTTGCTTCTGCTGGGGTTGTGCTTAATTCTCATGGTAAACGTAAAAATGAAGATCGATCAAATGTCAATCATGATCATAATACTGATATATTTTGCAGTCAAATGAATGATTGAACCAGATTTTATGGCATGCATTACGTGCGTAAGACAAATAAGTAGACAATGTTTGATTCGGGTGAAGCTTTGGGTGAGCATAAGATAGACAAGGAAGATGTAGTAGCTGTCCAACAAGGGAAAAATCTATCAGATAAGAAGAAAGCATGTTGTGATGACTTGATACAACAACATGTGGAAGGGAAGGAGAATAGTGATGATCATACTTAATTCAAGAAACTAACTCATACTAACAAATAGCTTATTGTCGCATACTAACTAATCTTCGGAACAATTTGTTGATTTTTTCATTAATTGTAGTGTTAGTTCAATTAGTGAATAGAGATTCATTTTTGAACAAATAGGTAATGATATATGATGTAAGTTATTCTTGTCATTTAAAGCATAAATAAAATGATATATAACTGTTCTTTTTCGTATTCAAGATGTAGATCTAGTATTTGTTAGTATGAGTTAGTTTCTTGAATAAAGTATGATCATCACCATTCTCTTTTCCTTCCACATGTTGTTGCATCAAGTCATCACAATATGTTTCCTTCTGATCTAATGGATTTTCCCTTGTTGGACAACTACTACATCTTCCTCGTCTATCTTATACTCACCCAAAGCTTCACCAGAATCAAACATTGTCTTTTTCTTATTTGTCTTACGCACGTAATGCAAGCTATAAAATTTGGTTTCATCATTCATTTGACTGCAAAATAAATCAATATTATGATCATGATTGACACTTGATCCATTTTCATTATCATCTCCATTCAACAAAAATGTTAAGATTCACTCTTCTCTTTTTGAATATTATCAGCCCTTGATCATCATTTTCATTTTTAAGTTTACCAGGAGAATTAAGCACAACCCCAGCAGAAGCAAACAATAACAGTATATTAGCAATTTCTGTCATTTCTTCATCAACATCATTTATAGAAGATGAAGTTTAAATTAAACAAAGAAGGATTACTAAAGGGATTATATTCAATCTTTCATTCAAAGTGACTGCCTTTTTTGGCTCCCTATCACATCTCAGTCTAAATTCTAAATGGTAGTTGAACTTTTACATTCCAGATTTCATTTATTCTTCGCGCATCAGAATTTTTTTTAATCTGCACTAAAATTATCCTATCATGACTTTGTCTATTTATTGTGTTTGTAATCTTTGTATTCTCCTCAATGAAATAAAACATTTTAGATTGTAATCCAAGTTTTCTATTCCTCTACAAAATTCACTTTATTAATTTTGGATATTTATTGTTGCAACATTTTTTCCGTAAAATTGTTGTACCACAGTAACGTCATTATATGGTAAATCAACCCGTTCAAACTCTGCCAAATGGAAATGAAACATTGGCTGTAAATTGTTTCTTTCTTAATACTCAAAGGCATAGCTATCAATAATTTGCGTTTGACTCTCTTTTGGGGCATCAAGAAAGGAACAATTTACTGCCAATATTCCATTTTCCATTTGACCGAATTTATAATGAGTTGTTGTACCATTCAATGATTCTAGTGTGGTAAAGCAGTTGTACTGGAAATTTAATGCTTGTTGTCTCTTTTTTGCTGCGTTTATAGACCATCCTTGGTACATGTGAGGCATTGAACTAAAAATTGTAGTTAGTATTATTCATGTGACTATTTAGGCCTTAGTTAACTAGAATTAATTTTTAAAGATCTTTTCTTTTTAGGGATTATATTCAATCTTGCATTCAAAATGACTGCCTTTTTTGGCTCCCTATGACATCGCAAATGACCACAAAGAAATGAGAACTTACATTTACATGAAGCCTCTAAAGATTCAGGGCTCAAATTAGCATCAACCAACATCAGGGGAGCAAGGTGTACAACGGACTTGAATTGCTGAATCCATTTAGGAGTGACATATCTTTCCTGAATTTGAAGCAGCAGAAAATGTTATCCCTTGAACTCCTTGATGAACCAAAAATAAACATACACATATCAAGTGACCAAAATGATGAATCATATTACTCACAATTGTTTCCACACTAGCAACACCTGCTGTCAAATCTCCATTTACATCGAACATGTTGCATACAGAAGCAGTAGTAATGTCCAAGCCTCGTTGTATACCTGATTAACGAAACCTTAAGGATAAGAACAAGCAAAAGTTTCATTTATCCATAGTATCCTTAGTTGAAAATAGAACCAACTACTAGAGTAATGTCAAGCTACCTTATTTTCTGTTCAATAATCTGATAAGGTCTTATTAGTAATGCCCTTGACTTGAGAAAGGTAATCACTAAAATTATCTCTAAGCGTTCAACTTAAATACTAAGTGAACTAGTGTGACATGATATTGCCAATTAATTCGTTTTTTAATCCGCAGTTCAATTGAAATGATCCTAAAATAGCTCAAAATTGACCTTAATTCCCTTTATTTGATTCGCGATTTGGGAGAACATTTGCAAATCATGTGAGTCTAAGTGGAACTATGATTGTCCAAATAAATTGATACAAAAGCTAAAGAAGTTAAAAGCATCTCTATAACACAATTTCTCAAGTAGGAATACTTTTATAACAAACTGCATCAAACATCCGACCAAAATTATTGTTTACTTATTTATTGCAAGGCTTTGAGTAGACTCTTCATTTCAATTCATGTATCTTAGACCCTTGACACTTGAACAATTCAATTGAATTAGGAAGTTGTCACAAAAAAAGGCAAGTTGAACACTTGGATATGTATCCATCTTAGACATGTATATACGAGTCCGAGAAATATAGGTGCAAAGTATTGGTACATTCATTTAAAAACAAGGCTCGAAAAGAAAAATTTTCAATAGAAAAATAGACGCATTATCCAAACAATAGGTTATCTTCTCTAAATAATCTCAACAAACAATACACCTACTAAGGTCATATATATAGACATATGCTATCCCAAACCCACTATCTCCATGTGAATTACTATTGTAGAAAGAGTAGATAAGTAAGATTTATATAAAAGAGAAGCCAATATTACTATTAAGTATTAAGGATGATTGATATTGGTACATATAATGCCTCTATAGTGATTGCAATTTGTAAAGTGTTAACTTTTAAGGTTGTAATAATATGATGAATGCTATTGGAAAGCGCGCTTAGGCATGCTTAAAGCATGAGACATTGGTGTGCAATGGGTTGGGCGCTTTGATAAGGATACTAGGATAGGTGGAGAGATTCCTCTAGACGAGCGCCTCAAAGCACCTTATAGTGCGTTAGAAGCCCATGCGATGCAAGCCCCCACCAAATTCACTTTATTTATTGTTTTCATTTATTTTATCCCGTCTTCTTTTACTATGTTCTCTTCTAGTTTTTAAGATTTTATTTTATCTAAGGTTTGGCCTACATCACACGTTAAGGATAGTAAGTTTTTTTTTCTTTTTTTAGTGCCCTTCACACCCAAAGGCTATCACCTTCTCCAAGCACCAAGATTCAAGATGATATTTTCCAAATTTATTTCTGAATTTCCTCGGCAGTGTTAGCAAACAAAATGGTCATTTCATGAGACACGTTATTATGAATCAAGTAGACGATGTGGATCGCGATCCGCTATTGACTTCAATGTCAACTTATCCGGTATGTCCATTCAGATTTTCATTCTTTAATATATTTTGTCACTAATAAAGTAATAAGAGTAAAATTGCATACATATGTCTATTTAATGACATTGGGGTGATGTAATGTTGTTGATGTTATTTTTTAATATATATTGCCAATGTTAATTATTTCTAACTACAATATTTCATGTGTTACAAATGCAACATGCAGAGATTTTTCTCGATTTTCATGTCCATATCATCGTTCCTTATGTTTTGATTGGTTGATATAGAGATGGTAATAGAGAACTTAGAGCAATATTCGTAACTGAGATAGGAGGCGCTGCTATGCTAATTGGTTTAAACTGAAAATTAATACAGGACATTATAACTTGGTTACATGAGGTTAAGGTCATTGTAAAGGATCGACAACTATTCAACAATGGTTAAAAGCTCTGTGTGGCTTGTATTCTACAGCGACTTATCTTAACATCTACAACCTAACAACGATCACAATGTATTGATTCTTCCAATATGGAAAAATCTAAGAGCAAATGGAATACACGAAGTTATACACATACGTCATGTCAATGGTAATCATTTTATTCAGTTGCTAGTGAATGATGATACATCTCCACAAGACATTATGAAGAACAATATTGTAGCCAGTCGGAGAATGAATTTATAGAATACACTTCTTGATCCTAGGCCACCACAACCAACTAGTACAAAGATGATCGACTTAATTAAGATCCATTGTTTTTCGGTTTAAATTGAACAATATTGTAATATTTATCTATTACATTCATTCAATCTATTGTTATAGCTTTTATTTTATCAAGTATTTTTGCTATATCAGCATTTTTTATGCACTCTGGGCCTCTGGCACTTCTCTACTAGGATTTATAAGCATTTTTTATTTATATAAAGTCGCAAATGATGTTTTCTATCAAAGCTCCATCCAAAAGCATGCTTGCTATTACTAGGGTAAAAATGAGTACATCTAATCTCTCAAATCCGACTGATACACGCGCTTATCACGCGTGATTTGCACCGATTTTAATTGATTTTAATTCATTATTGTGCATATTTTACTTAACTTAGGCCTTTCACGATTAAATTTCATGATTTACGCTTGTGGTGTAGTGCTTTGATTGACTTCAGGAGTTTTTAGCCACTTTCAAGGAGGTTTTTAAGGTGATCGGGCGCTTAATGGACCTCGGGAATCAAAACCCGAACCTTCGGATTAAAAGTGACAAATCTTGGTGAAAATTCAAGAAGGAGTCGAGCATGGTCGACTGGGGTCGACCCCGTAGCTGTGCATAATTCAAAGGGCCAACACTTAGAAGATTTTGGAAGAAGGAAAAAAGCCCAATACAAAACTTCGAGTCGACTGGTTTGTACCTGACAGCTACAGTTGAATTTTTGTCCGTGAACTTTTTGCCTCAAGCTCCCTCCAATCCTTCCCCTTGCGTGCTTCAGCCTCCCCTCTCCTGTGCATCTGCTCCTCATAATGAAGAGGGTTGCTTGTTTGACTACCTAGGCAATGATGGTGAATGCAAGTGGGAAGCCCATACTTTTGGCTATTTATACTCCAATTTTCTGAAGGAGAAGGCACACCATTTCAGCCCATAAGTTGAACCTTACTCTACTCTCTCTTCTTTCTAAGTTTATTAGTGTATTTGTAAGTTTAAGTGCTCATCCATTCCAGAAACTTGTAGTAGTTCTTTCATTACACACTTTCCTTTGGTACTTTTATTCTAAGAATCAAGCTTTTGAGTTGTAATATGGTAGCTAGACACTAGTAGTTGTAACACTCTTCCTTTGATAATTGATCAAGTATTTTCCAGAATTTATGGGTTTGAATCTATGTTAGATATGAAGTATTTTTTGGGTTAAATATTGAAAGCTCTAGACCATTACTTGTGATTATCATCCCCCTCCATAGCTCTTTAACTTAATTTTCTTCTTTGTTGTTGTTATATTATGAATGATTTGATATTTTATGTGTTTGTGTTAATTACCAACATGAGTGAGTAGTCTTCTTGCTAGAGTTTGGGGATGTAGTTAGCTAATTATTTTGCTTATGGGGTAATGGGTTGATCATGAATATGTACATGAAAGAATATGTGAGTTCCATGGTAAGGAATCGAAAGTCCATTTCGATCTCCATCCATGGACAATTTATGTTGCTTGAATGTTTGAATGCTTGGGAAGTATGGATTCATGCTAGTAATGAGTTAGCCCAAAAGCTAACTTTATTAGGATTCCTTTGAAGCCTAGCCCGTCCTTAGGATGATGAACCATGCCCATCTTGTGCGAGTCTTTCTTGTTTTAACATAAATTGGGGGTCATGAGCATGTATTAAGAAGTTGTTAGTATGGTCGAGTTATACGCCCAGAAGCTGAATCTCCTAAACCATATTAGTAGCTATATAGTTCCTATGCCCAGAAGTTGTGGAACTTAAATTAGAAAGACCTTTCTTATCATACAATGTTAAAAACATATTTTCAACCCATCCCTTTAGCAAACTAAGAAGCTAAAATCCCCAAACTCTAGTCCTTTTTTATCTATTGTTTAAACTTGAAATTTGAAATTTGTTGTCACTATAAAAACTTAAAAACCATAATCCTTCTTGTCATTTAAACTCTTTTGGACCAAAACGTTTCCCTGTGGATCGACCCCTTACTTATCACTAATGCTAGTCATTAGGGTTATTTAAGGAGAACAAAATCAATTGTGTAGACCGGACCTAGTTAGACGATCAACGACCTACAGTTCCGCGGGCTATCACCGACCAAGGTGAGAGCTTAGGTTGAAGTCACTTAATGACATTTTAATAATTGAAGATTGGTGTTTGCATTAGAATTGTAATGTGTTTTTAAGGTTATGAATTGTAATAACAATTCCACTCATAATATAGAGAATAATACTAAAGATAGTTGTCTTTCAACATTTAAAGATCATTTTGACGAAAATTCAAGTTTCACAATTTTAACGAAAACCACCAGTTGAATAGAATGTTGCTTCATTCGTATAAAATAAGAGAAGGTTGTAATTGACGATGAACAAAATTATTTCTCAGAGGTAGCTCAAAATCACCAAAGGAAAAGTGGTGACAGAGAAAGCTTTAGATAGAAATGCAGAAGGAATATTTTATAGGTGGCCAATTATAATACGTGTCATCAAGTTAACCGGTTAACAACAAATCTAAAACTATAGTGGGAAGGAACCTTAATAGTTGGATTATTTTAAGATTAGCCATATTTCAAATTATTCATGTCAATTTTCCCTTTTGAATGTATTATGCTTGACACAAGAACCTCATAGAAGCACTAGCAACATTTAGAACGGAATTTTCATTTTCCAAAAAAATAATAATAATAATAATAATACTTCCTCCTGTTCAACCTATAATCTCATTTCCAAATAGGTTTAAGTCGCCCTATAGTCCTATTTCTATTTATTGTATGTCTTTATAACCATACTACCCCTATTCACATTTAAACATTACACATATCCCCTCATTAACCCCAAATACCAACCCCTATTTAACCTTACCTAATCTTAATTAAACCCATTTATCTTAATTTACCCACCGACCCAAACTTGCTCTTCCCATCCATTTTAGAAAAACCCTAACCTCATTAATTCATACGCCCCCTCCCTCTTGTTCTTCTGGATTCAAGAACCCTAACACAATCTCTCTAGCTCTAGCTTGCTCCTCCCTCTTGTTCTTCCATCTAAGATTTTTTTTCTTCCAGACTTTTCAATGGCAAAGAAATCACAAGCTTTAGTCTCATCTAATTCATCTGGGAATGACACACATGGGATCAAACGGTGAATATGCTCCGGGAGAACAATCAATGGGATCAAGCTTTAGTCTCATCTAGTTTCGATCTACGTAATTTTTTTCATTTGGAACAATTTAATGTAATGTATCCTTAATTATGAATTTTAATTAGTCTTTAATTATGTAATTCAATATGCTTTGTTCTTACTTTTTATTTTTTAGTAGGGACTAAATTGGTGAAATTTTGGGTCCATTTACTGTTTTTCAGATTTTGGGGAAAAATTAAATTTTGGAGGGAATAATTAATCTAATGATGTACAATTAACAACATACTTAAACTCCACTCACTCCTTATCAAGTGGTCTCAATTGATCCACCTAAAAATTGGTGAAAAGTCAAATGGAACTAATTAGAAGAATAGGAGGGAGTAATGGCATAATGGCAATCAAGTTGTACAATAGAACCTCACCTTCTGTTAGCAACCCAGCAGATTTCCATTGTTCCAATAAAAGGTCTCCTGTTTCAAAAAGCAAAATGTGTCATTTTTGCCATAATATGACCAACTATTTGACAAAAAGAAGTTGCAACAATAGTTTAATAGTATGACAATGATTTTGATAAAGCTAGAACGTTCAAAAACATGGCCTCATCAAGTATGCAGCAGAAACACCAGTAGTCTAATGCGGGATTCAAAAAATGGCAGTTGGGTAAAAACAATTTCAAGAAAATCAAGATGCACCTTCAGTAAACAAAGTAATGCAGAACCTGCCAGGTCACATCCCAGAGCACTAATCAAGAACGACTTTGTTCCGAGCTTCAACAGGCACTCAGCAATATTTCTTGCTACACCTCCTAGCATAAATTCAATCTGCAGAGAAAAAAAAAGATGATATCTTTAGAGTGGTTAAAGTTGTGCCAGTGAAACTCCTTAGAAAACAACTTTATTCATAGATCCACTTATAGCTGTCTGCACTCTGCAAAATAAGAACCTCCAAAACCAATGACCTTCAGGGAACAATAACCGTATGAAGAAGCAGCTATATGGGAGAAAAAAGATCCAAAGGTGTATTAAGCTCCAAAATTGATGTCACACTGAGTCAAATATGACATGTTTAGGACACTTAGAAATTCCGCAATCAAACCAAAAGATTAGATCATTGTATTGTTTCCAAGGAGAGGTGAACATCCTATGTGCTAGCTCCTTACCTAAAGGATCACTCCTATTTTCATCGAACATTTTCCCAAAAAGATTTACACAACCCCTTTTAAAAGATTTTTTCCCTCACACTTGCAAAGATAAAGGCACCCTCATTTGCTTTTTGCACGTTTGCCAATGTACTAATTCAATCTTTAAAATTTCAAATTATGTATAAATAAAAATTATAGAAAATAGATATTAATATACCTTATGTTGAGATGAATCAAACAAGATCCCATTTGGCTATGTTTCAATTTATAGATTAAGAATAAATTACAAATTAAGAGTGGTTGATAAATAGTACTCAAAAAGCAAATGGGACGTTTGAAATAAGTGAGTGAGGCATATGCTTTACATGCTTCATAACAATATAACATTCTTATTCACTTATTGTTTTACATATCCATAAAAGATTAGACATCAAACCATATTGAACGACATACAATCATAGTGCCAAAATGTGGCGTTGACAGCGATTGTAGAACAGTCATGGTGATGCGGTATTGGGGAGAATATGATTATATCGGCCAAAAAAACAATGAGATATCCCTTGAACAAGCAAACACAATTTAATATACCTTTATCACCGTTATACTTCACCAATTGCTCATTTCAAACCCTAACCCACCATTTGAATAATGAAATTCATCCAATCACCTAATTTGTAAAAGGGAAAAGGGTGATTTATCCCTCATCTTTATACTTCTACTTCATTACCCAATTGCTCATTTCCAACCCTAACCCACCAATTGAATCATGAAATTCACCCAAACACCTTATTGTTGGAAAAAGGGGGGAATTATTCCTCATCATTATACTTCTACTTCATAACCCAATTGCTCATTTCGAACCCTAATCCACCTATTGAATTATTAAACTCACCCAATTACCTTATTTTTAAAGGGGAAAGGGGGATTTGTTCCTCATCATTATACTACTATTTCATAACCCAATTACTCATTTCTAACCCTAATCCACCAATTGATTAGGAAATTCACCCAATTACCTAATTTTTAAAAGGGAAAGGGGGATTTGTTTATCATCACCATAATTCTACTCCATTACCCAATGCTCATTTCTAATCCTAATCCAACGATTAAATTATGAAATTTACCCAACGGCCTAAATTTAAAAGGGAAAAGAGAGATTTATTCCTCATCATTATACTTCTACTCCATCCCCCAATTGCTCATGTCGAACCCATTACCCACCAATTAAACTATGAAAATGGGGGGGAGGAACGAAGAAAAGGATATACAATGATTTGAAGAAATAAAAGGAAAAACAAAAAAAAGAAAGCAAACCTTGCCAGGAGTAGTGGTTTTGGAAGTAGAAGGTATAGAAGTAGTGGCATGAATATCAAAAACCATCCCTCCAATTATCACTGGCATTGCCTTCAATTTTTCCATCTTCTGTGAGTTTTGCCCCCTTCACACTCGTTATATCCATGCAACCACATGAAAAGCCCAACCCAATAAGGTTTTTAAATCATCCAAAACCAAACCTTAAATTGCTTATTCCAAGACGTAATATGTCAATTTCCTACTTAAATTTGTTAATTAATCTCATGTAAAGATTTTTAATAGAATTTGACATGAGTAATACTTCTATAGTATAGCAAGAAAGGTATAATTATTTGGGTAACCAAAAGTAATTGAAAAAAAAGAAGTTATATTCAGTAAAGACTTTAATACCTTCGTTCAAGAATTTCGACACAAGATTTACGGGAAAGAAAATAATGGGTCTTCAACTTCAGTCGCAAGATGAACAACCTGCTACTTTATTCCGCTATTGAAACTGTGGTGTTGTAATCAGCAATTCAGGCGAGCAACATGAAATCAGTGAGTAATTGGAAGGTGAATGGCTGATTTTTCGAATATCAAATTAGGCAATTAGGTTATTGTTTTTGTTTTTCATTTTCGAGCAAGATTCACAGAAGGAAGAGCGATGCTGATTTTAAGCTCGGGTATATTCACACTTACTAACTGCGAACAAAAATAAACTAGTCAAAAAAAGTTATGTGGTTGTTCACATTTAGTAATTTCGAACAGATCAAACAGAAGGCTCAACATGTTGATTTTAAGACAAGAAGTTGTTCGTACTTACTAAATGCGAACAGGTCAAAGCAGTCAACAAAACTGTTCGCACTTAGTAACTGCGAACAACTTATTTCAGTTTTTCAACCTGTCGGCTCAAACCTAAGTTTGGGAATTACGCGCATAGTTTTGAAATAAGTTTAATTATGATCTTACTGTATGTTTTTCTCATGTACATAATCTTATTCATTTCAAACTATAGGTCTTATATTTTGAGATTCAGCGGATCCGAGTTAGATATAAATCTAAAAAGATTTCAAGTCTGAGGGTCCGGACCCAAACCCTTATAATTATTAAATTGTCTAACTATTTTGTAAGTGTTGTGACTTTTGTCTAATGCTCTGACTTCTGCCACCACCCCAAAATCCCATTTATTTTTTATGAAAAATTACCTAGAATAATCTAAATTATTCATGATTTTTCTACAATAATCCCACATATTAATTAACCATGGATAATCCCAACTTTGAAGGGCATTTTCCTAGAGTAAACCCAGTGACCGGATGACTTGCTATATCAAGTTTTATTTTTTTTAAAAAAATATATTAAAATAAAATGTCGAAAAAATGTTAAAAAAAACATTTATAAAAAATTTAAGATTTTTTTATTATTTAGAATTTTTTAGAATCTTTTCCTTATATATTGTTTTTTTTTTAAATATTTTCAAGTTTACGTGGGTCAGAAAAATATTTCCCACACTACTGTTCACGTGGCATTGATGTTTTTTTTTTAAACTGTTCCACAAAACCGCCATCTGTAGTAGCGGTTTGATGCAAAACATACATCGCCTTTTAAAGTAGCGGTTTATAGAAGATTTAATTTTTTTAAAAAAATAAGGTAACCGGCAAACCGCCATTACAGATGGCGGTTTAGTGTGAGGAAAAAATTTTGTGCAGTGTTTAGCTAAACACAGGAAGCTAAACACAAGATTCATACTTATCTTTATGTGGTTGTTATTCAAATTATTCTCTTTTATGGGTGGAGTTTTTTTAGTACTTGATTTTGCCGCTCTTGTTTAAGATAAATATCTATTCTGCAAGAGCGGAAAAATTCAATTGTCGCGGAATGGGTCGTAATAATTATACAATATAATGTTTTTATATACTTAATTTATAAATATATTCTTTAATTGTATATTATTGTTAACGTTACAATTCGCGTGACATCGGAACTGTTGATTGGAAAACCGTGTCAACTCAGCCGTTTCGAGTTAACTCGGCCGAGTTTTAACACCATGCTCTTGTTACCGCACTATCGTCCCAATTTCTAATAGTTAACTCTGAAAATAGTAAAAGCATCGATTGAAACAAGATTTAGTAAATGAGAAATATTACCAGTGAATGGCTCACTAGTGAGATTCTTGATGGTATTGAGAAGGTGGGTATTAAGACCCTTCTATAAATTGATCAGCTAATGGCTCCTGTCTGTTGCCTATGGCACGTGTTGATATAAAATGTGAAACTTGATTAGTTGTAGATGTTAAGGAACCAATTCAACCAAAAGCTTAAGCTGATGGTTGAGGCTTCACGATATGTTATATACTCTAACACTCCCCCTCACACGAGAGCCTTTGGGCTAGAAGTGTGAATGCAGCACATGCGCTCCTCATACATGGCGCTAAATTTTCCACTTTAAATGAGGGGTGGTTGAGATTCGAACCTGTGACCTCTTGTCACCCTGGCTCTGATACCATGTCAAGGAACCAACTCAACCAAAAGCTAGCTGATGGTTGAGGCTCCAGGATATGTTATATACTCTAACAGTAGAGTTGTAGATGCGCCACATCACAGATGATATCCTTATCTTAACAGCAAAGCTATCATCAATTTCTCATCACTCAAAAAATTAGGCCCATGAGGCTCCAACCATGCGCCTAATAGACCAATTAGAAGTTCCATGCAAGTGAAGGTACCTTGATTAGGAAGGGTGATGAGGATTGGGTTGCTGTGATTAAATCAGAGCAAGTGAAGCTATCATCTGTTTCATCATCACTTAAGAATGAATAAGTATACAAGAAAATACTTGCAATGAAGTTGAGTGAAAGAAACTTTTTTTATAGATTATATTTCAGAGAATAGCAAAGTTGGAATAGGAACAAAGAAATTAAAGGTGCACAGAGAGAGGATGAAACTTGAGTGTTATAATGCCCCGAACATAACCGCGACATGAGATGGCGGTTTCCTGTAGCATTTTTTTTTTTAAATCAAAACCCCATTAATGTAAAACGCTTTCTCAAATGACGGTTTGATTCAATTTTCAAATAAAACCGTTTTGTCAAGTGGCGGTTTACCAAAAAAAAAAAAGAAAAAAAAAATATTTTTAGTGCTGTCCTACGTGGACAGTATATGAGGAAATAATTTCATAAATGACATAAAGTTGGAAATATTTATTACAAAAGCTATATTTAGGGAAAAGGCTTAATTTTTTATGTAAATTTTCAAAAATATTTTCTAATTTTAATTTAAAATTTAATTTATTTTTTTTGAATTACCTATTATAAAAGGTCATTGGTTTACCCAAGTTTACTCTAGGAAAATACCCCTCAAGGTTGGGATTATTCATTGTTAATCAATAGATGGGATTATTGTAGGAAAATCATGAATAATTTGTATTATTATACGTAATTTTTCCTATTTTTTATTTATATATTGATCCACGTCTTAGATTACTAAACACATCTCTTCTACCCATCGTTTAGTATTGTTCATTGCCTTTGATTATCGCACTTTACCTTTTTTACTTTTTATCCTTATTTTTAATTTTTTTAACGTATTCAATTTATTCTATTTGTAAGTTGTAAGTTTCTCTCTCTTTAAAGATCTTTCTCGAGTTGGGGTACTCTTTTACCCATAGATCTATGGGTTTGAGCTGTTGTCCTTCTTCCCTCCCCAGACCCTGATCATTGGAGTATTTGTTACCCAATTTTATGCAAATCGGACTATGATTTGGACAAGTGTTCTTAGTAAACTTTGTATTTGAATTTATGGACTCGGATTATTGTTTGTAATAGAATTTAAACGTACATGGACGACGCTATGAAGGTATGATTAATATTAAATATTTATAAAATACATACAAAAAGTTCAAATGTGACAAATCAAAGAGTTTTTTGGAACCATTAAGGACCCTAGACCCATAAGATCTGGACGGTCCGAGTCTAGGTCTGAAAATTTTGGACCCTTAGGGTCCAAATCCAGGTCTCCCCCCCAATTAACCAATTAATTAAATTTTTTAAAGGATCTACAAAAAATAAAAGGGTTCGAATTACCAATTGTAGTATCGAGCATCCTCATAAAGATATGCGTTTTATATATAGATTAAATAGCTACTGCTCATCTAATACAAACTATGAGACTTTTTAATTTTTGATCGTCTCACTGAAAACCGGTATCTTAAAAGAGTAGTTGTCGTAATCAGTCAGACTCATAATAAATTTCAACATCATCTTAATAATTTGTTATAATGAAATTTGAATTTTGAATCATACATTATGGTGAGTTAAAGTGAAAAGTAATAAGTATAAGTCATTAGAATAATTTAGATCACAAGATTATAAGCATGAAACTAAAAGTATAAGTTATTAGATTATAAAAAAATCAAAGTTTTTGGGAGTTTTATGTAAATTACGATTTCAATATTTCTTGTGAATTACAGCCATCAACGTATTAAACTCTATTACGTTCAGGATTTCAAGCTAAAACACGTAATTTCGACCATTTCAGATTTTCAGTGGTTGCAATTCTTATGATAAGTGGTCGGAATTATGTAATATGACTTAAATGTTGTAGAATTTTATATTTTAATGAATGTAATTCGCAAAAATTAAATAACTACAATTCACAAAGGCTCTATACTTTAAAATTGTGAAATTATTAAACAAAAATACATACTTAATTATTGGAAATGGAGATCGAAGTACATATTAGTACCCCTAGTCCCCTACTATAGTTTCTACTTTCTATAGTTTGCGCTAAGTCGTAGATTCAAATAGATCAAAGGTTTGTACTTCCTCCATTTCAATATAATCGCAACATATAAAAAATAAATACTATTTATTTATCTCCCTTAATTTGTGATTAATAAGTAATCTATAAGTTAAAACATAGTTAAGTGAAATCTTGTTTGATTCGTCTCGACGTAAAGATTATTAATATCAAATTTTTATAATTTTATATTATACATAATTATATATATTAAGGTTTGAATTAGTATATTAGACTTCGTGAAAAAAGGCAAATATTACAAGTATTTTAGAACGGACAGGTCTAGCCCTAACGGTGGGCAAAAGGGGCCGTCGCCCAGAACACCATGTCAAAAAAGTAAAATTAATAGTTGTAAAAAAGTCTATATAAATTATTAATTACAAAAGATAAGGGACCCAATGTACCATTTCGCCTAGGACCTTAATATATCTAGGGCCGGCCCTGAGAACGGTGGTAGTATATCTTGGACCGTGTTGTTGACTTGTAGCTGGCAATAAGCTGGTCAAACCGATATTATTATAATTTTGAAAATAAGATTATTGAGAATACTAGTCATTGATGGATGTGCATGTGAACGCCTGAACCGTATATTAAGGGGAAAATAATAATTTAATGACAATTACGTAACAAATTTAAAACAGGTGAGAATGTAAATGAAAAAATGTTACATTTGAAATAAATATATCGAAAGAAAAAATGAGATATTTAAAAGAATAATATATTCGGTATAATATACTGAAAAAAAAAGAAGAGATATTTAATTTGAGAATCGGGTAATAACTTATTACCAATCCGAAAAATAATTACTCCCTCCGAACCAATTTAGTTGTCATATTTTCTTATTTAGCAAATTTATATTAATTGTCACCTTTTCTTTTTTGTCAATATTTTTTAATCTAAATCTCTCATGTTCATACAATTAAAGACCAAAATACATCCACTTTTACTATTTACAAGTTACAATACTACAAATATCACAGTTACAAATAATTTAATCAATTAAAATACCTAACTACCATATTTTTAATGGACCCCACACTATCGTTAATAACCATACCGAAGCAAATGAGACAAATAAATTGATTTAGAGGAAGTATAATTTAAAGGGTGACAGATCATATACAAACAAGCTATGGATTGATGTAATCGGATGACAACTTTCAACTTTATAAACTACTCTATCATTTTATATTAAATTAACAGTGGATACTTTATACTTCCTCCGTTTCATAATACTTGCTATTGAGTGTGACATGTTGTGTGAGAAAATGTCACAATCAGTAGCAAGTATTATGGAATGGAGGAACCGAGGAAGTATTGAGTAACAGTTGGATACTTGGATCAATGGTAGTCCCACTATGGAATAATCTTAATAAAATCACACATTCTTGTGAGAGACGGTCTCTTTGAGAGACTAAATGGGCCGGTCAATTATATTATTTTTAAATATTGCAAGTGGACATTAAGAATGATGTACGTAGATATTTAAGATATTGAAAGTAGACATTAAAGATACAGTAAGTAAGCATTAAGGATAACGTAAGTAAGCATTAAAAATACGATAAGTATACATTAATCTTTAATGAATTGAGCTTGCAATACGTTTCTCAATAAATAAATTGCGATTGCTGAATATAACTTTAATTTTTTAGGTTATTGCAAATTACAATCGTAATATTTATTTTTGAATTATCAGTGTCTAGCTACATCATTAAGGCCATTCAAAAACAAAAGAGTTTCTTATTTTGTACTAATATAATAAGTACACTGTATGTAATTATAAAGTGATATTTGTAAATTAATATTAAATAAACGATATTTTACATTTTTTTCCATGATCGCGAGGAATCAATTATATTTAAAATCTGTACTGATTCTGATTTGATATACTCTTCGTTGTTTTTTGTTTGTCCCTTTTATTTTTTGCACACATTTTAAAGTAAATTTAGAGTTTTTAATATCTTTAAGTACGCATCATAAAAACTATGAAAATTATATGTTAGAAAATTTTACATCAAGACAAATTTAACAAAATCTTATAAATAAATATATTTTACTTCAATATATTCTTCAAAAATCTAATATAAATTTTTCTCTCATAAAATGAAAAAATTTAAAGTGTACAAATAAATTAAATGAAAATTGTTTTTCAAACAATGATTATCGTGTGTTGAAATATTTAAAATTTAATGTAATAGTTGCCCTACTACTTATACAACTTAATAACTATAATTGGATTGTATGCTAAAGTAGGAATGGTACAATTTTCTTTTTAACAATTTTTTTAAAATTTTTTTATTTTCCAACACTACCTTAAGGCAATTCATTCAGTTTCTATTTCTCATTCCACAATTCTTTTAGGTAGTGTTTGGCAACATAGAATTCATTTGAAAATAGAGAATTTAAATTTGGTATTCAAATTCAAGAATCGTAAATGACACCTAAACAATTGGAATTTGCAAATCTTAACAATTGATCAATTTTACATTACTATTGAACTTCTACGTAGAATTGATTCAATTCTACATTTCCAAATTCAAAATTTGCCAAACATAGAATTTTGGCCAATTCAATATTTTGAAATGAATTCCAAGTTGCCAAACATACCATTATTGAATTACATGATATTATAATCATAAATCATAATAAATATTAATAAAAAGAACTAAAAATAACTCATGAAGACTCTTTATTTTCCTAAATAAATTTAAAGTTAAATTAAGTAAGTATTTTTGGTAAAGCCATGATTGATTGCTTGCTTGGAAATGTATTTTCCTCAATAAATATAATACTAAATAAGATACTCAAAAATGCAAATAAAAAATTAATTATAAGTAAGTAAAAGATATTTTTAAAAATATATTTATTTAAATTATTAAATGCTTTTTGCTCAAAATTAAAAGAATAATTTAGTTTAATCAAAGTAAGTTGAATCCATTCATGAATAGTACTCTTTATTTATTTAATTGAATGTTAGAAGTCCATCAAAAATATCTTATAGTCAAATTTACGAGTTAAATTCGATTAAATATTTTAGTAAGTAGTTCTTCTTTTCTTAAAAGATTGTCTACTATAGGTTTTTCACACAAATTAAGAAAACTAAAATCTTTGAAGTAAGTGAGTATTATATTAATTAAATAGTAGTATGATGTAATAATTGTATTGGTATTATAAGAGCGAAAAGACATTTAAATTAAAGAAAAAAAGGAAATTATCATTGTCATTAATACAGAGAGAGTATATTTGGGGAAAATAGGAGAGATTATGAGGGTATATTGGGGAATTTTTTTTTCCAATAATGGAAATTATTCTAAAGTGGACAAACAATTGAAACTACCCGTTATAATAAGGTGGACAATCTTAAAAGAACGGAGGGAGTAAGTTATATTATTATCTAAAGTAATTATTTTATTAAAATACGTAGTATTTATACTTTTCTCAAAACAGTTTTTTCTTGTGATATTCATTGAGAATTTTATTTAAATATATCTTTATACTAAACCCCATGTATTGCACGAGCTTCTATATATACTAATATCAAATAATAATATGGAGACCAAAGTTCTTGTGATATTCATTGAGAATTTTATTTAAATATATCTTTATACTAAACCCCATGTATTGCACGAGCTTCTATATATACTAATATCAAATAATAATATGGAGACCAAAGCGCCGCGTTTTTGGCTGGTCCCACTTAGCTTGGCCTTTGCTTATAGCATCCCTAATGAGACTTGTTAGCAACGGGCCGGGCTAGCTAAATGAGGCTATTGCACGAAATGATGGATGAGAATTGACATTTTCAGTTATAAGAGCCATTCTCTATTTAACTAATATATGATTGTAGTAAAAATCAAGAGTTTTCATGTTAATATATATTCAATCAAATATTTTTTAAAACCTTTTTTTAGAGTAAGATTGAAACAATTACCAAAATTCATGACTTTTGGTACAATTACTTGCAACTTGCTGTGGGGAATATTTATATAATCGTTTTTCTTACCATCTCTCTTTTTTTTTATAAAAAAAATTGCAACAAAATTGCTAGAATATATAGGTTGATTTTATTTTTGTTTTTTCAATAGGTACATTTCTTTTTAATTATGTGAGAGTTTTTTTGTGAGAAATACTTCATTCCGATATAATATAATTTTCTGTCGGTGTATGCGTAATACTATAATTAATGAGGCAGTCTCCCAAGTCCCAAGAGACTGTCTTTCTGAGAGACATTGTCTCAGGCCCAATCCATTAAAACTTATTGCCTATATTTACTCTATATTTTTCCTAATGGGCCAACCCAATTAAAGATAGTCTTTCAAAGAAATCGTCTCTCACAAGAATTTGTGATAATTAATCTGATATAATTTTAATAACTTTGTTGTAAAGCGAAGAGTGAGATAACTAAATCTATGCATGTGGTGTAATGTGCATGGTTTAATTAGAAAACCCTATTATAAATGGAAAACATTTATAAATATTATGAATCGTTAAAACAAAATTTGCATCTATTGATTAACCATGAATAATTCGAATTTTAGAGGGGTTTTCTTAAAGAGATTTGAGATTACCGCTAACCTGGGATAACAACATATTTTGCTAAAAAAAATTAAAATGAAAAATAAAAAACACCCTCACTACGTCCTTGCCAGTTTGTTCCCTGTCCCACCTTTTTGACGGTGGCCACCACCAGCCCAAACCCACATCCTTCTCTAGTCCTAACCCTTTTCACTTCCACCCGCATGTTTATTATCTAAAAGATTATATTTTTCTTAATTTTCGTTAATATATTTTGTATGTGAGAACTAAATTAAAAAACGAAAGGAGTAGAAATCAACTATATTAACAATTTAACATGAACAAATCAACATCAAAGATTAATGGGCATAAATAAAGGTAAATTTTAACCATTAAAATATTTGTAATACTATAGAGTAAGAGTGACAGTGACTATTAAGAAAAGTCATGAGTTTCAAACTACTAATTAACTAATAGACAATGGTCAAATTGCATAATGTTAATTACGTAAGTTTACCACACAAAACTCTTAAACAAGTTGTCTACAATATAATATTCCTTTTTCTCTCTAAAAGATTTTCAATATTTTTATTTTAATTCGTTATTTTTACTCTATAATATTTTTATTTCACAAATTCTTACTTGAGATCGTCTTTTGTAAAGACGGCTCCCGAAAGCCCAGTCCAATTCTAAATATATATTGTTACAACTCTAAATATAGATTTGGGCTGGACTTTTGAGAGTCGTCTTTAGACGGTCTCTCCAAGAGAGCACCTGTTTTAATTTTGGTTAATATGCATCAGCATTACTATCTTTAAATCTTAGGAAAATTTGCTTAAAATAATCACAACTATCACCCGTTGGCCAAAAATAATCCCGATTATCAATTATTTTTTAATAATCCCAACTATTCTCATAATTTGTTGAAAACATACCCACCCTCTTGTTACCGGCTGGAATAAGTAACTTTTCCACTTTGTTTTCTTTTTTTTACTTAACTGTTCAAAATTAACCATTCCCCTTCATCTATTAATCAAAAAAGAAAGAAAAAAAGTGGAAAAATTATATGTTTGCAGTCGGTTAAAAGGGAGGTGGGTACGTTTTCAACAAATTATTAGAATAGTTGGGATTATTAAAAAATAATTGATAGTTGGGATTAGTTTTTACTAGTGATAGTTGGAATTATTTTGAGCGAATTTTCCTAAATCTTATTCACACATTTTTATAATTTTAATTACATCCACATTGTTCTAATAATGTTGTAACTATATTCTTAATATTTGTACAATTATAAGTTATTCAAAAATCAAGGTGACAACCCTTTGTATAATGAAGTTTGTCTAATTAGTCGTGACAATTAGTCACATAATATCATAGTAGCCCACTCCCGTAAACAAGGGATATATGTGGACTCGGACTCACAAACAACGGATCAAGAACGTTGATTTACACATATAGTTGGAGAGGTTCATTGTTTTCAAAAACCATATATGTCCATATGGTTGTAGAAGGATTAACTCATCCAATATATATGCAAGTCTATAACCCAATATTTTATCAATGTAGGATCTTGTCTCACATGTGAAGTATTTCCAACACTTTCCCTTACATGTGAGTCGCATCATACCAAGAACAATCTTCGACACTGATGCCATATTAGGCCATGACAATTTGTCACATAATCTCATCTTATGGTTCATGTGTGGACACGGGACATTCATGGGCTCAGGCCCACAAACCCATAGTTCAAGAGCTTTTGACTAGCTTGCACATCCATTTGGTGAGATTCGATCATTGTTTCCCAAAGCCATATGGTTGTAAAAGGATTGACTCACCCAATATATATTCAAGTCCACAACCCCCTATTTTATCTATATGAAATCTTTTCTCACATGTAAAGTATTTTCAACATGTCTAACTTTTCTTTCAGCTACTCTTGTGAGAGACCGTCTTTCAAAGCGACGACCTCAAAACAAAAGGCCCATGTTTATATTTTCTCTCTAATTTGTATTTATTGGACTATTTAGACCATATATCTAATGCGTCTATAGGAAAGACCATCTCTCACAACAATTTGTGGTTATCTTTTTAGTCTGTTTGACTAATTTTACCCTATATTTATATTTGATTGTGACTCGCATTATTTTTTTAAATATCACCTACATATTTAATTTATATTTTCATCACATCCACACATTTCTAAACACAGTAATATTTTGACTCTAAAAGTCTTAGCTATGATGTAAGCAAAGCTTACAAGTTACAAGTCCATTTCTATCAAATTTCTCCTATTTATAATTGATCTTCCTTAACCTTTCCTACACAATATCAATCCAAAAAAACTCACACACTCTCCCAACTTTCTCTCTCTAAATTTTCTTTCTCTCTCTTATTGGTGAATAATAAAAAATAAAAATAAAAATGTCAGAAGCAGCACCACCAGTTGCAAGTAAAGTTATGGAAGATTTTGATCCTATTAAGAAGCCTCCTAAGAGAAATATGTTTGCTTTTGCTTGTGCTTCTTTGGCTTCTATGACTTCAGTCTTGCTTGGCTATGGTACATATTTTTTCTTTATTTTTATACTCTTACGGTCTGTTTGGTTAGTGGACTAAAAATAGTGATAATGGAAACGATTTATTATGTAAAATTTTCTTC
The DNA here is from genome assembly GCA_019425755.1 of Amaranthus cruentus. Classification (NCBI taxonomy): domain Eukaryota; kingdom Viridiplantae; phylum Streptophyta; class Magnoliopsida; order Caryophyllales; family Amaranthaceae; genus Amaranthus; species Amaranthus cruentus. Next base: position 5,948,751 of record CM033450.1, read on the forward strand.
AACAGTTCTATATCATTCCCATGGTAATGAAACTTTGATCACAAAAATGTTTTTTTTTTACTAATTTCCATTACTAATCACCTAATACCACCTCTTTCAATGTTAATGCATTGGAATGAATTTTATAAAGAAAATGAGATGATTAAAATTAGACAAGCATGACCATCAAAGTAGCCAAGAGATTTTTCAACAAAATTAAACTGGTTTTTATTTGATTTTTGCATCTATTCAATAATAAATATCTTCAATTGTGTTTAATTAAAATTGTAACATGTTTAATTTTAAATAGTTTAGATTGAAACAAATTAAAAAGATATATGACTTTATTATGTTTCAACTTATATATTTAAAATAAAAAACAAATTAAGAGTATTCGATGAATAACATCAAAAAATCAAATAAACAATAATAACAAATTAATATAAAGGAATATATATATGTGCGCGCGTGTGTGTTTGAAGAAGTTCAAGTAAGAACCTTTTCATATAAAAATCGTAAGAACTAATCTACTAGATAAAAAAATGTTAGTTTTTTTCTAAAGAGGTGTTACTTTTGGGCAAAAAAAAGTGTAACTTTTTTGTGAAAAAAGGATAATAATTTTAGACAAATAAGTATTACTTTAAGAAAAAAATTATGAAAAAAAATCATAAAAATGTGTTACTTAATTTTTACAAAAAAAAAATGTTACTTTTTGAAAGAAACGAGTAACTTTGTATTTATATATTTTTTTTTTCTGAAAGTAACATTTTCTAATAAAAAGTAGGAGTACCAAATTTTTTAAAAAATAAAAGTAACATTTTTGACCAGAAATAACACCTTTTCTTTGAAAAACTAACATATTTTTATTGAAAAAATTAATTCTCACGGTTCTCATATAAGTTTGATTCTCACTGGAACTAGACCTATATTCGAAATCTGCACATGTTAATATGTATACATAGCTAGATTTTTGAAAAAGTGATGGATTTGAGTATAATTTATTTTTTTGAAATAAAGTGATGGAGTATAATTTTTTATTATGCTTTGAACTTACAAGTTTTACTTAAAGATATTTTGCTAATGATATTCTAACATTATTTTGACCATGTTACGTGGGCAATAATGGAAGTATATGAATATTAAACTTAATTCCGACATGGAAAATGGATAATGAAATTGGTCTACACTCTATATCAAACATTCAACACCATACATAATTTAAGTATTAATAATTACATCATATCATATTCATTGAAGTGAGCCTTATTTTCAAAGTGGGTGTGGACCATGTAAGCCCTACAAACACTTTGCTATTTTGACTACTACAGCCCATTAGTCTTATTTGGTTTTTCACACTTGCCGAGATAACATTTTAACCCTTAATATCTCTAATTATTTTTAATTAAAAATTTTAAAAAATAGATATTAATAACTTTTGTATTGAGACAATCAAACAAAATTCCACATGACTATGTTTTAACTTATAGATTAAGAATAAAATACAAATTAAGAGTGATAAGTGAATAGTGAAAAAAATCAATAGGACTAATGGGTAGGAGTATTATTTATGAGAGTTTTGTTGATTAAATAAGACAAATTTAAAGAAACCGAAAGAGTTAAAATGAAGAGAGAGAATGAATTATATGGATGAAATTAAAAGAGAGTTAAAATGTACGGATGAGATTAAAAGAAAATGGTGATCATCGTCCAAAAATAAAAATAATGTATAATGACTGAGATGGACTAAAATGATAATAAATGCAAAATAAGTAGGATGAAGGGAGTATAATTTTTGCTGTTGTTTGTCCCACCTAATTTGCTATATTTCTTTTTTTTTTTTTATAAAAAGTAAATCATTTCTATGAGCGGGATACATTTAGATTTAAAGATAACACAAATTCTTACTTGAGACCGTCTTTTGTAAAGATGACTCTCAAAAGCCAAGTCCAATTCTAAATATATATTGTTACAACTCTAAATATAAATTTTGGCTGAATTTTTAAGAGGCGTCTTTACAAAAGATGGTCTCTCAAAAGAGCACATGTAAAGATAATGATGATACATCTTTTTTACATTATCACTTTCTTTATTCTTATTCACAAGCTTCTTCCAATAGATAGTAATATTATCATCATAATTTAGGATTATTGTCTTATTTTTAAAAAAGTAAGTCCCTTCTTAATATTTGTGTCATTCATTACAAATTCAAAGTAATAAGTAGTGTATACTAAGCAATGAAAAATAATTGAAGGGCTACACGCTTTCCCATAATTTTGTTAAATCTCATTATCTCAATATCTTATGATTCTCATCAATATTTGACCATTCTCAAACTTTATACTAATGTTATATTTTTATTCAACACTTAAATTTGAAAAATATTTAGTATTTTTTTAGGGTTATGATATTTACAGCCCTTAAGACTGTATTTAAAAATTAATAAATTTTACTTATTATTAATAATTTTAAATTTTTAAGAGAATCTTATCTTGAAGATAGAAAATAATTAATATTTTATATAATTATTTTTACTTTTCAAGAAAGAATAAATGCTAAAGTAATAAAGTATAATTAAATTTTGAAGTTTCCAAAGCAAAAATTATATTAAATTACATTAATTAAATACAAGATTCTATTTTCTATACCGCCCTTAAGTGTATATATCATTTTCCTTTTTTATACTTCTTTTTTTTTTTTGAAATGAACCTGGAAGATTAGCATAAATCAAGCTCAGCCAAGGTCAACAGACCTTGGGGGAAAGGATCCATACATAGTTTTTCATCAGCTAAACCGGTATCCCATCTTGTTCTTAAAAGATTGTAATTAATAATAATAATTAATGACTATAACACAAATATTAAGAAATTGATATTAAATTGTGAAACAATAAATAGCGTGGGTATGATTGAAATTGAAACAAAATACGAGAAAATGTATGAATAAGAATAAATGATAACTTTAACATACTAAATGTATATGGCCAGTCTCATAAAAATAGTTTCTCATAAAATCATCTCATTCAAAAATTCGCCAAAAAAACTAACTTTTACATTTTTTATTCATGATTGGTTAATTATGGCAGATATAGGAGTAATGAGTGGGGCAGCAATCTACATCCAAAAAGATTGGAACCTATCGGACACAAAAATCCAATTCCTAGTCGGAACACTAAACATCTACTCCCTTTTCGGCTCATTCGCCGCCGGTAGGACGTCCGATTGGATCGGACGTCGCTACACAGTAGTATTAGCCGGAGGCATATTTTTCGTAGGAGCCCTTCTAATGGGGTTCGCTACGAACTACGCATTTCTTATGGTCGGACGTTTCGTTGCGGGCATAGGAGTTGGTTACGCACTTATGATTGCACCTGTTTATACGGCCGAAGTCTCACCCGCTTCTTCTAGAGGATTTCTTACATCTTTTCCTGAAGTTTTTATTAATGCTGGGATTTTATTTGGGTACGTTTCAAATGTTGCGTTTATGAAACTTGGTACTAACTTGAATTGGAGGTTAATGTTGGGAGTTAGTGCTATCCCTAGTGTGTTTCTTGCTCTTGGTGTTCTTGCTATGCCTGAGTCGCCGCGGTGGCTTGTTATGCAAGGTCGGCTCGCTGATGCTACTAAGGTTCTTTTGCGTACCTCCGACTCGCCTCAAGAGGCTCAGCTTCGACTCAGGTTACTATTTTTGACGTCTTTCTATGCATTTTTGTTTTCACATTATTCAATACGTTATACTCCCTATGTTTTCGTACTTCCTTCATTCTATTATATATTTATTTTTAACTAAAACGAAACTCAATTGTCACGTATATGTGAATATGTCTATTTAAAGCACTCTTTTTATTACTTATTTTATTTACTTATTGATTTCTTGATTGGATTTATTTCGTAATTAGGGATATCAAAGAGGCAGTAGGGATCCCCCTTGAATGTAACGATGATATTGTTGTTGTTGATAAGTCAAAAAAAAATTCTGGTCAGGGAGTTTGGAAAGAGCTCTTGATCAACCCCACACCTGCCGTAAGACGTGTATTAATTGCCGGTATCGGAATTCACTTTTTCCAACAAGCCTCCGGCATTGACGCAGTGGTTTTATACAGTCCAAGAATTTTCGGCAAGGCTGGAATCACAAGTGACATGAACAAGTTACGTGCAACTGTTGCAGTTGGATTTGTTAAGACTATGTTCATATTAGTTGCAACATTTACTCTCGATAAATTCGGAAGACGACCATTACTATTAACTAGTGTTGGGGGTATGATCATAGCCCTTATAACCTTAGCCACATCTTTAACCGTAATTGACCATTCTCACGACAAGGTTATGTGGGCCATAGCCTTGTGTATAACTATGGTTTGTGCTTATGTGGCAGCATTTTCTATAGGGTTAGGTCCTATTACATGGGTCTATAGTTCCGAAGTGTTCCCCTTAAGGTTAAGGGCACAAGGTACAAGTATTGGTGTGGCAGTTAATAGGGTTATTAGTGGGATTATTTCATCCTTTTTTCTATCTTTATCCAATGGAATTACGACAGGTGGCGCATTCTTTCTCTTTGCTGGAATTGCTATTATTGCTTGGTTTTTCTTCTTTACGTTTCTTCCGGAGACTCAAGGAAGAACACTTGAAAATATGGATGAGTTGTTTGAGGATTTTAGATGGAAGGACTCCTTTCATGGTAAAAAGTCAAATGATAATGAAGGTAGCACAAAAAAGGAAAGCAATGGGATCAATGGAAAGAGTCAAATACAATTGGAAGCAACTACAAACAATCAATGAATATAAGTAGTTTTTTTTTTTCTATTTCACTTTGTTTGTCGCAAAAAAGACAGCAATGACATTAATAGAAAAAGTCGAATATAATAGTAAGTAACGACGAATAATAATCAATGAATTATACCAAGTTTTAGTTTTTGTAATTGTAGTTGTGTACAAGTGTTAGTTGATGAACAACAGGGCCGGTCCTAAGGGTGGGCAAGAGAAGCCGTCGTCCAGAGCTCTATGTCAAAAAAACAAAATTAATAGTTGTAGAAGGTCCATATAGGTTATAAATTATAAAGGAAAAGAGCCCCAATTTGCTATTTCGCCCAGAGCCTCAAAATATATAGGGCCAACCCCGATGAACAACATGCCTAATAGAGGTTGTTATACACCCTTTGATATTTATCTCTATTATTTCAATGATATAGTTATTAGGTTGTTATACACCCTTTGATATTTATCTCTATTATTTCAATGATATAGTGATCTAAAACCATGTACACTCGTGTGCTTTAAGGATGTATATGTACACTCAAATCAAACAGGTATAATTTTTTAGTTTTGGATTAATAATGGATTATTTATGGTAAATTGAATTATAAATTATGTGGATTTGATTTTTGTATGTACGTAAAGTTGTAAATATTGTGTTCAATTTGAAATGATATTATTATTTTATAAAAACATTGTTGCATAGAATATATCAATTAAAACACGCCTAAATGAAACTTTAAATGTGAACACTCGCACTACAACAAATTTAACTTTTCGCGACATTAGATTTATTGACATTTATAAAATGCCACTGCTTTATATTTATAGTGTAATAATTATTTAACTTTTAGCGACATTGGATTTATTGACATTTATAAAATGCCACTGCTTTATATTTATAGTGTATTAATTATTGGTTTTTATTTTAAATTCTACTATAAAGTGATTTTGCAACATTTTATTTAGTCTTTAGTGACATATGTAATTGTTACCATACTCTATAGTGACATTTGTGAGAAATGTCACTAGATCTTATGTCGCAAAAAGCTTTAATGAGATATTTTATTATGTTGCTAAAGGGTCTAATAAATGTCACTAAAGCATCTATATATAGTAGTAGAAATTTAAGATAGAGACATTTAAATTAAATATCGCTAAATATGTCCCACTAAAAGTATTTAAATTACAAGATTAAATATATATCGAATTGCCGATCTATTTTAACACCTCTACTTATGACTTGTTTGAGCCAAACTGATTCACTTATATACAATTTTTATGTTTAACATATGCTTCCTCCGTTTCGTTATAATTGCTACTAATAATGATATTTTCTTACATAATATGTCAAATGAGAGGTGCGAGTATTTCAGAACATAGAAAGTAAAAGTATAAAATAAAACTATTGATGATCGATGATAGTCAATAAACTTGCAATTTGAACAAAATTAGTAACACAAATTCTTACTTGAGACCGTCTTTTGTAAAGACGGCTCTCAAAAGCCCAGTCCAATTCTATGAAAGCTAAAATAATGCGGAATTAAGGTTAAGAAATGTGTTTAGGGTTTATGAATATTGTTTTTATTAATTCGAATAATGAATTTACACCCCTATAAATATACAAGCTAAGATCTAACTTAGGAACAAATAATCTAGGGAATAATCTAATAACGGAAAAAGAATAATTATAAAATATTCTATATATTTCTACAGTCCCCCTCAAGTTAGGTCATAGGGTTGCCAATGCCTAACTTGGATAACGTATTCTCGAAGACTTCAGCTGAAACTGCTTTCGTGAGAATATCTGCAAGTTGATCTTCTGATTTTACATGAGGAATGCGAATAATTTTGTTCTCCAATTTCTCCTTTATGAAATGTCGATCTATCTCCACGTGCTTGGTTCGATCATGCTGAACCGGATTTTCCGATATATCAATGGCAGCTTTGTTATCACAGTACAAGGTGCATGTCTCTGATGGTGGAAAATCTAATTCACGCAGAAGTTTCTTTAGCCACAATACCTCGGTTATTCCTTTAGCTACTCCTCTAAACTCAGCTTCTGCACTCGACAAAGCAACCACCTTTTGTTTCTTACTTCGCCAAGTAACCAAATTTCCCCCTATAAGAGTAAAATACCCTGAGGTGGATTTTATGCTATCACGGTCTCCTGCCCAATCAGCATCAGTATAAGCAACCAGATCAAGGTGCCCATTACTCCCAAAGAATATTCCTCTTTCGCTTGTACCCTTTAAATACCTCAAAATCCTCATAACAGCCTCTAGGTGTGGCACTTGAGGTGAATGCATAAATCGACTGACAACCCCCACTGCATAAGCTATATCTGGTCTGGTATGGGAAAGATAGATGAGTTTTCCTATCAGTTTCTGATAGTTTTCTCTGTCTGCTGATTCTCCTTCAAGGGAAGTCTGCAATTTATGATTAGTAACAATAGGAGTATCAACAGGTTTACAGTCAAGCATACCTACTTCAGCAAGAAAGTCCAAGATATATTTTTTCTAATTTATGAAGATTCCCTTCTTTGATCGATAAACCTCAATGCCAAGAAAGTATTTCAAGTTTCCCAAGTCTTTCATCTCCAACTCTTTAAACAGTTTCTCCTTCAGATTCCTAATTTCTTCCTCGTTATCCCCAGTTATCACCATATCGTCGACATAGATGATTAAGCATGTCATTTTTCCATTTACTTTCATCAAGAACAGAGTGTGGTCAGAGGTACTTTGCTTGTACCCAAATTTCTTCATAGCCATAGTAAATCTCCCAAACCAAGCCCTTGGTGATTGCTTCAAACCATACAGAGCACGTCTAAGCTTACATCCTTCTCCTAGAGAGAAATCACTTGAGAACCCAGGAGGAGCATGCATATATACTTCTTCTTCGATTTCTCCTTGGAGGAAGGCATTCTTCACATCAAACTGATACAACGGCCAATCTTTATTTGCAGCTATAGAGAACAGGACTCTTATCGTGTCAATCTTTGCCACCGGTGAGAATGTTTCAGAATAGTCAATCCATAGGTTTGGGTGTACCCTTTTGCCACAAGCCGAGCTTTGTACCTTTCAATAGTACCATCTGCATGATACTTAATTGTAAACACCCACTTGCACCCTACAGTTTTCTTGCCTTTAGGCAGGGTACATCGTTCCCATGTGTTGTTTTTCTTGAGAGCCACAATTTTATGTTCCATTGCCTTACGCCACTTTGGATTCTGAAGTGCTTCATCAGTATTTCGAGGTATAGAGTTGGAGTACAAACTGGTTTGGAAAGCCCTGGCTGTTTGGGCTAGTCTGTTTTCCACCTCTCTGTCAATAGGGTATCTCGACCTTTGTGACTCAAACTCGGGGTCATACCTCTTTGGAGGAACCCCTCTGGTTCTCCTTGGGGGCAATTCATACCTGCATGGTGACTCAATAGTACCAGATACATCAATATCAACATTAGGAGGTTCAACTATTACCTCTTGAGGTTCAGATATAACCTCTTCATCAGGAGATGCATCAGACATGATGGGAATGGCTTGAGGAGAAGGAATAACTATAGTCTCATGAGCAATATCGGTGGGTTACCTACTTGCTCTTTGGGGTCTAGATCATCAGAAACAAAATAAGTAAGCCAGCTCAAGTCATCACATGTAGTCTCCCACTGAGGACGAAGCTGGGGATAAAAATAGGATGTCTCAAAGAAATCACAATCCAGAGTAGTATAGAGTCGGTTATGAGTTGATCAAAGCAACGGTACCCCTTCTGATTAACACCATACCCCACAAAGACACATTTGACAGCCCGGGGTTCAAGTTTGTGGCGAGTTGGTTTGGGTAGATGAACATAGACAGTGCACCCAAAGATGCGGGGGGGAGGGGGGGGGGGGGTAAGGAATGGGTCGAGGGAAGGGTATAATGTGTTTGGAGGGTTGCAAGAGGGGTTTTAAACTGGAGGGTTTTGGAAGGTAGTCTATTGGATAGATATGTGGCCGATGCAAGGGCTTCAGGCCAAAAATAGGACGGGACGTGGGCTTCAAACAGGAGGGCACGACTCATTTCAAGAAGAGTCTGGTTCTTTCTTTCAGCTACCCCATTTTGCTGTGGGGTATGGGGACAAGAAGTTTGATGTATAAGACCATGAGAGGTAAAAAATTGTGCCATGTGTTGGTTAAGGTATTCCCCCCCGTTATCAGATCGAATGACTTTAGGTTTAGTGTTGAATTGGGTCTCAATCATATGATAAAATTGCACAAAGGCATCAAAAACATCAGATTTGTGTTTCAAAAAATACACCGAGCACATTCGAGTACAATCATCAATAAAAGAAACAAAATAGGAATAATGTTGTTTATTACACTCCGGAGCTGGGCCCCAAACATCAGAATGTATTAAAATAAAAGGTTCATTGCTACGATTACTACTCGGATAATAAGAATGTTTGTGACTTTTAGCAAGTACACACGCTTCACAGTCCAGGGATACAGGAGGAGTACTAAGGGATGGAAAGAGACGTTTTAGATACCCTAAAGATGGATGTCCAAGTCGTCTATGCCAAAGCCATCATCGATGATCGTGAGACCCATGAGCAAGCAAAGTTTGACCCGTTTGAATCGCTCCATCCATATAGTATAGGCCATCTCGTTCAGTACCACGCCCAATAATCTTCCCCGTCTGAGCATCCTGCACAACACAATCAAAAGCGGACATAAGCACAGTACAATTTAATTCACAAGTTAGCTGACTAATAGATAAAAGTTTATGGGACAAGCTCGGAATTAAAAGACAATTGTTCAGATTTAGAGACGGAGAAATTTGAACTGGCCCAGATCGATCGACACGCACACACTCCCCATTAGCTGTTTGGATAAAGGTATGGGTTTGTGGGTTAGTGGATAAGAGATCATGAGGGTCAAATGTCATGGTGTCGGTGGCCCCACAATCAAATATCCATTGGGTAGAGGTAGGATTAGTACACAAGAGTCCAAGAGAGGAACTCGAATTGGGCCAAGAAAGTTTATGTGGGCCGTGAGTTTGGAGGGATGAGAGGGTTGTTTTTTGTGGGGTAGGGCCGGTTTCTTTGGGGTTTGTAGGGTTAGGGTTTTGTGGGTTATTAAGTGAGGGGGTATTTAAAGGTAAAAGAGGCAAGTTTTTTATTTTGTCCCTTCCCCTTTCTCTCTCATGGGAGTCGTCTCCTTCTTCCTTCTTCTTTGGTTCACCTGTGACGCCATTGTTCTGGGTTGGAGCTTCACTTGTGTGGGTTGGTTGGTGATCTAGAATGTCTCCTTGGTGAGGGACGCCGGTGGCCAAGTGAGCCTTGCCGCCGGTCCGGTGTAACTGGGCCTTGGTGGCGGCTTTACGCTGCCGGTGTTCCTCCCACCACTCCGGGAAGCCGTTTAATTTGAAGCAAGTCTCCTTTGTGTGCCGGTTACCTCCACAGTGACTACATTTTAGGTGAGACTTGTCCTCCATTTCTCGTTGGAATGACGAAAAATCCGACCGGTGTTTAACGACCAACCCACTCCCGATTTCTGAGGGAGTCTTTCCCGGTGATGAAACGTGGGTCGTAATCCCACGCCTTGAAATTTCTCGCCGGATGGTGGCGTATGCCATCTCCACCGTGGGAAGTGGTTCAATGTTTAACAAGTCTCTCTTTTCCCTATCAAACGATTCACTTATTTCTGCTAAAAATTGAAATAACCGTTGTTTCTAGATGAAAGAGTTAAAAATAGTCATGTCTTCCGAGTGAATCATCGGATTTGGTTGTCTTCGGTCCATTTCTTTCCAAATGGTAATCAGTTTTCCATAGTATACTTCAAGAGAGTCTTGATTTTGTTTGATGGTATTTGCTTGGCAATTTAGGTCAGAAACCTGAAGTTCGTCTCGCCCACTATTGAACAGCATGTCAATTCCATCCCATAAATCCTTTGCAATGTTGTAGTCCAAAAACTGATTAATGAGATCCGATTCAATGTTTGATAGGGTCCATGATAAAACAATGGAGTCCTTTTGTTTCCATGCCTTGTATGTCGGTTCTGTGGTTAACGGGGGGTCGTCGATGATATGGTTGAGACGACCCCGACAGTCTAGTGCAAGTTGCATCATTTTGCACCAGAATATATAGTTTTGGTGGTTTAACTTTTCAGCCACCTTCAAATCGGGTGATATTATTTCGGTTGGGGTATTGGGTTTGTGCATTTCTTGGAACATTTTAAACATACGTTTCATTTGTTCCATCATGAAGATCTGTTGTTCTGTGTTTGAATTTTCGGCCATGGTAGGTTATGTGTTTAATATTCTGGTTAAAGGTAAATGATGAAACCGACAAGTGTTAATAATCTTAGAAAAACACCTTCGGCTCTGATACCATAAAAGCTAAAATAATGCGAAATTAAGGTTAAGAAATGTGTTTAGGGTTTATGAATATTGTTTCTATTAATTTGAATAATGAATTTACACCCCTATAAATATACAAGCTAAGATCTAACTTAGGAAACAAATAATCTAGGGAATAATCTAATAACGGAAAAAGAATAATTACAAAATATTCTATATATTTCTACATTCTAAATATATATTGTTACAATACAAATTCTTACTTGAGACCGTCTGTAACACCCGAATTTCCTCCGTTCTCTTCGGTTTTGGTTCCGTTGTGCACTTCGTTTGACTCGAGTTTAAGAACGAAACTATTATGACTATTATTAATTTTACTCGGTTTTATTTAACTAATGTTTCCCCATATAATTAAACGTATTCATCGCTTTGTTAATACGTATTTGTAGGTCAAAATATTAAATTTCCGATGTTTAATAATAGTCTATAAAGAAAATTATTATTATTATTATTTTATTCCGACTTGAATTATAAATAAATAATATTAAAATTTACGGGGTGTTACACCGTCTTTTGTAAAGACGACTCTCAAAAGTCTACTCCAATTTTAAATACATATTGTTAAAACTCTAATTATAGATTTGGGTTGGGCTTTTGAGAGTAGTCTTTACAAAAAACGGTCTCTCAAAAGAGCACCCGAATTAGTAATTACCAATTGGGAATGCATGTGGAAATGGTGCCAGAAATTGATCCAGTTGTGGTCCTTCATGCTACATTGCACTTTTTAAATCTGCCCATATTATTACCGTTTAGTGTACCTATTTAATGGCTCATGATTCCAATAGGAATCTAACATGATGCGCCAAACGTCTCGTTATGTGAGTTGTTAACCGTTATACTTCCTGTCGCTTCAATTAGTTGCTACAGATAGTGACATCTTGTGAGGAGAAATGTCATTATCAGTAGCAACTAATAACAACCAGAAGAAGTATATATGGTACTATGTTAAATATATACATTGTGACCAATGTTGGAAGTTATTTTTTTTAAAAAAAATATTTTGCTATATATATAGTCATGTTGTTACAGTAGGTGACTAAATTGTGATATGTTTTCCTTGTATAATAAACACTTTCTATTAATACTTTTTTTCTCACATAGAATTATAAATAATTAGTTAAACAGTTGAGCTGACCATAAACAAACTCGGATGATCAGAAAATGACATTCTCAACTTCTCTAAAAGGTTCAAGGCCCAAAGCCTAAGTGACAAAAAAAAGAAGCAAATATCTCTCTTTTGATTCAAACCTGAAACCTCATGAAAAGGAAACTTTTAAAAACGAGCTTTATACAATGAAATTAGTACTTACAAATATTAGGACATTGGTTTTGACCCAAGTTTTAGAAAGTGAGATTTTTTTATCACTAATTTAGTCCATGAGAAAAGTGAGATTTTTTTTGTGAAATACTTCTATATGAATCCATGCTCACGTATGCCCCATCAACTTTTTTTTTGAGTTTTCTCTCAATAACTTTATAAATCTCTTATAAGGTTGGGACTTGGGAGGTTGCGACAAAAAAAAAAACCCCAATTTATTAATTATAATTTCATAAAATAATATATCAACATAAACTTAGATTCAATAAACACAATTAAGTATCAAATGATCTACTTCCTCCGTTTTGAAATACTTGCTACATTTTGTTTTTGGGCACTATTTATCGTTTAAGCTTATATTGTGGGTAATATGTAAGTAATAATATAGTCATGTGGGATCTTGTTTAAATAGTCTAATCGCATACTTTCATAATATAAATTTTTTATAATTTTTAAATGTGTATAATTCGACATATAAATGAACAAAATAGTACATTGGATTGCGTAAAAAAGTTAAATGTAACAAGTATTATGGAAGAGATGAAATATATGGTTGAAAATGTAATTGTGGATGTAGCTAAATGAAATTACTACCTACAAATGTAGTATTAAATAATAACTTATGCAATAATATTTTATCCTTTTATTTTTTTTTAATAATTATATTTCTATATTTTATGTGAGAACTTTTTAGTGTAATAAGAATAATTCCTATAACACATTAACACTTTAATCATAACACTTGTAGAAAAACTTGCAAAAATTGAGCACCACATGTGATGCCTTAAGATCAGCATGGACAAGAGTACTATTCAAAGGGGATGAAGTACATTTTAATACAAACTATTTTGCAACATTTAATTTTAATTGTCACACCTTTTAAGTAATTATATATAAATAAATGGTTCCATCTTTTAATTATTAAGATTCGACTTTAGTATGACTTATTCTTTTAAAGTTTTTAGCTTTTATTTATCTTTTAAAGATCTGATCTTTTAGTTATTCTTTAAAGATTCAATATTTGCATGTTTTTTTTTTCTATAAAGGTCTAAATGACCCCTTGTTAATAAAGCCTTATTGATATAAATGTCGATATTTCTAAAGAAGAAATGAAATATCGTATCACTAAAAGAAAAAATCAAAAATCAAATCTTTGAAATATAAATAAAATATAAATGAAATATAAATAAAATCAAGCCTCAAGGTAACTCTTAATTGGAGTGTCATTATCAACCAAAATACTCGCTATATTTTCTATTTTGGGAAATTTTATATTACTTTCTACATTTTAACTTTTAATAAAAAACCAATCATTTAAAGTTCCACCTACTCTTATTTTTATCCTACTCTATACCTTATTAACTTTTATACCTATTATTATTTAATCTTTATAATATTCCCAATCATCTAAAAAACCTATTATTCTTTTTTCATTTTTCATCAAATAATATTTAAAAAATACCTAAAAAGAACCCCCATATACTCCTAATAATTGCACAGTACTTTCTTAATATATGTGCCCATGCATTTACAGCAAGTAAAATATAATAGAGAAATTACTTCACAATCTCAAAGATGGGACCCACCCACTAGTTAGGGAAGGAAGGATACAACCACCAAAGTTGAAACATAAAGGGAATCCCTTTAATAGTGTATTTATTTCACTTAAAGATGCCAAGATATATACAAAAACAAATTCCAATAGAAAAGGATGACTAATAACTGCAAAATTATAAAAAGTCTTGCCACGAGAAAAGAGTTCAACAAAATGTTCATACATAAAAAGGATACTTTGAATATTACATGTTTGTTTTTGTAGTAGTCATTTTCTAAACCCATCTTATGTGGTTTAAACTTTTCCAAAAAAGTTGGATGAAACAATTTTATTATGAGATCGTTAATTTGGATCTGTTCGATTTATGCGTGTAATAAAATTTTAACTTTTTTTGGGTATTTATCAATTTTGATCTTAAAGGTATCAATTTTGAAAAATTGATACCTTGAATATCAAAATTGAAAAATATCCAAAAAAAAAAGAAAACTTTCCAGGTTGTTACACACGCGAATTGAGCCGGCCCAAATTGACAGTTTTATTTTGAGGCCGTCTCGTCCAAGACCGGCCCTAAACTTTTCTCAATTTATCAAATTTAGAGTTCAATATGTTAAATCAGTTGGTTAGAATTTCGTGTCAGTTAAATTTGATTTATAGGTTGTACATTTTTCTCTTAAGATTTATAAACAACTTTTGAAGTAATATGAAATATTGATTCAAATAATACATCTATCACTTCTATTTCATTTCAATGTCTTATATTATTTACTATCGCATGTTTGTCAATGCACTAATTTAATACTTGATAGCGATAATTGTGTATAATTAAAGATTATAAAAAACAGTAATAAACGTTATGTTGAAGCGAATCAAACAAGATTTCATTTGACTATATTTTAACGTGTTGATTAAGAATAAAATCAAATTATGAGTGATTGATGAATAGTAAACCAACGGTAAATGAGACATTTGAAAATAAACAGAGGGAGTAGGTTATAGCTCGAACATATATTCAAACTCATCAAATTTCAAAAAAAGAATGATATAGTCAAGTTTAATTTCAGCGCAATCTATTTTTGCCGAGTATTCGAGTCGAGTCAAAATTTGATAAGTATGTGTTCAATAATGTAGTTTTGTGGGAAGTGAGGACCTCATATTTTGTGGTGGTACCAAAAATGATGATGGTTTGGTTTGATATGGTAAATTTAAAACAAATGGCTTAGAATGAAGCAAAGATTATAGTTGCACACTACAACTATACTCCTATCATGTAATAATATTTGAAGAACACAAATTGTTGTGGGAGACGGTCTCTTCTTAAGAAATGCATTTGAAATATAGGCTAAATAGTCCAATTCACATAAATTAAAAAAAAAGTAAAACTATGGGCTTCTTATTTTAAGGTCGTCTCTTTGAGAAACAGTTTCTCACAAAAGTAAGCTGTTTGAAGAATGTTCAAGTTTTTTTTGTGGGTTATAACACGATAGTGGGTGAATGTCATTGTTTTATAAGCATTTTGCGTACAAAGTGAATTCTAAGTGTACCTAATGATGGCCATCTACAATAAACTCGTAAATATTTTTTGATTAAACATATTTGAATGATATAATATGAATAATTATTAGAGGCGACATATATTTTGAAAAAAAATGACATTAATAATCCAACATTTTACTCATCTGATGTGAATAATTCAATTTTTTAATTATTTTCTAATAATTCAACGTTTGCCCTTAGTTCGCTGTAAATAATCCAACCTTTATTTTAGTTTGCTAGCAGCATACTCTATTATTACCTATTATTAATAATATGGTATGTTGTGGACAAATTTATGACAAAGATTGAATTAATAGAAAATAATTCAAATGTGGAATTATTTATAGCGGATGAGTGAAAGGTTAGATTATTAATGGCAATTGTTCGTTTAATATAAATAATTTATGATTGGAAGCGACGCAATTTTGTGTCAGTTGTGAGTCAAAGGGGGTCATAAGATAGTAGCTTTTAGTATACATAATCCAACCATACTCAATGAGGAAAATTTGAAATAGATAAGATTTTTAATAAAAAAAAAGCATGCAATAAGATCCAAATCAAATTTATTCTAAATATAAGCGCCTAATACCCCAGATCACAGGTTCGGGTCTGTTCGCACTTAGTAAGTGCGAACAGTAATAAATTGGTCAAAAAAAATTAAGTGTCCGTTCGCACTTAGTAACTGCGAACAGGTCAAACAGGGTCAACATGTTGATTTCAAGACAAGAGTTGTTCGCACTTAGTAAGTGCGAACAGACTGAAAACCAAAAACATGTTGTTCGCTGTTAGTAACAGCGAACAGCCTGTTTCAGTTTTTCAGTCTGTTCGCACTTACTAAGTGCGAACAGCCCGAACCTAAGGTTTGCGGATTACACGCTTAGTTTTAGAAAAAGTTTGATTCTGATCTTATTGTATGCTTTTTTTGATAAATAATCTTATTTATTTCAAAATTTCCCAAAATGAGTATATACATAAGCCAACAATACTACATATAACTAGTATATACATAATCCTACAATATATATACATATAATTTAGGAAAAACTAATATATTAATAGTTACTCAAAGCGTTGTAAATAATCCCACCATTATATTATCTCTAATTAATTCAACATTTGCCATTAGTTTGCTGCCAGCATGCTAATAGGGTATGATAGCAAATTGAGGACAAAATTAGATTATTTAAAAATAAAAAGTTTATTGACAGCAAACAAAGAGCAAATGTTAAATTATAAAAAATAAATAGTTATGTTGATAGCAAACTAAGAAAAAAGGTAAAATTATTAGAAAATAAGAAGATTTGTGAGATGGATGTATATAATCAACCCTTATTAGTGGTAACAAAAATGTTGTTTCCGATTGACTTTTAATAGGAAAATATCATCTTCGCAACTTCTTGTTGAAATATCTAATACAAGCCACCATCTTGCAATTTCCTTAAAAATTAAGTTGAGGGAAGAGAAAGGCGAAATGAGAATCAAATCTAAAAAATACTTACTTCAACCGAAATAAAATTCGATTTTTACTGTCTTGTTAAAATATACTATCTTCTATTCAACCTAAATGTCTCATTTAGTTTTTTGGCACTATTCACTCATCACTCTTAATTTTCTTAATGTATAAGTTAAAACATAGTTATGTGGGATCTTATTTGATTCGTCTCAATATAAGGATTATTAATATTAAATTTTTATAATTTTTAATTAAGAATAATTTGAGATATTAAGGGTTAAAATGTTGCAAAATATTTAGGCTGAATATGAGGGAGTATCGTCTTTGAGAAACATGTTCAAATAAGATCCTAATTCCGCCCAACTCCCAAGGCTAATATGTCACTTATATTTGGGTATGCATGGCACCTTGGCCCAACATGGTAGATTGCATCTAGGCCTTCCTCTAGAAGATTTGGTGGGCCCATATCCCAACTCAATTTTAAACAATCTGTTATAAATTTTTTTTAACATAACTCCTGTGAGAGACGGTTTCTTTGAGAGATCATCTCTAAATTGGTGACATCATTTTTTAGTTTAATTAGGCTTTAATAGATTGGGCCTGAGAAACGTCTCTCAAAAAGACGGTCTCTCAGGAGACTTGCTATGAAATTATAAGTTTTAAAACTGATTTATTTTAGAATCAACTTACATGTGAGTATGTGACTACTGATTAGGGGTGTTCAACGGCCCGAGTTTCCATTTTAAGTCCTTATTTGGCCCTTTTTAGAAGGGTTTAAGTCCAAGTTGAAAATGGACCGGACTGAAAATAGGCTCTATTATATTTAAAATAAAGCAGACTATGAACAGACTTAGTAAGGGTCGAAAATGGATTTTTGTAAATAACATAATTGATGGATTATTTAATAATTATAAATGACAATGCTATTATTAATGTTTCTAGAATTTAATTATTATAAATGATAATTAATTATTATAAATTAATCAATGGGGATTATAATTTTTAGAAATAAAATAGGCGAGACCGGGTCGGGTTGGGCTTTGAATGTTCGGCCCATTAAAAATCCATATTAAATTTAAAGGACTCTTATCCTACCTGATCCATTTTGTTTGAGCTGAACTGGTCTGTAAAAGGCCATAGAACAACCCTACATGTGACTAGAGTTGTTCATGGGCGGGCTAACGTCAGGCTCGACCCATCCGACTTGAAAAACGGGCGGGCATGGACAACGTTTTTCAAAAAAATTTAAAGTTTGGGCGGGTAATACCCGCCCGCCAAGATAAATGGGCGGGTAGCGACACCAAAAAATACCCGCGGGTATACCCGCCCACCCGCTTAATTTAATATATAATTTATTAAATATTAAATTCTATTAATTATTAAACTAGTACTACTAAATGACCTATACCCGACATTAATAATTAGTACCCATACCCAACTTTAATTTATTAGTGTAGTACTAGCCTTAAGGGCTGGACTTTTGAATATTTGAGCCCGCGGGTAAAATTTTTAGGTGCTACCCGGTCCACTACCCGCCCAAGCCCGCCCATGAACAGCTCTACATGTGACACAACAACAACCATGAACAATTTATGTAAAACCACAAATTCTTACTTGAGACTGTCTTTTGTAAAGACGGCTCTCAAAAGCCCAGTCCAATTCTAAATATATATTGTTACAACTCTAAATATATATTTGGGCTGGACTTTTGAAAGTCGTCTTTATAAAATACAGTCCCTGAAAAGAGCACCTGATGTAAAACATAGGAATACCATCTAATCATCTTCGAACGAGAAGGAAGAGATACACATTTAATGTCTGCCTATCATAACTTCAACATCATCAAATGTTTTCTAGTTAAAAAATGATGTTTGGAGTAATTAAATGCATATAACCTTACCATTGTTATACATTTGTTAGTGATAATAAAGATGTTTTGTTAACTACATGTTGAGTAATTAAATTTACCAAAAGTGTTTGTGGTTCAATGGATAAAGCATTTGTATGTTGAACAGTTTGAGTTTCGAACCATACTGGGCACATGTATCAGCAGAGGGCTTTCTTAACTGCGCACATGCATTGGCGGACTCAATGTAGGTGGTAAGGTTGCATATGCAATCCCATTAAGAAAATTTCAAGAAATAATACTTAAGTCTCAAACCCAAAACCTGTTGATAAATATGGATATACTTTAGTGTCACTAGGCTACAGAACTCACATTTAGTAATATTTTATTTGAACCTTATTACTACTGATATGTTATGAGAGCAATTACAATTAATGACTATTTAAGGAAGGAAATAATTGACTATTTAGTTTCTCTGTAATATTTGATATTTCGAACTTGTTTCTTCGGTATTTCCTCCCTCGAACTCCTCTATGTTTCCCATTGCCACCTAGCACCACACTTGTTGACCAATATTGTTGCCTGTCGAGGTAAACGTCCATGAACCGTCAGTCATTGCGTCTACATGTCAATCGTTTGCTTTGGGTATAATTTTATGATAACATCAATTTTATACGTGTAAATTGCAATTTGTAAGTATTTTTTATTTGGGATTAATTTTATATTGCTTAAAATAATGATAAACTAAACTTTTTATGTATGATTTGGGTATTAATTGTTTTAATTGTTTATGAATTAGAATTTTAATTTGCTTTAAATTATGATAATTTTAATTTTATTTACTTGTTAATGATAATCAAGACGCTTTTCTTAAGCTCGCAACCCCATGTCTCAAATTCTAGCTCCGCCACTGCGGCGACACATCCTCTTTATTTCCCCTTTGAAGGAGACAAGTATGGTTTGTTCGCATCTTTCAGGAAAAAACCTCACCCAAACCTTGTCTTGTGCGAAATACTGAGAGTGTCCTTTTTTGCAGGGCTCTTACTTTTTGGGTAAAATCGACCACTTTTCTCTAGTTCTTCCCGTGAAGGAGTATGGGTATGGATTGTCCGTCACATTCTCTCAACCAGACCTAGCTTTTGGCGGGATATAGGGTATAATGATGAAGATGATGAATATAGATGTTGGTTTCGCTACCCTTGATATTAAACATTATTTGCATTTTTACATAAATAAAAGTGAATAACAATTAATGAGTCATTTTACCATAACTATTACAAAAATTCTTAATCAATGACTGTGATTTGTAAATCACCACAAAAAGACAAAAAGAATAATATTAAAATAAACAAAATCAAAAAAGATAAATTATAAAAAAAAACTCTCTCCCTATCACGTCTTACCACATAAAGGTGATTTTAACCTTACAAATAACCGTTATTTACCAAGACTTTCTCTTACTATTATAATTCAAAACATAAAATATATAAATTTTTGCTTTTAATTTTTGAGAAGAAATTTTTGCTTTTATAGAAAACCATGATTGTGTCTCAATCATGCCCTTATAATTAGCAAATATTACAAGTGATTGTATATCCAATCATAGAGAGATGGTGCGAGGTAGGGCACAAAATATCAACCGATAATGGAGCAGGTAAGATTTCAATATTTAGAACATTTTTCTCTAAATTATTTTTTATTTTTTTTTAATTTTTATTATAAGGTAGAGTAAGAGAAGGGGTGAACTAGGTAGGCTTTAAACTCAAAAATTTTGTTGAAAAGTGGTATTTACTCTTCAATCGAAAGAAGACTCGATTCTCTACCGATTTCTGGATTATTACTCCCTTCTATTCCAATTAATTGTCTAATTCAATTACGTACGTACCAATTTCAAGAAAAAAAAAAAGACCACATGAAACCACATGAAAAAAAAGTAATAATTTAATGATGATAATTATATAAATAATTGAATTTTATGTGAGCTATGTAATGGAATGAAATAATTATCAAATAAGAAAATATGACATTGAACGTGAATATAATAAAAATTGAACATTTATTTGAATAGGAGGAAGTATAAAACAACTACAATAATTAATTCACAAATTCTCATATGAGACGGTCTCATGGTGAGACCATTTTAATTGGGTTAGTCCAATGTATATTTATTTTCAAGTGATGACGTTTTATAGTCTTAAAGTTATTAACCATAACCTTATAATGATCACTTACAATTTCAAAGTAATCACTTAGAGAAATGGATTTATATGGACTCGTCTCATGGTGAGACGGTCTCATATAAAACACAAAAACTTGGACGAGACCGTCCTACTCTAAGACGAGAACTAGGCCGGCCTTTGTTAGGCGCGTGTACTACATGCGCGCGCTTTGCCCTTCAAATTTCGTTTTTTTGTTTTTTTCATTTTTTCTGGAAAAATTTCAATTTGGACCTTAAAGGTATCAATTTTGACCTTAAAGATATCAATTTTGCTTAATTATGCTCTTACTTTGCTCAGTTTTGCATTCAAGTTTAAAATATGTATATTGAATTACATTAATGTAGTTCATACAAAGTGTAATCAATTTTTCCATTAAATTGTTCAATTTCATTATTAAATTGTTCAATTCTCCATTGCGCAAGATTTTAAGCATAATTCATGTTATTCTGATCTGCATGCATGATTAAATTTTTCCATTAAATTGTTCAGTTTCATGATTAATGTAGTTCATACAGGTATTCGGTTTTTATAGTATTTAGTTTCATTGTTAATTTATTCAATTCTCATTTTATACTATTCAGTTTCATGATTAATGTAGTTCATACAGGTATGATTAAATTGAAATTGATATCTTTAAGGTCAAAATTGATACCTTTATGATTAGAATTGAAAAATGCCCAGAAAATGAAATCAAAGAGAGAAAGTATGTAATTGGGCCGGCCCACTCTTGTCTCAACTTAAGACGGTCTCACCCAAGACCAGCCGCATATAAAATGTGTTGTGATTAATTAGCCATTGGGTCAAATTATTTAAATATATATATTTATAAATAAATTACTAAAAATAGTACATATTGTGATATTATTGTCCATTTGTTCATAAATCATCACTCCATATGTCATGTTTTGGATTTATGTCTTTTTAAATTTGAATAAAAAATTCATTTTGGGCTGTATTTTCATTTTGCATTATTTGCTTTATTTAGAAAAAGTGTTTAACACTTTTTATTAAGAAAAAATTACCTGGAATACCAACTTATTCATAATTTTCCAACAATAATCCCACCGATTGATTAACCATGAATAATCCCAACTTTGAGAGGTATTTACTTAGAGTAAACCCAGTAACCGGATGACTTGCTATAACAAGTTTTATTTTTTAAGAAAAACAGATATAGAATAAAATGTCGATAAAAGTGTGAAAATTTGTATTAATTTTTCTCTAATTTTAAATTAATTTTCAGTTTACTTTTTTGGTGAATTACCTCCTATAACATGTCATCAGGTTACCCAAGCTTACTCTAGGCAAATACTCTTTAAAGTTGAAATTATTCATAGTTAATCAATTGGTGAGATTATTGTAGGAAATTCATAAAAATGTTGGATTATTATAGGTAATTTTTTCCTTTTATTAATTGCACCCACACATCTAAACAATCTTTTAAGTTTTAATATTATTTATATAATTCAATATTTCTTTTCATTTAATATCATATATTTATTATAATTGTAAATTTCCCATGCTTTTTTTTACCAAAAAACTACCATACGCAAATAATATTAATTCATCAGAAACAAAATAATAGTAAAATATTAGATGGTGGACTTATAAAGAGGCACCAGTGCAGTGGCCTATCCAACTAAGAAAAATATTGAAATTATTTAGGAAAAATGCCTAAAACTTCAAAAAAAAAATAGAAATCCCACAAAAAAATTAATAGTTTTACATAGTAATAGTAATATAATATAAAAGTTAAAAAAAACTAAATAGTCGACCTATGCTAATTTGCATAATGCATGTAATTATATAAAGTAAGTGCTACTATTTACCCTTTACAAGAGGAAGTCTAGGTAAATAACGGTGATTTATAAAATTATATATATATCACTTTTATATAGTTGTTTGATAGGATGAGAGTTTTGTAATTATAATTTACCTTTTTTATTTTATGAGTCTGCCTTAATTATTATTTTTATAATATTATATTACACAAGTATTTTGATTGTCTGCTAGATTGCATGATGAATCATTTGATTTGTTTTACTATTTATTGTTTGTCATCTTATATGTGCTTTTTTGTATATAAAGGAAGGAAAATGAAGTAATAACATAGTCATTTCAAAACTTGTCTATTTCAGATATGGAACCCTACTTGAAAATTTTCTTTACTTTTCTACTCTCAATTATCTTGGTAAGCAATTATTATTATACAACAAAGTAAAATATTATTATTATTATTATTATTATTATTATTATTATTATTATTGTTGTTGTTTTTGTTGTTGTTTTTGTTATTGTTGTTATTTATTATTATTATTATTATTATCTACTTAAATAGATTACTTATCAATTAGCTAGTTCAGTAAGAATGTTTTATTATTAAAAATAATAATAAGAATAATTCCTAAAAAAAGGTATTTTCTTATGTTACATTTTCTTATATTAATTGTATTATTCAAATATATTTTCTTTAGTATAGGCCGAGGAAATGAGAAGATTAGGTGAAAATCGAATCTAAAATCTTACATGGAGTAATTAATATTTACTCCGACTGAAACAAAACTCGAATCTAAAATCTTTTTGGGCCAATTTTTTTAAAATATAAATTTACACTAATAAATTCTTATCTAAGAGGATCTCACTATTTGACAGGTTTAAATTAGGCTAAATATTTCAATCAAGTTAATTAAAACATACCTAGATAAAGTTCAATATTGATTCTCATATAGTCCTTTCATTCCTTCAGCCTACCATGTAATCCTAAATAAATACTTAAAGCTTTCACTTAATTGTTTAAGCTACCCTTATGAGAAACCGTTACTCGGTGAGACGACCTTAAAGTAAGAATTTCATACATTAATAATTATATTAGATGGCTATTGAGTCCATGTATGAAGAACTTCTCACGATGAGACCGTCTCACAAAATAATTCGTGCAATTGTTTATAAAAGTCGCTTCGAACCTGTCTTACCGTAAAACAGTCTCGTACAAAAGCTGCTCGATCAAAAAGTTATCACTAATTCTTGATTGAAACCGTCTCACTATGAGAAGGCCTCATTTGGGTTAAGCCCAAACCTTAAAAAAATTGTTGCCTTATACAATTCAAATTCACAAAAACTTGGACGAGACGGTTTCATAATGAGATCGTCAATTTGAACCGACCCAATTCGCGCGTGTAAAAACATTTTAATTTTTTGGGCATTTATTAATTTTGACCTTAAAGGTATCAATTTTGAAAATTGATACTTTTAAGGTCAAAATTAAGACCTTTAAGATTAAAATTGAAAAATGCCCAGAAAATGAAAAAAATGCCCAGGTTATCACACACGCGAACTAGGCCGACCCAAATTGATGGTCTCATTATGAGATAGTCCCGTCGAAGGCCAACTGATTCAAATTTCAGTGTTTATTTATATTTTTTATTAATGGACTGCTTGTATGAGCACGTCTCACAGTAAGACGGTCTCATACAAAACCTCTAAATAATACTATAATTCATGTCATATACTTGTATATGTTGAACAGCTTGCAGGCCCCATTGAGGGGAGAAAAGACCTAAGAAAGTATTGGGGAAACATGATGAATGGTCAGCCCATGCCAGAAGCACTTAAACAATTCATAAATCAAAGATCATCCCAAGAAGAAGCAATTAAGGATTTCATCAAAGAATTTGAACCAATCCCTAATGTCTCTGTTTACCATGATGATTCAAAGAAGTTATTTGCAGATGAATTTGAACCAATCCCTAATGTTACTGGTTACCTTGACGATTCAAAAAAGTTATTTTCTGATGAATTTGAACCAATCCCTAATGCTTCTGTTTACCATGATGATGCCAATCCAAATCAGGTCAAATCCCTAAAAAAAGATGCATCAAACCAGATTTTTGCCGATGAATTTGAACCAATTCCCAATGTTAGTGCTTATAGTGACTAATTTTGGGAATTAGGGTTTTTAATTTGTGCATTTTGGGTTTTGTTTGTTGCATTTTCTTGTGTGTGATCTGATTTTAGTATGAAAACTAAGATCAGTTTCAAATGTACTACTGTCTCTAGTTTGGAAAATAAAGTTTGGGTTTGACGGCTTTTCCGTTCACCTTTGTGACATGGTTTTGATTCCTGACGCCAAGGCGAACGATTAATTTTCTCCCCTCTTGCATACGTGATTCTCTAACTTTATCCTGATAAAAAAAGGCGGGAAACTCGAATTTGGCAATTTTTCTTAGAGGTGTTCACAACAGACCCGATATTCATCTGACCTTATAATTGAATCCGATTTAACCCGACGTAGAAAAAGAATTACAATTATGTAAAAAACCAATGTGGACACAAAACCCGATTTTCAACCAACCCGAAACATATGACCTGAAATTGACCCGATAAACCGAAAGAAAACCTGCCTTTTGCAGATTCAAGAAATCATGCTAATGATCAACAACAATGCCAGAGCATTAATCCCAAAGATTATGGTCGAAATATGATTAATAATGTAGGACAAAATAAATGCAACAATAATCTGGAAAACAATGGAATTAATATCTGCCTTGTACTTGAGGAGCAATTACCAGAAATGGGTGGAGTAAAATTGAATCTGATTCCTATTTGAAGATGTACAAATACAATGTCCAGGAGTTCCTTCAAAATTAGTGTCAGAAGTTGTGTACAATGTCACTGAACAGATACAACAGCTACAAGAAATATGTAACACAATCCCAAATGCCTTAAAAACAAGATTATCAATACTCGGTTTCCAAAATGCCGTCTATGAGACCGAACTCCATTGCCTACAAAAGATGGAAGAGTGCGGGTCAGGACTCCAGTATGTGTCGAGTAAGAAAAGCCGCAAACATTATTTGAGTCAGCAAAGCATGCATACAAAATGTTCCTCTTGAATTTGCTCGGTTTTCCGTGGAAGAGTGAAGGATATTATCACCCAACCGAATATTTGGGTTGAAGATTTATACGGATGCATTCAATACATGACAATTAGAATTTTCTTCGGAAGCTAATCAAAGAAGATGGTAACAGAATAAACCCAAAAATTGTTGAGCGTAACAAAAACTCAAACCTGTTGATCAGTTTTCCGCCTCTTTAACATTCATAAGCCATGACTGAAAGGATGGACAGCGACTTGCAAATAGTACGAGACGGTGACAAAATACTTTCATGTAAACCCTCACATGTTTTAACTTCAAGCCAGGTTTCCATATCCCCAGTGATGGACCAAGTATTGGTCCTCCTAATGTGAAACCCAACTCGTCTTGTATGAGACTGTCCCACCATAAGACGAGCCTATATAATTAGCCTAATTATGTAATTATCGCTTTAAAATTGATCACTTTATTACGCTAAAGGCCCGTTTGGTAGGTGGTAATAAATGACAGTAATGGGAGTGAAAAACCAGTGTAATTTTAGTTGAAAAATCTCTTGGCTACTTTGATGGTCATGCTTGTCCAACTTCAATCATCTCATTTGCTTCATAAAATTCATTGCTATGCATTACCATTGGGAGAGGTGGTATTAGGTGGTAATGAAAATTTTTAAACAAAAAATCTTTTTTGTGATCAAAATTCCATTACCATGGGAATGACATGGAACTTTTCATGAAATTTTACACTATAAATCATTCCCATTACCACCATTTAATACCACCAACCAAACGGGCTATAAATGTACATGGCCGACCCAATATAAATGGTCTTACCATGAGACTGTCTCATTTAAGAAATTGTGATTTTCTATTTTAGTTTGTCTCATTTATATTGCACCATTATCTTTTTTAGCGATGGTCCTACTCCCTTTTTTTTATAATGTCATCTACAAACTTATTTTCTCGTTTCATCTAAACCACTCGTTACTTCCATCTATAGGTATTTTGTTTTAATCTAAAGCTACAAATTAAAACTACCACTACAAACATGGGTATAGTTTCATGGGGGCATAAGGAGTAACTTGCTTGACATTACCTCGGTCACCGATAAGAAACGATCTCTCTCTGTGTATTGCTGTACTTTCTCAAGCGGTTGACCAGTGAATGCAGAGTACATTTTGTCAATTTTCTGCAACACACCCGTAACGAAGAAAGATTAGTTCCTTTAAACAACAAACAGGGCTGAATACGTACGTACAAGTAAATCATTTATGTTTTTCAGGTCATATATGCATACGTCTCACAGCTAATCGACACTCATTAGAAACAGATAATTTAAAATGGATTAATTTCGTTTGTGTGAATGCGTATGCTTGCTTGAAAGTTTATGAGGATTGAAGATTGATACTAACATAGCGAGATTGAACTGCTTCATTCACTTGGCGCCTAACGTCCTCAACGTGGCCCTACAGAAAACACGCCAGCTCAAGCTCATGAAAATAGCAAAGATAATATAATGTATTATCACATTCACAGCTATGTTATGAGAAATAGAATCATACCCCACATCCACTCTGTGGCTGATGAATCATTACGCGTGAATTTGGCATTGCGTAGCGCATCCCCTTTTCTCCACCAGCAAGGAGAAGCGCACCTTGACTTGCCGCAACACCGAAACAAACTGTCCCGACTTTTGGCTTTATCTGAAAAAATTTTAAAAACAGCCTACTATGTTAGCAGAAGCTTTCAAGAACTCTTTGTATTCATCAAATAATGGATTCAGTTTCTTGGGCAATTGGTCTTCCAATTCCATATTTGTTGGGTAGCATACTATGACATGCATTAAACCAAAAATACCCGAAAAAAATGCTAGATAATCTTGGGAAGCTTACCCAAGACATGCAGTCATAAATTGCTAAAACAGAATATGTGCTTCCACCCGGGCAGTTTAGATAAATCTGAAAAGTAAAAACTCGTCAAGCTCAATAAATTCAGCCTTGTGTTTTGCTGCAAATTTGGGATGAAATAAAAAATGTTTAAGTATACCAGTATATCAGATTTATCATCAATGGCTGCCAAAGTTACAAGTTGGGAAATAACGCGCTGAGCCACCTGAGAGTTTACTGGTTGGCCAATGAATATTATCCGGTTTCTGAACAATACGCTAGAAAGGTCCAATGGCCCTCCAGGTGTCATTATAGCAGGCATTATGGGCGGATTGCCCTTTTTGGCTATTATAGGCCCATTGCTGGAACAAAATGGAAAAGAATTAAGCGAAAATGTACCTAGCAACTTGCAAGGCAATAATCAACAACGATAACATGCAGAAAAGAGAAGCCTTTCTCTAAAATCCTACCATAAGTTATTGGATTGTAATTTTTACAACTCTAGAAATTAATGATAACAAACGAGACATCTCACTCATTTTTTTTATGGCTACATAAAGCTTTAACTTATGCAATGACCTGAATTGCCAAATTCTCTAAAAGAGCAGAATTATTTAAATTAAAAAATAATTAATGACTTCCTATGTCACACAGTTAATCAATTTGGCATTAAACCACGATAACCCCCTCTTATTTCCCTCTATCCAAGGATTCAATTTAAAATGCCAAGAATTATAGTATACAAATCTATCAAAGGATGAGGGGACTTTGATGAAAATGAAGCCAAAGAATTGGTGGAGCTAATGGTATACCTATTGAGTAACTTGGATAATTGATTTATTCAACAAGATATAGAAGATAACAATATGCCCAACAGCTAGGCCTGCCAAAAAACAAATATGACCTGAACCTAATCTGGAATAAATGGATTTGGGTTGAAACTTTTGACCCAATGAAATGGGTTGATCCGGACCGATCTGTTTATTAAAATGAGTTAGGTTAAAGTCAAAACTATTAGCCTGAAACAAACTGGTATAATCCATTTTTTTCAACGAGTTAATTTTGCATCAAATCAATCACTATAGTTTGAACTAAATTCATTTAATATTTTCTTATTATTCATATTAAATACAAAATAAACAACTCATAAACTAAAAGTATAAAATTGAGGACCAAAAAATAAAATTTAGTCGATTTTAAAAACCCTAAAATGAAAAAATAAAACTCTGAACGAAATAAGTGGGTTAAATTCATGTTGACCTTAGTCTGAATTGAAATAGGATTTACAAAGTTCAACCCAATCAACTAAATGGGTTAGGTTTGAGTCATAGGTTTTTTATCCATTCATATATGACTCGAATACAAATCCAACCCAACAAGCCTACCAATTGGAGATAAAGTACTCGGGTACCCATATATAAGAGCAACAGAGATGTCCAAGATTGCTCCAACTACTAAGGAATAAAATCCATGAGTCATACTATGAAGTTATAAACAAAGTGATAGAATATATGAGGATATGTACAAGTATATTAGAGAAGCAGTTTGTATATGCATAGGAAACTACAATGGGAGCAATTCATCTAAAGAGACAAATTGTCAAATACTATATGGCTAGAGAAAAAAAGACTAGCACATTATTTTCATTAATATAGAGGAAGCATACAACATGGTACCAAGAGAAATACTTTGTTAGGCAATGATAAAGAAGGTATTCCTAAGAAATACATTAGCATTGTGCAAGAAATGTATCGAGATGTGATAACAAATGTTAGAATATGTGAAGAAGCAACATAAGGCTTTCATAAGGTTCGACCCTAAGCCCTTTTCTTTTTACATTGGTTCTTGATGCATGTTGTTTGCATGTTATTTGCTAATAACATTGTACAATCTATAAGACCGAAGATGGGAAAATGCTATGTTAGAACGGTTGAGACAAGAGTTGGAGTCTAAGTCGGCGTTAGACGAAGTATAATTTAGCACAATCATAAATAAAAACACTGTAAAATTAGAATAAAACGAAATCACCCATGTCGATGCTTTAAATACATAAGGTCCATGTTTTGAAATATATAGATATCCAACAAAATGTGGCACAAAAGATTCAATCTGGATGGCAAAAATGCGGAGTGGCCACTGAGACATGATGTGATCAATCGAGGGGTTCCTCTAAAGCTCAAAGACGAGGTATATCGGACATCCATTATACGAGCGTCGAGCGCTAGGATCACAATGCTGATCTTTTTAAAGGATCAAAGTAGGAAGATAGGAGTAGCAAAAATGTGGATGCTTAGATGGAATAGTGAAGTTCTATGAGGGATAAAACAGAAAAAGAAGGCATAAGAAAAAGTTTAGGCATTGTTAATATTGAGGTTAGGAAGATAGAACATTGTCAAAGTTGTTTTGAGCATGAGCAACAGTAAAGTATTTGTAACACCCCGACCCTATCGAACAGAAGTGACTATCCATGGAGGCTGTAGACTTGCCTCACAGATCAACACATATTTTTTCAGCGCACTTTGACCTTACTCGTGTGCACTTACAAAAAATTCTCATGAAGTCACCCCATCCTAAGATTGCTCCCTACCAAACATGCTAAATTGTAAAGTTCTTAGCAAATGGGCTCCCTTGAAGAGAAGATGCACATTGCTAATATAGGTAGTCTATCAATCCTTTTTAAAGCTTGACCTGGGGCATCACACTTACCCCCACTTAAAAATGCAACGTTCTCGTTGCACCTTAGTTTCAGGATCTTTTCCCCTGCTAGGTGCACTGAATACACTATCAGCCACGGTCGTGAAGTCGCTCTAATACCACTTGTAACACTCTAACTCCATCAGAATATTGGTGATTACCTAATAAGATTATAGACTAGCCTCACAGACCAACATAAGTCCTTTTAGTGCACTTTGGCCTCATTCGTACGAACCCAAGAAAGCTTCCCAAGGTTTACCTATCCTAAAATTGCTCCCCATCAAGCACGTCTAATTGTGAAATTCTTAGCAAATGAGGTCCCTTGAAGAGGAGATGCACTTTGTTGATATGGGTAATCTATCAACTCTTTTTAAAACTTAACTCGAGGTATCACAGTATTTCTCTCCCGTTAGCTTAATGTAGGCTACTTGTACATGAATGAACTTTTCTCACCAACAGACTGACAAATGGATAGAATGAATCAAAATTGAGAGAAATATACCTTGAACTGGTATTGTATAGACCTGACTCGTTAAGCCTTGAAGAGAAATCTATGCTTTTACTTGATAATCCTGCAAGCGTTAGTGAATTGCACAATGAAGATGATATATCACTTAGAAATAACCCAGAAAAACGAAAAAAACTAATAAGGAGTATACAACATCCTCCTTTACACGCCTCCCATTCTCTGAAGGTGGTATTATGCAAGCAAAGTAAATGGACGAATTTATTTCCTTAACCTCACACAATACATAGATGGAGTGGTTCTGCTTATTTTTTCACTTAGGTTACGTTTTCTAGAATCTTAGTTGGTTTCTCCTTCTAAAAAATTGTTCTGACTTCTGATTAATAGCTCACTCTACCTTTAATAACAAGGATATTTTTTCAAAGAAAAATTCAAAACAACAAATTATTATATAGGTATGTAACATAGGTCGATATATCGGGTGCATCATCGCATCGCCAACACATTGTACATGTTTTTAAGGTTGCCACAACCACAATATTGATTATGATTCTCACCGCATACAAGAAGGTTTTATTTTCCCTTCCCCTTGCATGTAGGGGTTCTCCAATCTTACAACGATGAAAATCAACACTCCATTTCTAACCAAAACATGGAAATATGAATCTCATCGCACAAACACATCTATAGCCGATTCCTAGTAACACAGCTTGCAACATCAAATCACTTAAAATGTAATGCCAATACATAATAAGTCCATTCCACAATCATCAAAAACATAATACCCCCATGTTTTTACAACTCCTCAACTTCAAAGCAGCATATCTTTATAAGTCATTCAAAGATTAAGGAAAAAACAATAAATTTATACAACGAATACCCATCAAAAGGAGCAGCAAGAAATAATCGTTCCCATATTTATACTTTCCACATTTCGAACAGAAAAATTAAAAAATCTATAACAAAAAAAAAAAGAAACATTAAAACATCAAAGACCCAATTAACATACCAGCAAGAGAAGAACATTCATTGGAGGGGTTGGATAATACAGAGACAATCGATTTATTCGATTTCCTAGATTCAAAAACAATACATTAGAAACTGCTTGAAAGGGGTTTAAAACTAAATCAAATTAGATAAATTAGAAAGAAAATTCTTCAAGAAAGTATTTGCCTTTGAGAGAATGATGGGAATTGTAGGGTTTTGGTGGTGCGTGGAGTAATTGGAGAACAAGTAAAGTAAGTTGAAATTGCAGCTGCCACCATTTTTGTGTGAAAGAAAATTGTAGTAAGAGGAGGGAATTGAGATGAACTTACTTTCCTGCTCTTCTTTATCGATTTTCAGTTGTATGAACTCGAACGTCGTCGTTTTCTATTGGATAATTTGGTTCATTGAGAGGTTTTTTTAAGAGTAGGCTTAGGGGGAGAGCACGGAGGGGCAACGAGAATCAAACTCATATTTTTCTAGAGAGCAATTAACATTTTGACTGAAATAAGATATTTTTTTCATTTTTGACTAAAATCTTAGATAAGTCATGTTGTGGATCAAATTAGATTTTTTAATTGGATTAAGGAGTAATAAGAAATCTAATATGTGAAGGTTTTTGTAGCTGAAACTATGATGGAAGACAGTAAGCTTGAGGGTATTCGAAGAAAATGTGGCTTTAGTGAAGGTTTATGTATTAGTAGTGAAGGGCACTCTGGGGGCTTAGGTTTGTGGTGGCGTGACATAAATGTTCATCTTATCTCCTACTCTTCTCATCACATTTTTGTGGAAGTTTGGGATGATTGCGAGACTGGTTTGAGGTGGTTTGCTTATGGCATTTATGGTTGGCCTGACAGGATACAGAAAAGGAGGACTTGGGAGTTGATCGAGAAAATTCATGCTGAAACCAGTGGACCTTTAATTATGTTTGGTGACTTTAATGAAATCCTCTCACACCAAGAGAGGGAAGGGGGAAATAGGAGGTCTGATAGGGAGATGGATGCGTTTAGGCGTTGTATTGATTCTTGTGGTTTGAGTGACTTGGGCTATAGAGGCAATATATTCACATGGAGTAGGGGGCTTTCATCTGACTCAATGATTTGAGAAAGGCTTGACCGTTTCTTAGCAAGTGTCGAATGGTTCGACTTATGTCCATACTTTGATGTTCGACACTTCCCTATATACCGATCTGATCATGCACCAATAATGCTTAGCACGTCTAAACCACAATCTGAGAAGTGTGATGCTAACTTATTACGTTTTGAATCGTTGTGGCTATCAAATGAGGAATGTAAGAAGGTCGTTATGGAGGCTTGGCAGGAATCTCTGGGGGAGGGTATTACTTTCCGCATTGGAAATTGTGCAGATAAACTGACCACCTGGGCCGAATCCACTTTTGGGGCGTTGCGAGCTAGAATTAAAGATTCGGAGAGGAAGTTGAGGGCGACTCAACGATGCCCGCTTAGTGCAAATATGGTGAACAATTGCAAGGTGCTCTCGAACGAACTTGATGAATTGCACAAGTTGGAGGAGTCATACTGGTTTATGAGATCTAGGGCTAATGAGCTTAGAGATGGTGATAAAAACTCCAAGTACTTTCATCATAAAGCTAGCTCTAGACGACGTCGAAACTTGATCAAAGGCTTAAATGATGAGAATGGGTGCTGGAAAACTAGCAAATCGGACATCGAACGTCTCATTACTGCTTACTATGAGAGCTTGTTTTCTACTAGCTCCCCTTCGAGCTTTGATAATGCAGTTGAGGGTTTGGGTGCGGTTGTGAATAATGAAATGAATGATTCTCTGGAGATGGAGCCTACGGCAGAGGAAATTCGAGCTGCGATCTTTCAAATGCATCCTACAAAAGCCCCAGGTATTGATGGTTTTCATGCTCTTTTTTATCAAAAATTTTGGGATATTGTTGGTGATGATGTAGTATGTCTTGTGAAACGCTGGTGGAGGGGTTTATTCGACTTGAAATGTATTAATCAAACTTGTGTTTCCCTTATCCCAAAGTGCAAGGAACCTAAAGAGCTTAAAGATTTTAGACCTATTAGTTGTTGCAATGTGATCTACAAAACTATTTCAAAAATGCTAGCTAATAGGCTAAAACCCCTTTTGGATCGTATTATTTCTATTAATCAGAGCGCCTTTATTCCGGGTCGTCTTATTACTGATAATGCTCTGTTGGCTTTTGAAACCTTCCATGCTATGAAACGTTCATCAAATGGGAAAAATAATGCATTTGCGCTGAAACTGGATATGAATAAAGCATATGACAGAATTGAATGGTCCTTTCTTGAAAGAGTGATGTTGAAATTGGGCTTTAGAGATAATTGGGTGCATAGAATCATGAGTTGCATCACTAGTGTTTCCTTCTCATTCAAGATAAATGGTAGTATATGTGGTAATGTTCTTCCATCCCGTGGCTTGCGACAAGGGGATCCTATATCTCCATATCTTTTCATTATGTGTGCTGATGCCTTTTCGTGTCTCATCTCTCAACATATGTCTAGGGGTATGATTCACGGGGTTAAGGTGTGTCGCAATGCCCCTGCTTTATCTCACTTGTTTTTTTGCAGATGATAGTATTCTTTTTGCTAGAGCTACTGTTCAGGAATGCTCGGAGGTAGCTAATATTATTAGCTTGTATGAGCTAGCATCGGGCCAAAGAGTTAATTTTGATAAGACATAAATCTCTTTCAGCAAGGGGGTACCGCAGACGATGAGACAAGTGATTAAAGAAAGATTAGGAGTTCAAGAGGTTGATAGACTTTCCAAATACCTAGGGCTACCAACAATTATAGGGAGATCGAAGACTTCCATCTTTACATGTCTGAAGGATAGGGTGTGGAAGAAAATCCAAGGGTGGAAGGAGCGTTTATTATCCAGAGCGGGTAAGGAGGTGCTGATTAAATCGGTGATCCAAGCTATTCCTACTTACATGATGAGCATCTTCCGTATTCCCGACAACATCCTAAAAGATATTCATTCCATGATGGCTCAATTCTGGTGGGGCTCTTCTGGGGAAATTAAAAAGATGCATTGGCATAGTTGGGCAAATTTATGTACTGCAAAGAAAAGTGGAGGTATGGGCTTTCGGGATCTTAACTGTTTCAATCAAGCTCTGCTAGCTAAGCAAATATGGAGACTGGTTGAAAGACCTAACTGCTTATTGAATTTTGTTCTCAAAGTGAGATATTATAAGCATGACTCCGTTTTAGATGCTAGGAGGGTTTTTGACCCGAGTTTCTCATGGAGAAGTATGTGGCGCGCTAAGTCTCTCCTGCTTGAAGGTTTGGGTTGGAGAATTGGGGATGGGCCTTCTGTGTGGGTGAAGAAGGACAGATGGCTGCTTCGCGATGGGTCTTTTGTGTCTCCTGGGTGGCGGCTTGAGCATGACAGGGATTATAGGGTTTGTGAGTTAATTAATCAGTCAAATGAATGGGATGTCGAGAAGCTTGAGAGTTTTTTTGATCAGTGTACTGTTGATTCTATCCTTTCCCTTCCTATTGGCCAAGGTTCAAATGAAGATATAGTTATATGGGGTCACACAAGAAATGGTTGTTATTCGGTGAAGTCTAGATATTGGCTTAGTATGATGGGTTCGTCGCGCAATGTAGCTGTGGGTAATGACCAGTTGTGGTCCAAGGTCTGGAATATTCAAGGTCCACCAAAATTACGTCACTTTTTATGGCGAGCGTGTAAAGGCTCCCTTCCGGTGTTTGAGGTGTTGTTCCGTAGACACATCCGTGACTCTAACTTGTGCCCTCGTTGTAATGAATCTCCAGAATCTGAATGCCACGCCCTGGTTGATTGCGCGGATCCCCGTAGCTAATGGTTATCTTCTTCAATTAGTTCGCTGATGCAGGATGCTCCTAGACAATCATTTGCTGATTTCTTTTTGTGGCTCCAAGCTCACTCTTCTACAGATGAGATGTCTTTTCTTTGCGCGTCTCTTTGGGCGATAAAGATGATTGTCGACTACAAGGAGTATGCCCAAAAAGTCTTCACTATTTCGCATCCGAGAGCTCCATCCTTTGATGCTTGGCTTCCTCCCGCTAGTGGATGGATCAAAGTTAACTTCGACGCGTATGTGGGTGCAGGATGCAAAAGGGGCTTAGGGATTGTATGTTGTGATGAGTGTGGAAATGTCCTTCTTACTGGGACTCGTCTCTGCAAGGCAAATTGGAACGTTGAGACCTCCGAAGCTATGGCTGCTAAATATGGACTGGAAGTGTGCAAGAGGATGGGTTTCATGAAAATTCATGTTGAAGGGGATGCTTTAAATGTGATCTCTGCTATCATTCGTAGGGAAGCAGGCCGTGCTCCAATTTACCTGATTTATGAGTCTTTGTTTTCCCTTATTGATACTTTTGATGATGTCCATGTTAGTTTTGTTCGTAGAGGGGGTAATACCGTAGCCCATATGGTAGCTAGATGGGAAACTGACTTTGCCCGTGAAAAAGTGTGTATGCCTCCCTTCCCGGATTGTCTTGGGTCCTTGGCTGCGCTCGATTTGAGCTAGTTTATCTTAACAGGTTTACTTAAAAAAAAAAAAAAATCTAATGTGATATAAAATTATAAAGTTTTGAGATAAAGACGTATGTCATCTTCTCAAATATATTTAGTATTGATTTGATTTAAACTAAGCACAAGATAGACGTATGTTAGGGACGTTATGAACCAAGTAATCCTTGCTTTGGATGTTATAAAAATTAAGAAAAATAATCATGAATAATACAATTTTTGCTTATTTCCCTACAATAATACCAACTTTTGATTAACCATGAATAATACCAACTTATAGGGGTGTTTTCCTACAATATACCTAATACGTTAAAAATCAAACTATGGGTGATTACATGACAAAAAAATTTAGTAAATTAGTTAATAAACTTAAGTTGGTATAATTCTAGGAAAAAAAAGCCCCCAAAGTTGGTATTATTCATGGTTAATCAAAAGTTCGTATTATTGTAGGGAAATTAACAAAATGTTGTATTGTTTTGTTTGTACCACTAGATAGTGCCTGTGCGATGCACAGTTTTATCAAATTTTCTGAGTATAAATAACAAAAACAAATCCTAGTAAAGTATACTATGTTTTAACTATCTCAAAATATCCAATACACTAAATAATATTCATTTAACAAAAAAAATTGAAATTTTTTTTATAAATAATTAAAATAAATAAAATATAATATATAGTTTGCTAATACATTAAATATGATTTGACCCAAAAAGTAAAAAAAAAATTAATAAGAAAAATAATATATTCAAAATAAAAAAGTAGAAAGTCAAAGATCATAATAACAATGACATCATCATTTAATTTAGGAGGAAAATTTTTTAATGTGAAAGCGACACGTAAGCAATTTTCAAAGGTGATGATGTAAGCGTGTTTTGTTTTAGTAATAGTTATAGATAGATAGATAAATGTAATTTTATATCAAATAAAAAATACTTTCCCTCCTTTTCGAGTTATACTTATTTATTTGTGTAACTTTTGGGCTTGAAGTCTTGAACCTTTAACTAAGTTTTCTACCTATTGTTGATGTACGTTGGCCACTCGAGTTGGGATGCTCAACCCTAGTCGAGCATTGACCTTTTGAGACATGGTTATCCTTTGGTGGGAGAATTTGACTGTTTGAAACCTTTTTATCGACTATGTTGAACTATTGTAATGTATTTTTTTTACATATTGTTGGAAATAGAAAATTTATATTGTAAGAATGTTTCTATCATGACAAAACAAATGATAAAATATTTTTATTTTTAAGTCTTATTTCCTTATGCCAAACACTCAAAATACCTATTAACCACGCCAAAACAAAAACCATGACAATAAAATAGTTTATTATCATCATCATCTCAATGTCCCGCTTTGAAGTACGGTCTGAGTGAGAAATAATAGCGAACAATTCATAGCCCTGCTCCCTTCACAGGAAGGATTAGTAGAAAACGGTCAATTTTATCCAAAATATGAACCGACTAACCTTTCCTAGGATAAACGTTGTTGTCTGATTCTGAATGAATAAATGGATTCCAATTCTTAGAATTTCGACATCTCGTTGTTTTTTTCAACGATGCTTCATCTCTCGTCATTCCTTCATCTTCCTCTCCATATCTAGAAATTAGGGTTGTTAGTATCTACCTTTACGGTATTTTGGTATCCTAAAATTTTCTCGCTTAATTTTTAATATCTAAATTGCTTTTGGTTTGGATTTGTGTCTCCTTGAATGTTCTTTGTTTTTGTTTTCAATTTGTATTTATGTCTTTTTGCTTGCATGTAATGATTTATTATTTTTGAATGGTTATTTTGTGATTTTTTGAGCGGAATTGAAGATGTTCGCCAATTTATTAAACAGTTAGCTTGCATTTGGGATTAAAATTTTGAATTTTAATCCCTTGGCGTCATGATTTATTCATTTAAGTAAAATTGTGATATCAAGTTTTTAGCTGTTTAGCTGAAATGATGTGTAGTACTATTGATGCTCAAGGACGCTTGGTGCAGAAAGCGTCCTGCAGAGCCAGGGTCTGGATGGGTCCTACCACATATGTGTATCAGTATATTTCTGCAAGAGACCGGGAATCAAGCTCATTACCCATTAGTCGCACAACGAGAACTGTTGGCCAACTGCCGAGGCTCCCTTTCAAGATGCTTGTTTTGTGTATTAATGCATGTCCATATTTCTCTGTTGGTGGAAGTCTCCGTCTGTTTGGTTGATGGTATTGAATTGTACTAATGGAAATGATTTGTGTTGTAACTTTTGAGGAAATGTACGTGTGATCATATGATAATGAAAACTATATAAAAAAGTTTTTTTTTTTTCACAATTTTTCTTTACCATGCAATATAGATAATTAAAATATAACAAAGATGATCATTAAATTTATGAAGAAAGTTTTTTCATCAAATTAAATTAAATTTTCATTACCATTCTTACTATCGAGATGTAATAATAAAATAAATAAAGTGTGGACTGTTATTAACTTTGTTTTTTTGTCACAGTGCTGAAATAGAAAAATTATATGTATTCCTATGGTCGTGGGATTGATATTGATGTTGACAGCGTAGTTTGAACTAGTTTGTGGCATTTCTATTCAGATTCTAGAGTGAGTGAGTATATTTAGTATAGATCTTCCTGCTTTCCTTGTTTATAAAGGTTGTTTTATCTTCCTGCATTCCTTGTTTATTAAGGTTGTTTTTGTTGTAATTCTCTTTTCTTTCTCTCCATCATTTTACCTTAATAGTTCTATAATGTTTCATTGTAAGGGAATCTTGCATCTAAGTTGGTGACTTTGTGATCTAAAGCAATGGCTTGGCTTAGAGCTGGATCTTCGGTAGCGAAGCTTGCTATTAGGAGGACAGTAGCTCAGGGACGATCTTATGTAACAAGAACACACGTCACTGATTCGCGAACCCGCAGTACTATTAATTCACTTCACCGTTGCTTTCATAGCACGGTTGTTAAACCCAGAGCTGCTCCTGTTCCACGCCCTGTACCCCTTTCACGTCTTACTGATAGTTTTCTTGATGGGACGAGTAGTGTGTATTTAGAGGAGCTACAACGCGCTTGGGAAGCTGATCCTAATAGTGTTGATGAGTCGTGGGACAATTTCTTCAGGAACTTTGTTGGCCAAGCAGCAACATCTCCAGGGATCTCCGGGCAGACTATTCAAGAGAGTATGCGTCTGCTGCTGCTTGTGAGAGCATACCAAGTTAATGGTCACTTTAAGGCCAAATTGGACCCATTGAACTTAGAGGAAAGACGAATTCCTGATGACTTGAACCTGGAAGTTTACGGGTTTAGCGAAGCTGATCTAGATCGTGAATTCTTCCTTGGAGTATGGAGGATGGCTGGGTTTTTGTCAGAAAATCGCCCTGTTCAGACCCTTAGAAATATCCTTAACCGTCTCGAGCAGGCGTATTGTGGGAGTGTGGGTTATGAGTATATGCATATAGCTGATCATGAGCAGTGTAATTGGTTGAGAGACAAAATTGAGACCCCTACACCAATGGAATATAACAAGGAAAGGCGCCATGTCATGCTTGACAGACTTATATGGAGTACTCAATTTGAGAGTTTCTTGGCAACTAAGTGGACTACAGCTAAAAGGTTTGGTCTTGAAGGGTGTGAAACACTCATTCCTGGCATGAAGGAGATGTTTGATCGATCAGCAGATCTTGGTGTTGAGAGTATAGTCATTGGAATGTCACACAGGGGTAGATTAAATGTGCTGGGCAATGTCGTGAGAAAACCACTTCGGCAGATATTTAGTGAATTCAGTGGAGGCACAAAACCTACTGATGAGGTAGGACTTTACGCAGGAACTGGAGATGTCAAATATCATTTAGGTACTTCTTATGATAGACCAACCAGGGGTGGGAAGCGGATCCATCTCTCTTTGGTTGCAAATCCTAGTCACTTGGAAGCTGTTGATCCAGTTGTGGTTGGGAAAACAAGAGCTAAACAGTACTATTCTAATGATGCTGACAGGACAAAAAATATGGCAGTTTTGATCCATGGTGATGGTAGTTTTGCAGGACAAGGTGTAGTCTATGAGACACTCCATCTCAGTGCTCTTCCAAATTACACTACTGGTGGTACTATTCATATTGTGGTGAACAATCAAGTTGCCTTTACAACTGATCCAAGGTCAGGAAGATCGTCACAGTACTGCACGGATGTTGCAAAAGCTCTCAATGCCCCCATCTTTCATGTAAATGGGGATGATTTTGAAGCTGTGGTTCGTGTTTGTGAGCTTGCAGCTGAGTGGCGTCAGACCTTCCACTCAGATGTTGTGGTGGACATAGTTTGCTATCGTAGATTTGGTCACAACGAGATAGATGAGCCATCCTTCACTCAACCAAAAATGTACAAGGTATGTCAATTAAAATTTCACTCAACCAATCTTTTGGGATTAAGGCCCCGGCATTGTTATTGTTGCTGTTGTAGGTTGTATAATTCTTGGGACTTCTTTCTCTCTTTTTCTCCTTCATTTACTATAGCTTCTTCAACTTATCTTAGAATACATGTGTTCAGCCTCTTCATTTTTAGCATACAAGACTTTTATGTGCCTAATGGCCTTAATTATGAATAGTGTTTAGTGTAACAAGGAAAAATATACTTTCTTCTCAGCTTGATGTTTTTAATAGGTCATTCGAAATCATCCTTCTTCGCTTGATATATACAAGAAGAAAGTTCTTGAATCTGGAGACATGGCGAAGGAAGAAGTCGAGCAGATCCAAAAAAAGGTTATGACAATTCTCAATGAGGAGTTTGATGCCAGCAAGGAATATGTGCCTCAAAGAAGGGATTGGCTTTCTGCTTACTGGCTAGGTTTCAAGTCTCCTGAGCAGCTTTCTAGAATCCGTAACACTGGGTATGTTCTTTGACCTTCCATAAATATATTGTCACACCTTTTGTGAATTTGTGCTTCAATATTTCATTGTCTGTTTTGTTTCCTGTAATATTTGTTCAGGGTTAAACCAGAGATCTTGAAGAATGTTGGCAAAGCAATCACAACACTTCCTGAAACCTTCAAGCCACACAAAGCTGTGAAAAGGATATATGAGAGTCGGGCTCAGATGATTGAAACAGGGGAGGGCATTGATTGGGCAGTTGGTGAAGCATTAGCCTTTGCTACTTTACTAGTTGAAGGTAATCATGTTCGACTGAGTGGTCAGGATGTTGAGAGGGGTACTTTTAGCCATAGGCATTCGGTATTACATGATCAGGAAACTGGTGAAAGATATTGTCCATTGGATCATGTCATGATAAATCAAAATGACGAGATGTTTACTGTTAGTAACAGGTGAGCTCTTTATATTATAACATCATTTTGCTTACGTGCTCTCATTTGCTTATTAAGTATCGTGCTTTACCTTTTATTTTATGTTGCTGATGAATTGATAACCTAATCCCTACGCAAACATTATCTCTAATCTTTTGAACCTTGTAGGATTTTTTTGGGATATGTAATCTTATTAGCCTTTCTTGAGT
Source organism: Amaranthus cruentus (assembly GCA_019425755.1). NCBI lineage: Eukaryota > Viridiplantae > Streptophyta > Magnoliopsida > Caryophyllales > Amaranthaceae > Amaranthus > Amaranthus cruentus. The sequence continues at coordinate 5,990,702 of CM033450.1, forward strand.
TAAATTTAGATTGATGCTTTCCTCTAAAGGCCAATGGATTTAAATTAGGATGAAGTCTCAAGAATTGAACTTTGACTTTTCTTTTTTGAAATTTGTTCATTGTTAGAAATATGTGAGAATGTTTATTGAAAGTTTTGGTTTTGAGTAAAAATTCCAAGAGATTTATGTGAAATTTCTTAGTATTCACCAGAACTGAGATATAAAATGTGTGTTTTTCTTTGACTTCCGTTATATCTTGAGTTAGTGTCTAAAGAGCTAGTTGCTACTTTTAAATATTTAGGTTCTTACACTAACAGCCTAAACCAATTTTTATATTTTTTTCCTTTAATCTATATTTTTTAGAAACTAAGATGAAAATTTTTATCACTCATGCAACTTAGAATATTTTAAGAGAACCACAAATTTGATGTTAAGAAATATGCCAAAAAATGGTGGAATGAGAGTGAAGGTTGCAATAAAACTAAAGAATGCTATTAATCTTTAAGGATATGTAGGAGTAAAGAGAACACTAAAAAATACAAAGAAGCTAATTTTAAGTCAAAGCAATCGGTATGTGAGGCAAGTTTAAAAGTGTATGAAGAGGTATACGCCAAGTTACACTTAGAGAAGGGTAAGAAGAGCTTCATAGGATTGCCAAAAGGAGATGAGCGACTAGAAAAAGATTTTAGTTGGGTGACGTATGTATAGGACATAGTAAAAAACATGGTTGCAGTTACAAATGACTTTCATGATCAATGCTGATGCTTTCAGAATGTCTCAGCATGTATTTCATTTCTGAAAAGATAAAAAGTTACTATAGACCGTCGCGATATGATACTGCGTGATATTTTGAAGTATGGTTTAGGATAAACAACCAGCCTTGTTGTCCAAGATGAAGAGATAAAGATACGTTATAAATGAAGGGAGGAGTACTTTGACGACCTATTCAATGGACATACATGAGACATCTTGACGGAACAATCAAGGGAACTGGTATTTTATTTTTTGAGACGGATAAACAAAGTGGATCTGGACAAAGATTTGAATAAAAATGAATCAAAAGAAAGAATTTCGTTCGTCCTCCTGTTGAGCCTTGGAAATGTTTGGAGCAAATGAGATTACATAGGTTAACTATTCTCTTTAACAAGATATATAAAATTATCATATGTCAATTGAAGCATATGCATTATAATATGTATGTTCAAAATCAACGGGCGTATGCATTATAGTTTATGAGCCACACTAATGATGCTGTAGGAAAGAGAAGATGCTTAAATATTTTTGAAAACCAATTTGGTTTAATGTTGGTATGACTTTTGATAGAATCTTTTGATCGAATGTAAGTATGTAACAAATGGAGTACTTTAGGCTAAAGAAAAACAGCCTAAAGACATGCACTTAATATTTATTGATTAAAAAAGACATATGACAAAGTACTAAGGGAATACTTGGGTGGGTTGTGACAAAGAAAGGTATGAAAATTTTTTGATTAGATATTCCTAGCACTGCTTCATATTTTTTCGGCCCCCTTAGCTTTATTTTCCGGCTTCTCCCTTGGTCTAAGATATGTATGAGTAAGTGCAAACAAAACATATGGACGAACTGGTGAAGATGTTCTCACTCTATATCAAGGTTCTGCTGTGAGCCCTATTCAGCAATCATAGATGAGAAAAGGACCAATCCATGGAGAAATTCACGATGCATGTTATTTGCTGATGTTGTATTAGTTGACAAAATTAGAGATGCGGTCAATGTTAAGCTAGAGATGGAGAGGCATAAACTAGATTTAAAAGGGTTAAACAACAAATGGAATGTCATTCCCTAATTATATTATATCAGTGGACGAACCTAGAGATGGATCCATGGTAATTTAGAAATGTAGAGGCAAATGTTAGATTCAAAAGGGTTTGAACGACAAATGGAATGTTAGTTACTGATGTTATTGTACTAGTGTTGAGGATCTGTTATCATACTTCATGTGAAATGAAGTATCCAATCAACATACTTACGCAATGGGTGAAGAACCAGTGGCTGTGACTTTATTATATAGGACATATATAATCAAATGGGAGTTTTTGATTATTCTCTGTATAGGCTATTACTTCTGATCTTTTGTGCTCTCAGTTTGCATATATTGCAGAGCTTATTGCTTTTCATACTGATAGAATGGGGGATTGGAGGATGTGCTAATTGCTTGTTTGCTTCCACATTTCTAATTGCTCTACTTGTTTTCTTGGTGCAGCTCTCTTTCAGAGTTTGGTGTTCTTGGATTTGAATTGGGTTATTCGATGGAAAATCCTAATTCTTTGGTCCTGTGGGAAGCTCAGTTTGGTGACTTCTCTAACGGAGCGCAAGTAATGTTTGATCAGTTCTTAAGCAGTGGGGAAGCGAAGTGGTTGCGGCAAACTGGTCTTGTTGTGCTACTCCCTCATGGATATGATGGTCAGGGACCTGAACATTCAAGTGCGCGACTGGAACGTTTCTTACAGGTGTTTCTTTTTTTGATAAATTTTTTAATTTATAAGCTAATTATGGACTGATGGAACTGTCCTCACTCCTCAGTTATTTGACTTGCTCTAATATGATGCATCTTTTATAATGGGACGATGAAAAAGCTTGTCTGATTTGTGTTCTAGTGGGTGTGGGGAATACACTCTCTCCCCCCTAAATCATTGGCCAACATTTTGGTGGTGTTAATCTTGCTGCAAGTACATGCTCATATTTCAATTTTCTGGTTGTCTGGTTACTAATGTTGTTAAAGGTTGATCTCAAGCCAATTTGTTGGCATTTCTGTTTTTCTCCACTCTCATCTTTACGCATTCCTATACCAGTATCAGTATGTGAATTTAAAAGTGTTTATCTGAAAGTGTTGCCTTACACAGGACATTATAAAAAAGTTCTGGATTGATAACCTGGTGACCATGGAGATATGGAAAAAGCTTAGAACTTTTTTGTCAATGAGAATATTAATGCTTTTCAGAGCTTTACTGTTTTATTTGGATCCTATGCCCATTGGACGTTTTTTGGATTGGAGTCGAGTAGGGACAACAAACAAGTATCAGCTGTCAGTCTGATCATTATGAGGGTGTTAAGAAATCTTGAGTCTAATAAAATTTGAAGTACTAGGTGTTGGGTCTTGAAAAGAGTAGATTAAGTTTACAGTTGATTGTTGCATTTGTGGAATGTTTAAACTTTAAACCCTTTCTCCTTTTCTTCCTACCATTTAATATTGACCCTTAGCATTACTTTCCAAGGTAGATGGAGCTTTTTCGAGGGATCTTAAAACTACAACAGCTGACTGAGAAAGTTTAGTGGCCGCTATACATGTTTTTGATAATCCGTTCAGTATAGATAATGAGCTCACAACAAGATGGTAACGGTAGTTTGGTAATACTTGTTACCATAGTGTAAAAATGCGGTAACGGAACGCTAATGCGGTAATGGGGTTGACGCGGTTATCCTAACGTCCAAATATCGGTCGAAACCATAAGATATCCCTTAATGCGGCCCAAAACGCGGTTTTTTACCCCTTTACAACGCGGCAAATATCGGTTCGTTTGTTTTGAAAAGCTTTACAACGCGGCCGATGCGATGCGATGCGGGCTTCTTTTTATTCTATGCTTGTTACGTAATCCAGAATAATGGTAATTAATTTTGCGTTATTTATGCCTCTCAATGAAATTTGAGCTGTAGTCTTTTTCATTAATGGCATCTAATAGCATGGGGAGATTATAGGTATGGTTTGAGCTTCTGATGGAAAATCTGATGTACCCTACTAATTACTAAATATGATTTGAAATTTTACATTTCAGATGAGTGATGACAATCCCTATGTCATTCCTGAGATGGAACCCACCTTACGGAAGCAGATCCAGGAATGCAACTGGCAAGTTGTGAATGTAACAACCCCTGCCAATTATTTCCATGTGCTGCGTCGTCAGGTGAGTGGAATTATAACAAGCTTTTCTATTATTGAACAATGGTTCTTCAGTTGCTCATACTCGTGTCTTGCAATATTCAGATCCACAGGGAATTCCGCAAGCCTCTGATTGTCACGGCCCCTAAGAACTTGCTTCGTCACAAAAAATGCATATCAAATCTTTCCGAATTCGATGATGTTAAGGGCCATCCTGGTTTCGATAAACAAGGAACCAGATTCAAACGTCTCATAAAGGATCAGAATATGCACTCAGATTGCGAGGAGGGTATTAGGCGGTTGGTTTTGTGCTCTGGAAAAGTAAGCGCTCATCATTTGGTCAATGTCATAGCGTCTTTCTTTTCATTTTCTCTTCATATCAATCTTTGGGCACACTTTATCAGATAAATAAATAGAACAGGTAGGAAGTGCAGTTTTTTGTTTGCGCTGCGTAGGCGTAGAGCACTGCTCTGCTAAGATATATTAACTGTTTTAATTACATATATGTGCTTTTCAGTTAAAAGTGCAACACACTGTGATATATTAGTTAAAGTGGTATATTGGGTACTTTAGTATATTAGTTAGTTTAGGGAAGGGCAAGCTTGTTTAAATAAGAAAAGGGAGTAGCGAAACATTTCATGATTTTTGTTTTGACATTTAGTGGGTTTAATGCCCATGTTTTACGAGAGTGCAAGCCTCTCGAATGCTTCTGTTGCGATCAATCTATTGTAATCTTGAATTACAGAAATACATATCCATTTACATTCTCGCTTTGATCACGCCATACTCACAGTTCTTGCCATTTTACGTAGCAGTGCTCCTTGGTGCATAAAGTAATTACTATGTTTGATATTGGAAGTTACATGTGTTTGCAAGTATTTGGGCGGAAAATTATGTGCTGTTTTTATAATGTTTCTTATTCTTAAAATGTTTAGGTTTACTACGAGCTTGATGAACAAAGGAGAAAAGTAGAGGGCGGTGATGTTGCCATCTGTCGGGTGGAACAGCTTTGCCCTTTCCCGTACGATCTTGTTCAACGAGAGTTGAAGCGGTATCCAAGTAAGTTTATAATCTATCTCGATTCATTTTCTGTGCTCAAATATATTATTTTGGCTTTCTTCATGGGATTCTAGGAAAATCCTTGTCTTAATGTCTTTGAAGAACATCATTGGTTTCCCAAATTGTTTCACCTTACTTCACAGGTTGAAAAACACAATGACCCATGAGATCACATGGTGTGCATGCCTGATCTCTTCTTTCGGGTTTAAGTTTTTGGGATCTTCCAAGTTTTATTTTGTCGCAATGTATTTACTTGCAACGTTTGCTATATCTGCAGATGCTGAGATTGTCTGGTGCCAGGAAGAACCAATGAACATGGGTGCTTACAGTTACATTGCACCCCGACTGTATACTGCAATGAAATCTGTAAACAGGGGAAGTATCGATGACATCAAGTATGTCGGCCGCCCTCCATCTGCTGCAACTGCAACTGGTTTTATTTCCGTCCATAGCAAAGAACAAACTGAGCTCGTGGAGAAGGCATTACAACCCGAGCCTATCCAATTCCCATGAATTGAAGCTTCTGGTTGTTTTTTTTTTTTTTTTGACAAACTAAACAAGTTTTGAGGAAAAGCGAGCACGTTGTACAAGGAATATCGTCTCTGTAAAATTTTGGCATCACTAAAATTAATACAAGACATATATGTAGATTTTCATGACAAATAACTTGTGGTTACTTAAAGTGTATTCTTTTGATGTTTAATCTTTTTATAAGTGGTAGGCATTGTAAATGATCATTTTGGTGATAGTAGTTTCACGATAAGGCGGTCTTGCAAGACTAGCGGCTTTGATCGACTAACGAAACTCAATTTCATTATCAAATGTCATTGAAGATATAGAGCCAAGGTTTTCATTGAGTGATATCAAGCCATTTAGGAATACAGGACATGTTTGGTTCGCAAATTTTGGCTACCAGGGACAGGGATTTTGCAGTAATGAAACCAGCTTGTTTTCCCTTGTGCCATATTAGGACTACACCTAATCGGCAGAAATCTGGAGCACACAAAGATTTGAGCGTACGAGCTTTTAATCGGTTACAACAAAATTATTAATTTTCAGTTTGAGTCTTTGTCTCACAATAATTTCACAATTCCCATTCCCTTATGCCAAACATCCCCTAAGTTCAAAATTGAACTCAACTCTAATCAAATGATTTATCATTCTTCAAATTACATCAACCTTAATTAGGTCATTTCTTAATAAGAAAATTAGAGTCGAACAATAATGAATGAAAGCAAAAATTTATTAAATTTTTTTAAGACATAATAGATTTTCCCAGGACGTGTAGATACGGAGAACAGGAGATAAAAACCTTTTACACTTGCAAGGTGTTCCATTATATAAACTGAAAATTACAAGAGAATCACATATTCACATCTGGAAATTCAAGTCGTTTGTAAAATTATGTCCCAATATGAACAATTGTAAGATACAAAACTACTCGATTCAGTATGAATGAAGAAAGTGTAACTGAAATTCACAAAAACGACAATATACCAGTTGAAAAAACTTGTTGCACAGCTCCTAAAAATAGAAAATATAAAGGAAAGGAAGGGTGGATGATACAACTCTTTTTCTTAACAATCACATCCACTTGACCTCGGCTGGTTGTTTGCAACATCGATTGTGTCCGGTAAGTATCTTCCAGCGGCAATGAACGCAAATGTAGAAGGAAAACGTGTCAGCAAACACCATCAAAGATAACGAGAGCACAAGAATTGATTACATTGAAGACTTAAACAGTAAACAATAATCTTAGGGTAGAATCAGTGTAACATGATTCGCCAGTTAATTCATTTTTTGATTCGTGATTCGCTCAAAATGACCCTAAAATAGCCCAAAACCGACCATGATTCGCTTTTTTTTATTCGCGATTTATCAGGAGATTAGTGAATCATGTGACAATGGCTAGAATACTAATTATAAAATCGACTAGCAAAAGCCATATAGGGCCTTAGGGTAGAATACTAGTACTAATCATACAATCGACAGCGATTGCAACTTGCAGATGATGACATAACCTCATAATATACAACAGACTAATATCATACAATATGGTTCTTTTGTAGAAGATAAATCAACTTGGAAAGGTGGAAGAATACTAGATCAAACTATTATGAGGTGGACTAAGGTTATTCAGACATGGTAGAAGTATTTTAACAGAAGGTGCTAATTATATACATTACTCGGACTTGTATGCCCAGCACGAAAAATATCCAAGTGCTTGACTCGACTATTTTATGAAAAATCCCAAATTTTGAACCAAATTGAAGTGTCTAAGGGTCTGTCCGACACACGTGTTTGAGGTACATATAAGTCTGAGCACCAGCATCTACAAGAACTTGCATCATTAATCTAAATTGTCCTACACACTAGACTGGAAGTGATACATGTAGGTTGAAGATTTTCCTTCAAATATGTATGCTTTATTGTTGGAAAATAATGCATTAGTCTGACTAGAGAAGAAAGGAAAGTTCTTTCAGCCGGAAGATTCCATCAATAGCTGAAAAAAGAAAAGCACAAAGTTTTCTTTTTACCCCTTCAGACTACAGCAAACAAAAACAGGATAAGGTTTACAAGCAGTGCTCTCAGATCCACCCCAAACTTTATCAATAAATCCACCCCAAACCTTATCTATAAATCTACAAGCTTCAACGTTTCATTACTATAATAAGGTTAAGATTAACTTACATTTCTTCTTCTTCACCACTCTTTAAGGCATTTTTTGCTATGCACTGGAAAGCTTCTTCAACATTCAATCCCTCCTTTGCCGAGGTCTCAAAGTAAGGAATATTCCCCTTAGATGCGCACCATGCCCGGGCCTTTTTCTCAGGAACCTGCGATCATCAAGCCCAGTATGTTCAAATAATAGGAACAAATAAACAACAATGACATCACATATTAGAGAGTAGACTGTAGAGACTACATCCAAAAACTTACCACTCGACTGTTTCCACCATCAACATCAATTTTGTTTCCAATGACAACAAAGGGGAAGTTTTCTGGATCAGAAGGACTAGCCTGTAACGTAAAAGCATGAAAGATAAGTTTGAGCTAGTCAGTCATATGCTTAACAGAGAGATGACCACTGATCATCCAAAGTATGCTCCTTATGACTTCCAATTGAAACAAGTAAGAAAAATCAAGAGGAAACACTCCCCTCATTCACCTATAGCTATAGTTGTACTATACAGAGATTACAAAGACAAGGTCAGAAGGTTTTGCAATCAAGCATCAAGGGCCTCAAATTTAAATAAAAGGGTAGAGTACCATTAAACAAAAAATGATCTTAATAAATAAATTTTAGGAAAGATCTACATAGTCGAGATAGACATCAACATGCATTAAATTCCAAAGCTAAATCCTCCATAAATTCCAAATATCCTTAGTCCTTAGTCCTTAGTGACGGACAACAGAAAAGTTGAAGTGAGATTAGAAGTAAATCAAAGAAGCAATGTATATCCTTAGTCCTTCATTTGACTCTAAGTTTTATTAAGTATCTAGAGCATCATTATTTTGAGATAGAAGAGGGGGTGGGCGGCTTGAGGGAGAGCTCACCTGTATGAGAAATTCTTCCCTCCAGTTGTTGAGATTGTCAAATGACTTCATAGAGTTGACATCATATACAAGAACACAACAATCTGCACCTCGATAGAAAGCAACACCTAGACTCTGAAATCTTTCCTGTCCAGCTGTATCCCATATCTGGCATGACAAAATAGCTGAGCATAGAACTCAACAAAACAAACAGAGACAAGTTCCTAAAAGATAGTCTAACATCAACATGAATGTAATGCAACAAACAAGTAAAAGCAAAATTGCAAAATGCCTTCAGTTATCTACGAGTCCCGAGTCCTGACTCTTGACAGCAGAAAGGATATACTACATTCATTTAGAAATCGCAAGGCCACTAGCCACCAAGTAGATCCAACTGTGAGTTCTAACTGTGACAAAAGGCCAAAGCAACCATTAATTACTAAATACTAGCACCCCATCTGCTTAATTTTACTAAGGCCAGCATCTTGGGCAGGCAATGGGCAAGGCACCTTCATAGGACTAGGCGAATAAGGCAAGCACCTTAGGATGTTGTGATGAACGGCGGTGAGGGTAAAATAGGAATTACTTGGTAAATAAAATCTTTTAATTAGTAGTTTAGATTCTATTTTGGGTATAGCTATTTTTAGGTAAAGTTGTTAGGTAGTTAGAAGGCTATTCGGCTTGTATGTCAAATAATGGGAAGGGAAGTTTGGTTATAGCTCGCAAGAAATTGCTTGGGAGTTGGGAAACTTGAATTATCCTTGTAACCATTTGGTCATTGATAAATAGGCATTCCAGAAATACTTTCTTGGTGTCCTTGAATAATTGTCAACTGTGAGCAGAACCGCTTCAGAAACTACTCATCAGAGACGGCTTCTGTTCTCTGACACGGACGCAGGGGACAGTAGCAGGTTCGTAATAAACAAACTCCTTTTGTTTATAACTTCAAAAGAAACCCAATTGATGTAAGTATCTACCATGTATGTTTTTTCTTCTCTTATTCTTTATTTCTCTTCTAGGGTTTTTCCTAGGTATTTATAGGGGTTTCTAACTTTTTGTGTTTTAAATTTATTTTTTTGGGGCGACTCACATCCAAAGGATAGCAATTTCGCTTAGCGTCTTGGGACTAGGCTCTTGGAAACTAATCTCATTACGGCGCCTTGCGCCTTTTAACCTACCCCATCTATCTACGTTAATCATTTTACTCTAGTTCAACTTTAATGACTTAACCACGCACTTTTCATGCAAGATTATTCTCTATTTTTTAATCGCTTTTCATGTAAGATTGTTCTCTATTTCTTTCTTGTTAGTACTAGCAAATAAGGCGAGCCTGACTCTAGATGTATATTAATTACTAATCTCTATCTAAAAATGAATTCGAAACACACCTTATTCTTGAAAAATAATATAACATTTATGAATATACCAAAAAAGATAGTTGGAACCTTTAATGGGACCAGTCTTGTAAGATTGGGTAGCTAACTAAAGTCTTATCAAAAAGAACAAGTTGAAATTTTGTTGCCTAACACAAAAATGCATTTTCCTTTCTTTCTAGTTCCAACATTGAACACCAACACTCAACTTTGTTTACTCTGTACATACAAGGTGAATCAAAGGAAAAGATAAAGAAAAGGAGGAAATATACTTCATGAAGCTTGTTGGTCTTATTCAACCCTGGTATGCCACATTCCGTTCATAGACTTCATACGTCCAGTTATCTCACCAAGTCAACACTTACACTCTGGGATAAATTCAATGACTAATTGACTATTGGTCTCAACATTTCATTCATCCAGCATGCAATGGATCCACAATATATATCTATACAATGTACATAGTCATTCAACAAAGATGGTAACCACAGAATACAAATGCAACACATATGTCGGGTGTTCTCCTTTGTCAAAATGGATCAAAATAGTTTAACTTCCTTCCAACTCACCGAAATCAAGAGATCACATACAATAGAGGAGAGAGCTCAAATACTCCCTTAAGTTGCATTCATTGTTACTAAAATCTCAAATTCTAATCTACGATCTTATGATTATAGGATCCAAAAATAAGCGAATAATCCAAGTCTTAGATAGGCGTAATATTGGTAAAATCTTATGATCCCAATTGTAAACAAATTTGAGTGGTCAAAACCTGATTCTACGATCCAATCTAGTAAAATCAGTTTGCTTATAAGAAAATTTCTTATTTGCCATCTCACTATTTTTTTTCACATACACACATTTGTTTGAACACTAATTACAATTTTTTAAAAAATAAAGTTCTTCATTGATATGGAGTTTTAAATTAATTGTTGAATGTTATTTTGTTTCATTCCTTAAAACTGAAGTTAAAGAAATTTTATGTCACACTTCCAAACTTTTGAAATGCATAATTATGTCTTGGCAACAAATATTATAGTATATTTGAATTTATATGTGGGATCATAGGTTCCTATGATTTGATCCTACCCTTTATAAATTCCAAATAGGGATAGCTTTGATTGGATTGTTGAAATGTGATTGTCCTTTAGATAAAGTGAATCACAACAAGCAAGAAAAAAGAGTAATACAAATTTAGTAGGAATTCCTAAAGTGGATCACTTAAAGAGGCCAACAATATGAATGCTAATAGATTAGGGCACCAGTACAAGATACATTGGTAACGGAAGGATCCAAAATAAGCAAGAATGATCATATAATCCAATTACCATTGAATAGAAGAATAATTTTGTGTACTGACCTGTAAAGTGAAAAGTCGATCATCAAACTGCACTTCCTTGGTCAAAAAATCAGCACCAATTGTGGCCTTGTATTGATTGCTGAACTTCTTATTCACATATCTAATCAAGTAAGTTAAAGGTAAACAACTATAGAATCATCACAAACATCTAAAAAAAAATTGACTTCCTCTCTACACAATGTAGAAGCCAATTTCTTCTTCTCCACAAGCAGGTAAAATAAGGATACTGATTCATCAAAGATGTCTTCCCTACTCTGCAAATACATAGCAAGATAAATGAGTATTTGCAAGAGAGTAATCAATATACATTAAAAAAATTTATGCCGTTCATATCAACATAATTCAAGTAACTTTCAATTGAATAATCGTTCTCCAATTCTGTCTTCATTCGAAAAGTCAGGACCAAAAAGACATGTTCACATAAACTCTTCTCAGCACCTATAGATATGAAGTTGTCACACCAATGGTTCCAAAACCAAGTAATTAAGTACGCATCCAATAATATATGTGAACTCATTTGTTATGACATATCTAGGCTTGTGCAAGTGTTACGGACCAAAATCATAAAATACACGCAAAACAATGCTGTCTTCAATATTCCATGCAACTCACCACGTCAGTATTTCTTTTATCAAGATTTCAAGAAAGCTAACCTTTAAACTTGTTTTCAATTTTTTTTTTAACATTTAGCAGCACACACCCTTTTTCATTAATGACTACCGAGAGCAATCATCACTTTAAGATGCATGAGTGCTTTTCTTAGTAGACGAAAGTCCCAAGCAATGGTTTCATACATGTAAAAAGCAGGCAATGCACACCACTCTTGAAGAAAGCAGTTGTAAATATGAAACTCTATTTCAGCTAAAGAACTCTAATAGTCAGCAATTCTGTTGAGATGCTAAATTGCTAATATAATTCGCTAATGTACGAGATTACAAGGATAGCTGAACACGAAACAATCTTTATTCACAGGATATCAAATGTCCAAGGCAGTACACAGCATAACGTATTTGCAAAAATAACTATCTAAGACTGTTGCCAACCTAAATTTGGTCAATTATATGCAATTTACCCAAAAATCACGTCCAAAAATCCTCAATTGTACAAAGCACTAAAACAAATAATTACAAGAGTTTTTTCCACTCCAAACTCAAAAATTAAAATCATAAAACAGGATAAACACATAACTTTTCGAAGTCATCAAATTACAACTAAGAACAATCAATTCATCTCTTTATTTCAATTAAATCATAAAAGAAATTTTCATTCAATTGTCAACCACTGCCAAAAAATTCAGTGAAGTTACGCTCAGGTGCATAGTTTCTAACCTAATTTTAAATCAAAATTCAGTAGAAAACATCAAAATTGGCAATAAATAACGACAAATAAGCCAAAAATTAAACGAAAACCAGCAACTCAAACACAAATCAAAGTCAAAACTCAAAAGCACAATGAATAGGCAATCATACAATAATTAAAAGCGCGAAGCAGAAAGTACAAACCCGCTATCGCCGAGAATTATGACCTTCAAGAGTGTTCTTCTACGTGATGACATCTTCGAGTTTCTGTAAATTCACGGATCTAGAGGCTAGAGGAGAGAGAAAGAGCGACAAACAAATGAAGGGAGAGAAAAGGAACTGATTACTGATGGTAATGATTAATGAATGAGAACTAAGTAGGACCTTTCCAGGAAGAGGGAAGGAGAGAGTTACAATTTAATCAGTGATTTGTTTGTAAATTGTGATCACAGCATAATCTGGACTGCTGGAACTTTCACTGCAATCATGCGTCCGTGGCTTTTCTCCTTTACTACCTTGTTGGAGTAAAAAATTATTGAAAGGTGGAAAAAAATGTTCAGATGATATACAACGGTAAAATTAAATATGTAAATGAAATTCAAAGAAAAAAACATGGTTCATAATCAAAATTAAATTTGGAGTTAAGTTGCAGAAACCAAAAAGGAAAATGGGGTTAATTCTTTCGAGAAAGGAAGTATCTTTTTATATCTGTAATATCTATTTTTTTTAGGAACATATTCCTTCGTTTCAAAAGATTAAAAGATAAGCATAGTGGGTTAAGATAGTGAAAATTTAGAAATAAGAGATAATATAAAGAATAAAAGTGGTGGGTCATATGCAAAAAAGAATTTAGGCAAATCTATAAGTGTTGAAGCAAGTACCAAAACTCTTAATAATGAAGATGATTTTGATCAAATAATCGAATATGCCTTGTATTGTACTTTGAAGGAGGACATGTGTCGAATTGTGGTGTGTTGAGGTTTGGTTCACTACATGAGGTATCAATGTAGAGCAAATGAGATGCATTGGACAAAGTAAGAGAGACTTTGATCAACACATGAAGAGACTTCACTAAGGATGCTATACAATGCCTTGAACGAGGCAAGACATGATATGAACGTTTCTTAAACAAGGCAACAAGAAAACAACAAGCAGAGGGGTGCTCGACCAGCAGCTCGTTCGAGCATAAACAGTGCTCGTTCGAACAGTCCACTATGCAGCAAACAATAGGTCTTTGATTATGTTGCTCATTCAAGCACATCGTTGGCTTGTAGGAAAGCAGAATATTTTAGTATATTATTTTATTCCTAGTATATTGTATTTTTAGAAATGATTTGTATTCTCTTATTACTTTGTTTCCGAGATTAGCGCTATAATTAGTGTATATAATCAACCCTATTATTCATGGGAAAGTAATACAAACAGAAACGTATTCCATCTTCAACCTTTTCTTATTATTTCCGCTGTTTGTGATTATTATCATGGTATCAGAGCCATAAGGTTCAGATCTGGGATCCGATAACTATCTCGGTTCTCGTCATCTACCAAGTTACCTTACCTACAATGGTGACAATCAACTGTTTTCCGACACAAACTAAACCAAAAACAGTGTTACAACCGAAAAGGTTTGACACCATCCTTAAACAAAAAACCAAGATCCACCAAATCATCAAACAAAAATTACCAAGACAACCGTGGCTTATTTTACTCCCATATCACCGGTTGGAAAATTCCCCACTCCGGCGGATTTGGTGGAGTTTTTTACAGGGGATTAATACCGCCACCAAGGCACCGATAAACCGGACCGGCGGCAAGGTATTTCTCGCCACTGCATCTATCTCCGGCAAGGCGGCATCCTTACCTACATTAGGGATGGTTTCTTGCTTAGGATGGAAGAGTACAAGCAATAACAAAGACAAAGAAGGTCGAAATGGACCAACAATAGCGGCATCACCAATTATTTGTGAACTAGTAGAGAGAGAAGGCACTCATTTAGGAAGAAGAGCAAATAAGGAAATATTTTATGCAAAGCCTTTTTATACCAACACAAAAAAACAAAACCCTACAATCAACTATACCCAAACCCACGTCACTTTTCAAAATACACAAAATCTCAAGGAAGACCGTCTATCCCATAGACCATCAAAATGGGCCAGCTCATTTCCCATCCCATTAACTGATTTTTTAAATTTAAAAAAAAAATTTAAAAAAAAGAAAAAAAAAACTGATTCCCAATGTTTTGAAAGAAGGAACCGTCCATTACTCATCATTACTCACCATTACTCATTTCATCTTCCTAAACTACTCATCATTACTCATTTGGAGAAGGAACCATCCATTACTCTTCAACCTTCACGCTATTTCGCCATTTCTTCAACCTGCAGGCCTCTTTCTTCAGATTTTCATATTGTTCCAGATCTTCTCCTGCAAAACAAGTAAACAAGTTCATCAATTCTAGGTATGGTTTTTTCATTTTCGACATTTTAATGGGTATTTTAATGGGTATTTCGAAATTTCCAGATTTTAATGGGTTTTTTAACTGGGAATTTCGAAATTTCCAGATTTCGAATGGGTATTTCCAGATTTTAATGGGTTGTTTAATGGGTTTTTTTTGTTTTTGTAATGGGTTTTAAACTTTTTATGAATTTAAATGGGTATTTCCTATTTCAGTATATGAATTTCCAGATCTTCTTCTTAATTTATGAATTTAAATGGAATATCAACATTTTTTTTAACTTTAGACATTTTTTAAACATTTAAATGGGTAATGGGTTTTAAACATTGTTTTTTTGAATTTCCCAGACATTTAAATGGGTAATGAGTTTTAAACATTTTTCAACATTTTTCAATTTATGAATTTCCCAGAAATTTAAATGGGTAATGGGTTTTAAACAATTTTATTTTTGTTATTTCCTGAAATTTAATGGGTATTCGACATTTTTATATGATTATAATATCATATAATTAGAGTTATCATATTATATTCCTATAACGAGATCGACACCAATTGTAAGTTTTTTAAGTGGGAAGATGATATTGACAAATCAACTAACGAGATCGACAAGCATGAACAATTAGAAGTTGAAATTGGAGCTTTAGTTGACAAAATTCAGAAATTAAAGCATAAGAAGAGGACTATGGAAGAGTTCGTTAACTCACTTAAAGTGGAAAATGCAAAGCTCAATGGCACAGTGAAGGCTTTAGGAATCATGGTTTTTTTCTCTTGGTTCATCTGTTTTGTCATTGTAATTTTTCTTACTTAGCAATGTACTAAAATTCATTATTGAAGAAGTTGAAGTACATTTACTTATTTGGCACAACCCACTGTGTAAGTAACTCTTGATTTTACTCCACTTCTTAATATATTTGGGGACACATAGTTGCTTATTGGGATTTATATACAGTTACATTTGGTATTATAATTGAGTACTTGACATAAAGTCCGGACTCAGACAATTACGTGGTTATTGTCATTATAACTCCAAAACTTAGTCATTACAACTCTAAAACTTAGTCATTATGAATCCAAAACTCAGTCATTATAATTCCAAAACTTAGTCATTATTACTCCAAAACGTAGTCATTATAACTCTAAAACTTAGTCATTATAAATCCAAAATTCAGTCATTATAATTCCAAAACTTAGTCATTATAGTTTCAAATATAGTACATTATAGTTTCAAATATAGTAATATATAGTTTCAAATATAAAAGATTATAGTTCCAAATTCAATATATTATAGTTTCAAATATAGTACAATATAGTTCCAAATATAATACATTATAATTCCAAACCTAATAGATTATAGTTCCAAATATATTACATCACAGTTCCAAATATATTATAGTTCCAAATATAAAAGACTATAGTTCTAAATATAGTACATTATAGTTCCAAATATACTACATTAATTACAGTTTCAAATATAATATATTATAGTCCCAAATATAGTACATTATAGTTCCAAATATAGTACAATATAGTTCCAAATATAACTGTCGGTCATATAGATCTTCATCTTCATTGTCTCCGTTTTCATTCGATTTTTTTGCAGCATCTTCATCTCCAACCGCCATTGATGAAGATAAAATAAAGAAAAAAATAATAAATAAGTTATGTCTGCCATGAAAATTCATTACCTTCGTTGTTTACATGTAAGTGCTTTTGTGTTTTTACCATGGAAATTCACTGACCTCATCATCACCACGAGAACAAGATCGATTTCTCGTAATCGCAAACGTGAGTCGTATAATGAAAAAGGCTCTACCAATATTATATGGTCGTGCATTTTAATTACATAAACAATATTATATGGTCGTTGCTTATGGTTGTTGTCATCATCTCCATTATAGTCCCAAACACAGACATTATAGTCCCAAAAAGATACCATTATAGACCCAAACACAGACATTATAGACCCAAAAAAACAAAACCAATATAATTACATGCCCAAACACAGACATTATAGTCCCAAAAAGATACCATTACAGTCCCAAAAAAAAAACTAATATAATTCTCAGCCGAATATGGTCATTACCTTCATTACCTTCGTTTTCCATTAAAAAAAAATACCAGTGCAATTTTAAAAAAAATGATCGAATATGGTCATTACCTTCATTACCTTCGTCTTCTATTTCAATATGTTAATTCTCAGCCGCCATTGATGAAGCCATTGATGAACCTTGGTGAACAAAAAAAAAATTTCAATTTATAAATACATAAGAGAAATGATTAAGAAATCATGAACAATAAAAATCAAATCAGTAACATACGTTGCGCCATCTCCTTCGAATATACTTGATCGAATTCACAAATTATGCCATTGATGAAGCTTGGGGATGAACGGCCATTGATGAAGCTTGGGGAACAAAAAATTAAAATTAAATTGATAAAATTCAAACAATAATGAACAATACAATTCATTTCACTACCATACCTTTCGATATCTGGGACGAATAAGCTTGGTCGAATTCACACAATAATTCATCCATGGTTGTAGAAGCTTAATGGAGAATGAGAATTTTGAATTGTAATGGCAGAGGCAATTCTATTTGGTTTTGGGTTCCAGTGCCTGAGTTATTGAAAGGGGGACGTTTGGTTTTCCAAAACTGCTCCTTCCCACGCATGTCAGTTTCTTTTAATTCCAATATTTTTTTTGTTTTTCTTTTTTTTTAAATTGCAAAATTGATTGGGCTGGGCTTCATGGATCCCGTCTATAGGATAGACCGTCTCCTATGAGACTTACTGTTCAAAATATAGCCGCAAACCCATTACCTAAACCTACCCAATCCATCACCCCTATATTTAATAAAGCCCAAAAACAAAATAATCCTACACAACCTAATTTGCAGCCCATCAAATCGTGTCACACCAAAAACCCACATCTTTCCCATTCAACCTCGGCTCTAATTTGCACACAAAAAAATCGCTCTTGGATTTTCGATTATGGGGCAACTGACACAATGACATATGAGGTTAATGATCTTCGTGCCGTGGTTGACTCTTCTCAAAGTAAAATTCAGACTGCAAATGGTGATCTAATTAGCACACAAAAAAATCGCTCTTGGATTTTCGATTGTGGGGCAACTGACACAATGACATATGAGGTTAATGATCTTCGTGTCGTGGTTGACTCTTCTCAAAGTAAAATTCAGACTGCAAATGGTGATATGGTTGATGTTACTCATGCAGGCCCAGTTGATATTTCTCCTTCTTTACAGCTTAAAAATTGTCTTTTAATTCCTAGTTTAACTCATAAACTCTTATCTGTTAGTCAGTTAACTAGAGAATTAAATTGCACTGTTCTCATGACATCTACTGGGTGTATTGTGCAGGATGCTCAAACCGGGACGATCATTGGGCGTGGTACTGAGAAGGGGGGACTCTACTACGTGGAGGAGACAAATCACAAAGGTTATACATCGCTTGCTCGAGGGTCGCCTGACTATCAACTTAAGATGTGGCATAGACGTCTAGGACATCCATCAGTGAGTTATCTCAAACGTCTTTTACCATCTCTTCATAGTTGTAATAGTTTTTTGGACTGTGAAACATGTGTGTTAGCTAAAAGTCATAAACATTCGTATTTTCCTAGTTTATCTCGTACTCTTAAACCTTTTGTGCTATTGCATTCTGATGTGTGGGGCCCAACTCCTATATCTAGTTCTCATGGTTTCTCATATTTTGTTCTATTTGTTGATGATTGCACACGTATGAGTTGGGTTTATCTGTTAAAACACAAATCTGAAGTTTTTGATGTCTTTGTTGCTTTCTATAAGATGATTATTACCCAGTTTAAAACTCAACCTCAAATTCTCTGATCTGATAATGGGGGGGAATATGTCAACTTTAACATGAAACAATTTATGACTGACCATGGGCTTATACATCAAACCACCTGTCCTGACACCCCTCGGCAAAATGGTGTAGCTGAACGAAAAAACCGAACCCTTCTAGACATAACTCGATCTATTATGTTTGAATCCAAGGTCCCTAGCTCATATTGGCTAGAAGCTCTAGCTACAGCCACATATTTATCTAACTGTCTCCCTACCAAAGCCTTACAATTCCAAACACCCTTAAAACTCATATCTCTGTCCCATCCACCCATTCCCTTCCACCTCGGGTGTTCGGGTGCGTTGTGTATGTTCATCTCCCTAAACGAACTCGCACCAAACTCGAATCCCGTGCCACCAAATGTGTCTTCTTGGGCTATGGAACCACACAAAAGGGGTATAGATGTTTTGATCCTCTGGAAAATCGGATGTATGTTACCATGGACTGTGAATTCTTTGAGGACTCATACTACTTCACCCAGCTTCGATCTCAGGGGGAGAGTCATGGTGAGGATCTAAGCTGGCTAACACATCCAAGTAGGATTGACCCAAAAGAGTAGGTAGGTTACACCATAGATATTGTCTCTGAAGCAACTATAGTTCCCTCCTCTCCTCAGATCACTCCAGTCCTTGAGCATCCTGAATATATTGAGGTAACAGATGAAAACTCTCCTGTTCTTGAGTCATTTCCTAGAGAAACTGTTATTGATGTGGCTGATAATGCTCCTGATGTTAAAGATGATATTGAAAGAGATACTAAGTTACTTAACAGGTATGAATTGCCTAAGAGAAGCACAAGAGGCATTCCTCCGAGGAGATATGACCCTGATTATGAGGCAAAACGGTCACGGTATCCGATAGACCGAAATGATGGTGAGAACCTAGCTCAAACAGCAAGGGCTTTCAACACCTCTCTGTACTTCAATAAAATACCAGGGAATGTTGAAGAAGCTCTCCAGGACCCAAAGTGGAAAAAGGCAATGAAAGAAGAAATTGAGGCTCTTATAAAGAATGAAACTTGGGATAAATGTGAGTTGCCTAAGGGAAAGAAGACAGTAGGATGCAAATGGGTGTTCACTATTAAATATCATGCTGATGGGACAATCGAACGTTACAAGGCACGGTTGGTAGCAAAGGGGTACACCCAAACATATGGCATAGATTACTCTGAGACATTTTCTCCTGTAGCCAAGATTGATACTATACGGGTCCTGTTTTCCATTGCAGCAAATAAAGATTGGCCCCTTCATCAGTTCGATGTGAAGAATGCCTTCTTACATGGTGAGCTCGAGGAAGAATTATACATGAAGCCTCCCTTAGGGTTCTCTGAAGCTTATAGTCAAAGGGAAGGGTGCAAACTGAAAAAGGCTTTATATAGTCTTAAGCAATCACCGCGAGCATGGTTTGGAAGATTCTCGACTGCGATGAAGAAGTTTGGGTACAAGCAGAGTAACTCCGATCATACATTGTTCCTCAAGAAAGAAAAGGATTGGATTACATGCCTAATCATTTATGTGGATGACATGGTGATCACCGGTAATGATGAAGATGAGATACGAGATCTGAAGAAGATACTTGCAGGGGAATTTGAGATGAAGGACTTGGGAAATCTAAAGTACTTTCTGGGCATCGAAGTCTTACGGTCGAAAAAGGGGATCTTCATAAGTCAATGGAAGTACATCCTTGATTTTTTAGCAGAGACGGGTATGCTTGATTGTAAACCAGCAGACACACCCATCGCAACTAACCATGGGCTACAGATAGTTGAAGGAGAAAAACCGACAGATCAAGATCGTTATAGGAGGTTGGTAGGAAAACTCATCTACCTATCTCATACCAGACTTGATATCGCATATGCAGTTGGCGTTGTTAGCAGATTCATGCATAATCCTCAAGTCCAACATATGACAGCTGTAATGCGAATTTTGAGATATCTGAAAGGGACAAGCAGTAAAGGGCTTTTGTTTGGGAAAAATGATAACTTGGATCTCCTAGCTTATACAAATGCAGATTGGGCTGGAGATAGAGATGACAGGAAGTCGACATCGGGGTATTTCACTCTTGTTGGAGGAAATTTTGTTACATGGAAAAGCAAGAAACAGAAAGTAGTCGCTTTGTCAAGTGCAGAAGCAGAATTTCGAGGAATAGCAAAAGGAGTCACAGAAATACTTTGGATCAGAAAACTTCTGGGAGAATTGAATTTTCCACATAAAGGGCCATGCAATCTGTTCAGTGATAATAAAGCAGCTATCAGTATCTCGGAAAACCCAGTACAGCATGATCGTATAAAACATGTTGAGATTGATCGACACTTCATCAAGGAGAAGCTCGAAAAAGGGATTATCCAACTTCCCTTTGTTCGATCAAAAGATCAACTCGCAGACATGATCGTATAAAACATCTTTGACGATGCTATATGCAAGTTAGGTCTCGCTGAACCATACGACCTAACTTGAGGGGGAGTGTAGGAAAGCAGAATATTTTAGTATATTATTTTATTCCTAGTATATTGTATTTTAGGAATGATTTGTATTCTCTTATTATTTTGTTTCCGAGATTAGTGCTATAATTAGTATATATAATCAGCCCTATTATTCATGGGAAAGTAATACAAACAGAAACGTATTCCATCTTCAACCTTTTCTTATTATTTCCGTTGTTTATGATTATTATCATATTCGAGCTGCAACATAGGATGCCCAACGATCAGTTCTTGTGCGTTTTGTATATGACTTGAAGGGTGCATTACTTCTGTTTTATTACTGCATTATTGGTGAGTTATTGTGTAGTTCTAGAATGTCGTATGCCCTCTATAGAAAGGGCTTATGAATTCATAGTACTAATACATAGAGAGAGACTAGGGGAGTTTCTTTTCTTTGCATTAGTATTGTAAGTGATCTCTATTGTTTGGGAGATATTTACCTTGAGAGTTTGTTCTCAAGAGGGAGGGTCATTTTATTCATATATTGTTTAGTCCGATAATAAAATAAATATTTGTTGGGGAGGTATCTAAGATACCTCATATAATAGTGCATTCTTTTTTCCATTACTTTTGTTGTGTTTTCAATCTTGCTTCTCACTTATGCTAGATCTTATTAGCTTTCATTTTGTTTGGGATGGAAGGGTATTAAGTTTATGGAATTTTAGCTCAAATTATGTTTAAAGATACCTTGTAATTAGATTTTGTCTCAGTTGAAACATTTATTATTTATTCCAGAAGGAACGTGAATTCGATTCTCGCTGACCTCTCATTCCTGATCTTCCCTTCAGTAAGCATACCGAACCCAAATATGAAATTGTTCACATGTACCAAAACTCTCAATCTAGGGTAACTTTTTTATTTTTTATTCTATGGTCTACTTATAATATAAATTTTGGGAGAAATTCAAAGCAAACAAAACTATCAGCATTGTAAGATGTTCTTATTTTAAGGTCGTTATATGAATCTGTTTTCCTATAACAAAAAATAGGAAATCATGAATAAAAAATACTTTAACATATCATAATCATTAACATAATATAAATACTAAAATCAACCATAAAATAATTCCTAAAATCTAGTCCTTAAAAATTTAATTATAAATTAAGAAAAAAGGATGCCAACCAATATTTCCTATTTTGTAGATGGTGGATGGAGTAGGAAACAACTTTTTCCAATTTCTTGTTGATTTTCCATTTGAATGTCCCTTCTTTTTACTCCCTCTTCCTTTGACAATCAAAATGCCCTTCTCCACAAAGGTTAATTATCTTCCACCTTTTCTTTTTACTTTTTCTTTTTAATTAATTTCCAAACTTTTTCATGATTTTTTCCATTAAATTCAATGATTATTAATCTATTAGAAACTTTTTTTACACATTATGGATATGCTAAATTATTGTTTATTGTTTTTTCAATATATTTCATACAAATTATGAATTTATGGAAATTTATGGAATTTTTTTCAATTTTTTCATGATTTTGTCCATTAAATTTCCACATATTTGTATCAAATATATTGAAAAAACACAACCAACATTAATTTCCACATATTTGTATGAATTTATGGAAATATTAATTTCCACATATTTGTATTGAAATTCAATTTTTTCAACACTAATACATATTTATATATAAACACTAAAACTTTGTTTTTTCAATTTTTTATTTTTTTTAAAACTTAGGGAAATTTATGTATATATGTATATATATAAATATGTATTAGTGTTGTTTTTTTTTCAATATATTTCATCCTAATTATTATGAAATGTAAAAATGGCTTCTTGTGACAATTATTTTTCATGTTTTTGTATGAATTAGGGGTCATCAATTGGAGGAGAGGCAACATCAGAAGGCTATATATCGATTGTTAAGTTTTCATCAAGAAAGTTTGAAAGATAATGGGTTCTTCTGACAACGATA
This sequence comes from Amaranthus cruentus, assembly GCA_019425755.1. Classification (NCBI taxonomy): domain Eukaryota; kingdom Viridiplantae; phylum Streptophyta; class Magnoliopsida; order Caryophyllales; family Amaranthaceae; genus Amaranthus; species Amaranthus cruentus. The sequence goes on from CM033450.1 coordinate 6,013,959, forward strand.
ATAGTGATTCTCCATCACCCTCAAAATCTCCTTCTCCTTCAAAATCAGATAATAACAACAACAATAACTCATCATCGAACAACAACAACAACAATAACAATAACGACAACAACAGCAACAACAACAACAACGACAATAATAGTGGTGGTAATAACAACAATAATAATGGCGGCAATAACAACAACAATAACAATAACTCGAAAAACAAATCGTCAAATTCTCCACCACCACCACCTCCACCTCCGCCGCCACCTCATCCATCGAAGGGTTTGCATTCATCATCCTCACCGCCTCCTCCAAAATTAAGTGGAAAATCTTCTTCTTCACCACCACCATCTTTATCTTCCAATAACAATAATAATGCTGCCCTTATAGCTGGACTTGTGGTTGGTGTTGGGGTGTTATTATTGTTATCAATATGTATAGTGGTGATTTGCACTAAGAAGAAAAAAAAGAGGGGTAATGACCACATTCCATACTATAATGTAAATCATTCTCAACAAGGTATTGAGGTTTTTGTTTAATTTATTATTTAAAGTCTTTATTACTTAATTAAATTTCTAAAATAATTTAAATGATTTATACTAACTTTAACTTTTACTTTATCTTTCATCGGGTCAACTACCTCAATGCAATTTAAAATTATTGTATATTTTTACTCTGTCGTGTATTAGGTCAACAATATCAATACAATAGCGGGCAACAATATAGTGAGCAACATGCACCATGGCAAGGGCAACACCAAGATACAAACTACCCCTCAAGTCAATGGAGCCCCGCCATGCCGCCACCACCGCCGCCTATGGTGAGCAACGATATGAGTAGTGCAAACTACTCATCAGGACCAAGAGGTCCCGTCTTGCCGCCACCTCACCCATCAGTAGCCCTAGGGTTTAGCAAGAGCACCTTCAGCTACGATGAGCTGGCGACCGCAACAAATGGGTTCTCACAAGATCGGTTGTTGGGTCAAGGAGGGTTCGGTTATGTGCACAAAGGAGTTTTACCTAATGGTAAAGAAATAGCTGTTAAAAGCCTTAAATCTGGGAGTGGTCAAGGTGAAAGAGAATTTCAAGCTGAAGTAGAAATTATTAGTAGGGTTCATCATAGACATCTTGTGTCCCTTGTGGGCTATTGTATTGCTGGTGGTCAAAGAATGCTTGTTTATGAGTTTGTTCCAAATAATACACTTGAGTTTCATCTCCATGGTATGTTAACTTTTTTTACACTATTATTATTATGAGTATTTTTCGGATCAATCTGTTTATTATTAATATTAAATAATTAGTTATGTCGAAGTCTGATTTGATTAAATACGTGTTGTCTATAGTGTTTTTATTCTCTAACTTCTTACTAAATTATAATTGCGCTGAGTAAATATTACAAAATCAAGTAAATGTCATCGTATACAAACTTTGATTTTGTGGTCTGGATCATTATATAAGCTATAAATTTATTGGTTTGAAATTTCATGTGATGACTCAAAATATTTGGTTTTTGTATGTGGTGAACATATATTTTTTATTTGCCTGGTGGCCTTAAATTTTTAATTTTCCATTTAATTAAACTTTTTGTAAACTTACATAATTATTACCCATCATAAAGAGTTCTTTTACAAAAACAAATGTCTCGATCACAATCAGCCTCATCAACACTTTTTCGGAGAGTACTTAATTTAACAAAGAAATTAACATTTTGTTTACCACATGAAAAAATTGAAAGTTCTAAGTCATCGCATAGATTAAAAAAATTACATTGTGTAAAACATTAGAAGTCGCAAACTTAAGATTACCACATGAAATTTCCCTGTAAAATTTGTTTTACAATTTTATATACTTTCTCTTAAATTATTATTATTTTCTATTGATCAAAACATTAAAATTTTAAGTTGTATTTGTATAATTAAATTGATAGTGTATGGATTGTTAAACTATAAACTTTAGTTTGATGATTTTGTATTTTTTACAGGAAAAGGTCGACCAGTCATGGATTTTTCTACAAGAATGAGAATTGCACTTGGATCCGCCAAGGGTTTGGCTTACCTTCATGAAGATTGTATGTAATCACTCCTCTTTTAACATTGTTTATTTATTTATTTATTTATGGCAAATATTAACGAATACCCCTAAAAGGTTCTTTAATAAGAATAATACTCCGTCCGAATCATTTTAGATGTCCCATTTGGGTTTTCATGGTTATTAAGGGTGGTGTGAGGTCCATTAAAAAGGTGGTAGTTGGGTATTTTAATTGATTAAATTAATTGTAAATGTGGTAGTTAGGTATTGGGAGTAGTAAAAGTGGGGGTATTTAGGTAAAAAAAGATAGACAAAAAAGAAAATGAAACATTTGATATGAATTTGCCAAATAAGAAAATTAGATAACTAAAAAGATTCGGAGGGAGTAATATATTTGAATGAGTAAATTAGTAGATAAAAATAAAAGATAAAGTAATATAATATAGGAAAAATTACTTAGAATAATCCAAACTATTCATGATTTTCCTACAATAATCCCACCTATTGATTAACCATGAATAATCCCAACTTTGAGGGGTATTTTTCTAGAGTAAACTTGGGTAACCTGATGACCTGCTATAGTAGGTAATTCACCAATAAATTAAATATTAATTTAAAATTAGAAAATATTTTTGAAAATTTACATAAAAAATTCTAAATAATAAAAAAAAATCATAAATTTTTTATGAACATTTTTTTAACATTTTTTTTCGATATTTTATTTAAATTTATCTTTTTTTTAAAAAAAAATGAAACTTGTTATAGCAATTCATCCGGTCACCGGGTTTACTCTAGGAAAATGCTCCTCAAAGTTGGGATTATATAGTTAATCAATAGGTGGGATTATTGTAGGAAAATCGTGAATAGTTTGGATTATTCTTGGTAATTTTCTGACATGTAATTTGGTTATAAATTTCGAATTTTATGTCATTTTTCCTCCAATTTACAACTATTGTCTTATTTTCTTTTTGGGTAAATTTACCTCAAATGTCTCATTTTTATTTTTGGACATGATTTTTTTAATGACCAAAATATCCACACTTTTATCACTTACAATACCTCAACTACCACCTTTACAATTAACTTTATCAATTAAAATATCTCAACTACTACCTTTGTTGTGAACTTCATTCTACTCTTAATATATGTGCCCAACCAAATGAGACAATAAATGTAAATTGGAGGGAGTATTAGGTAATACTCCTATAATTTATATTTATATGATAAAAATTTAATATATTCTAATTTATTATCTAAATATAATTTTATCCATATTAACTTTATTATTTTTTTAATTTATTTGTATTTGTAAGTAGCTAGCTCACTGATAGAATATTTGTAGGTCACCCAAGAATTATCCACAGAGACATTAAAACTGCTAACATCTTGATTGACAATGCCTTTGAGGCCAAGGTTTGTACATTTATATTTGGCGAAATCATCGTAATAATAAATCAACCTTTATCTAATCCACAAAAAATTAGTATATTAATTGTTTATTCTTCAAATGTTTTTGTAAGTCAATCAATTAGAAATGAATAATGTGTGAATTTATTTTCAGCATTTATACCAAATAGGTGTATTTAATTAAAAATAAATAATATGTAAATTTATTTAAACGGATAAAGTAAATATTCGTTTTTTTATGGACAATTTTGCCTTTGTATTTTCATGTACATTACACGATCAATTAAATGTAAATTTTATGACTAAAGGAACTAAATTTTCATTGATTAAGGTTGCGGATTTTGGATTAGCTAAGCTTTCATCCGATACTTATACTCATGTATCGACTCGTGTTATGGGAACATTCGGGTAATAATCTTTATATCAAACTACCCTCTTTTGTTTTAGATTCCGTTTTTTTTAATTTCATAACCATATGTACTCATGTAGTCATGTTAAAATTTTGGTAATGACCTGCCTAAGATTAGTCATAATTATAGTCTTAATTCATTACTCACACACAAAATTGAGGTCTTAGGGGAAAATTAGGCAACATACCACTAGTCGGGTTGGGTCGAGCCAACGAGTTGCATACATTTTAAATATTTATTTGTTATCATTAGGTTAGACACAGTTTTATTTTTTGGTCGGATCATTCTTAGGTCACAGGACAAAATTTTCAAGATATCACCAACAAACTTCCAATCGAATTTTCAGGTCTTTATGTCAACGAACCAACTCAACCAAAAGCTTAAACTGATGGTTGAAGGCTCATGATATGTTATACTCCCTCCGTCCCTATGAATTTGCAACATAACTATTTTCGTCCGTCCCACTTAAATTGCAGCATTTCTATTTTTGGACTATGGCCCACCACTTTCTTTTAATCTCATCCATACATTTTAACTCTCTTTTAATTTCATCCACACAATTCATTCTCTCTCTTCATTTATTATCACTTTGTTAATTGTCACCATTTTTCTCTTTGCTACTATCTCATAAGGATGGAGGGAGTATAATCTAACACGCCCCCTCACAAGAGAGCCCATTGGGCTAGAAGTGTGGATGCGCACATGCGCTGAATATTCCACTTTAAATAAGGGATAGACGAGATTCGAACTCGTGACCTCTTGTCACGCTGACTTTTGATACCATGTCAAAGAACCAACTCAACCAAAAACCTAAGCCGATGGTTAAGGTGTGATAATGTTATATATTCTAAATTTCTAACATATTATGTCAAAATTTGACAAGTCTAGTTTGAATCCCTTGTACTACAAACATTAAGAAAAATAATTTATACCCATGTTTCAAGTTTCAACCCTTTGTGACGACTTAGGTACTTGGCACCGGAATACGCAGCAAGTGGAAAATTGACGGAGAAATCCGACGTATTCTCATTTGGTGTCATGCTCTTGGAGTTGGTCACCGGAAAGCGCCCAATTGATCCATCTGCTGATGAAGAAGATAGCTTAGTCGATTGGGTTAGTACTTCCTCCGTTCTAAAATACTCGATACATTTCGAATTTGTGCACTATTTATCGTTCAAGCTTATTTTATATATTGCGACTAATGTGTAAATAAAAATATAGTCAAGTGAGATCTTATTTGAATCGTCTAATCGCATACTTTCATAATATTAACTTTTTATTATTTTTAAATTTATATAATTCAACATATAAATAAACAAAATAACGCATTGAAATGCGTAAAAAAGTGAAATAATAAAACGGAAAAAGTACTTACTAGTGCATCATCTATTTTTGTTTATGATTTTGAATAGGTGTTTCTTACTTAGTAGTTTCTTAGTTTCTAATATATACAAGTACAAATGACATAAACAGGGCGGAGCAACAATACACGATGGAGGCTCTAATTTTTTTTTACTTTTTAGTTCTTGTAACTTAACACGATTACACGAGTAATTAAACACTACGTGTTAGTATATATGGTGTGATTAGGTCGAACACGGAACATCTAATAGACTAATACATACCCACAATAACCTCTCTTATTGTGTGATTAGAATCACATTTCACAATGGACGAAGGCCAACCATAGCTCACCTTTTAAAAATAAACTATGAGAATGTACTAGTTCGATTGAATATTTGACCCACGAGTATTTTAACCAAGGCTGGCCTTAAGAGTGGGCAAGAGGGGCTGTCGCCCAGAGCCTTATGTTAAAAAAGCAAAATTAATAATTGTAAAAGATTCATATAAATTATAAATTATAAAGAAAAAGGGTCTCAATATGCTATTTCGCCCAGGACCCCCAAATATCTAGGGTCGGCCCTAATTTTTACTTTACATTTGAGTCATGATAATACATATGTTATTTTCGCTGTAAACATATAAATACCTAAAACCCTAACGGCCCGTTTGGTAGGTGGTAATAAACGATGTTAATGGGAATGGGAAATCTAGTGTAATTTTGGTTGAAAATCTCTTAGCTACTTTGATGTCCATGTTTTTCCAACTTCAATAATCTCATTTTCTTCATAAAATTCATTCCAATTCATTACCATTGGGAGAGGTGGTATTAGGTGGTAATGGAAATTTTGTGATCAAAATTTCATTACCATGGGAATGATATGAAATTTTTGATGAAAATTTACACTATAATTTATCCTCATTACCACCATTTAATACCACCATTTAATACCACCTACCAAACGGGCCGTAAAAAATTTGACTTCTCTGACTTTATCTAAACACCTTGTATTTACTTTGAACGAGTTGATTTGTATTTAGGTAAATGTAATTATCTCCATATATAAGTGCATGTTTAACCATTTCAAGTTTGTCATTAGTATTTATTTGAATTTGAATGTAAATTAGAATAATTGTAACGTAATTAATCATTTATTTTGTGTAATCCAAAAAAATAATTAATCTTTTAGCATGCAGGTTCTCTCTTGAGAGACCGTCTATAGTATAGACGCCTCGTAAGAGCTCAACACATATCTCCCTTTTAACTCACAAAACCACCAATCGGTTTTTTTAAAAACAAACATGTGCTCTCTTGAGAGACCGTCTTTTCCACTCTCAAAAGTCCAACCCAAATCTATATTTAGAATTGAACTGGGCTTTTGAAAGTCGTCTTTACAAAAGACAGTCGGGTCAGCCCAAAACTTGAAATGTCTATTGTATAGACGGTCTCAAGTAAGAATTTGTATTTAGCTTATGGTAACGTGTTACTGATTCAAAAACAGGCAAGACCGCTAATTGGACAGGCCATGGATGGAGGAATATTAAATGGGTTAGTTGATCCCCGTTTAGAAGGAGATTTTGATTCCGAAGAAATAATGCGTTTGATTGCATGTGCTGGTGCGTCTATTAGACATTCTGCTAAACGAAGGGCTAAAATGAGTCAGGTACTCATACTAGTTTCACGTTTTATTTTGATTATTATAAGAGAATCGAATCTTATCTGATTAATTAGAGAGGAAATAACAGTTTTTTGAAATATAATAGTTGCATGACACGATTTCACCGTAAAATGATGCATTGTACATGTAAGTTAAATAGTTTAATTAAAACAAATTATGATAATATAAGCTCCTTGTTTTGAGGTTGTCTCAATTAGAGACAGTCTTTCACAAGTAGCTCTTTTAGAAACATTCTTGATTTATCTTGGGATAGTTTATCTCACATCGATGAATTAAAGATGATGTGCACATTTTGTAGGTCATTGGATCTCTTCCTCTTACTACGAATTGGTTTAAGTATTAACACAAAAACTTGGGTGAGACCGCCTCACTTGTGAGACGCATCTTATTGGGCCGACCCAATTGTACATTTTTTTTATTAATTTTACAAATTAAAATGTTAATTTAAAGAGTTAAAAGACCAATTTAAAGATTTTAAAGACCAATTTAAGGATTTGAAATTGACATTTTAAGTCATATAATTTGATAATTTTAAGACTTAAAAGATCAATTTTAATACTTAAAAAATCAATTTTAAGATTTAAAAAACCAATTTCAGGACATCAAATTCTCATTTCAACTTTAAAATAAGATTTCTCAAACATTAAAGTTGATATTTTAAATTTTGAAATTAACATTTTAAGTCTTAAAATTGGATTTTTAAGTCTTGAAATTGTCCTTTTAAATCTTAAAATTAGTATGTTAGAATATTCTTAAAATGTTATTGGGCCTGGGCCGGTTGCACGGCTAAGGCCGTCTCACAGAAGACTAACATAAGTATTAAACCTCATCAGGTTTGCGTGCAGTCAATTACTCTCTTCTTATGGGGGTCTTGTTGTGTACAAGCCCAATAACAGAAACCAACATGACAATAAATCACGGATTTGAATCACAATCACCCCTCATTTAAAGTAGAATATCTAACATGGGGTATGAGGAGGGCCTCTACTGCATCTACACTTCTGGCCCAAAGGACCTCTTAAAGGGTGTGTTAGAGTACATAACATATCCTGAAATCTCAACCATCAGCATAACTTTTTGATTGAGTTGATTTCCCGATAAATCTTCAACGGCAATCAGAATAAACATACAAAACCGAAATATCTATTATCTAAATCAAATTTGTTACACAAATTACAGATTGTTAGAGCACTAGAAGGTGATGTTTCACTAGAGGACTTAAAGGAAGGGCCAAAGGCAAGAAGTGGTAGCACATTAAGCAACAGTGAGAGCTCAGAGTATGACTCAAATTCATATAACATTGACATGAAGAACTTTAGAAGAACAGCATTTAACAGTACAGATTATCCAAGTAGTGAATTTGGACATAACTCTGCTTCAAGTGAAGAAATGTCCACTAAAAAAACTAGCCCTAACCCAAGAAATTTTCTATAAAATCATTATTTTTTAATTTCATCATTGATTAATATTAAAGGAAAAATTACCGTGAATAATACTACCTTTTGTTAATTTCCCTATAATAATACGAACTTTTGATTAACCATAAATAATACCAACTTTGGGGGTTTTTTCCCACAATAATACCAATTTTAGTTTATTAACTAATTTACTCAATTTTTTTGTCATATAATCACTTATAGTTTGATTTTTAACATATTAGGTATATTGTAGGAAAAAACCTCTATAAATTCGTATTATTCATGGTTAATCAAAAGTTGGTACTCCCTTCGTTCCTTTTTGATTGTCCATTTTAAGTTTGTCCACTTTAAGAGAGAGAAATTTGAATTAGATTTTTGAAGTATATATTGAAGATAAAATATATTCACATGAGATCTTGTTAGATTTGTCTTGATGTAAAGTATTTTAATATATAATTTTTATAATTTTTTATGATGCGTACTTAGAGATATTAAAGCTTAAAAATTTCTAAAAAACGCGTGCAAAAGGTAAAGTGGACATACAAAAAGGAACGGAGGGAGTATTATTGTAGGAAAATAAGCAAAAGATTGTATTATTCCTGGTAATTTTTCCAATATTAAATATGAGATTATTGCTTCAAGAAAATGATTTGATTGCTTGTAATTATTTCTCTGTTTTTTGAATTTGCTACATTATGTAAATTGAAGTGAGAAATTTCGGAACGACCGAGGAGTAATTGATTATTATCAAAGGGAAATGTAGTTTTGTATTGTTTTATTTAAAAGAGATGGTGGCTACATTTAATTAAAGATAGAATGTATTTTTTAATGATTTTAATGTAAAATATTTGTAATTATCACAATTTTTTCAGAGCATAAGTATTTTCCACATTTTTTTTTGAAAAGAACTTACTTTGTTTGATTATTAATGGACTACATTAATACTTTATTTTGGTATAAACTTTAAATTCACAGACTTTATAAACCAATAAGATATCATCTTAAAAATATATGACAATAGGAGAAAGAACTTTTATGAATTATCGATGTGAGAAAATTCCAACGTATATCCCAAACCAGCTTTGTAAAGGATATTTTTTTTACCAAAAATTTATCCTTCTTTAGGGGTCTAGGTTATTATGTTGGGTTAGTACTTAGCAGTGCCAGATTTACATTTTCATCCCGAACATTTTTTATAAGATCGCTAAAAGTGAATTTTGTTATACAAAATTGTCTCAATTAACACATATCCATACAAGAAGCTCAATTCTTAATTTAGCTAGACTATTTAACTCAATTTAAATTATCTCACAATAAGACCGTTTTAAATGAGAATTTGTGATTTTTTTGTTATTTGAAATACATGACAAGAATTATCGGTGAACCTAATTGTTTCATGAAAAGTCATTTTTATCTCATTTGGAGAATATATACCATTTTCCAAGAAAAGTTTAGGGTTAAATTCTCACTAACTCATTCTCTTCCCTTAACCAAACTTGTAATCCGAAGTTTTATTTGTTCAAATAATCCCAATTGAAGTTTTATTTGTTCAAATAATCTCAATTATATGACTTGTTTTTTCATACGCTTGATATATCCTTCTCAAAATAATCCAACATTTTATTCTTCTTTTCAAAATACTTCTATTTTTTATTCAAAAAATACTTTTAAGAGGTTATTGTAAAAAATTATTGGATAAGTTACATGAAATTTTTTATTGAAAAATCAGAAATGGATTTGGGAGAGGTAATGTGCTAAGTTGCTTCTTCATTCTTTCTAATGGGTTGATTGGAATTGTTGGGCAGGGATGGTCACGGGTCCGGGATTCTATTGGATCCGCTTCAGATTCGCTTCTTTTTTAAGGGTCTGGGTTTTATTTTTTTAGACTCATCGGATCCGGGTCGGATCTGGATCTAAAAAATAATTGGCGGGTTCAGGTCCGGATCTAATATTCGAACCCTGAACCCGCCCCTTGGACCCTTATAAATATTAACTTGTCTATTTTTATTTGTCTTCTACGTATAAATTCTACCTCAACACTTATTTTCTTCTCATATAATCATAATATATAAAAATAATATATATGTTACTTGTTATGTGTTAACCAATTACCCTTATTTCATAGACTCGAACTAGTGTTTATAATAGAATTTAAGTGTATATAGGTGACGCTATGCGAGTTTAGATGTTAAATTAGTATTAAATATTTGTAAAATACAATAATAACTCTTTTACAAATATACGAAAAATATAATGACTTAAAAATGTTTCAACTTTGACAAATCAAAAAGACCTTTTTTAGACCCACTGAGGACCCATTAAGGACCCTAGACCCATCAGATTCGGAGGGTCTGGGTCCGGATCTGAAAATTTTGGACCCTTAGCGTCCGAATCCGGGTCTGGATCTCAAAAAATTAAAAGGGTCCGGATTCGGGTCTGGTTGGACCCGCTTCAGACCCGCCCCATGACCATCCCTATTGTTGGGCAAACACCAATATTTATACAAGCTTATGTCGGTTACCAGGGTTGTCTCGTTTATTTTTGGGCCCAGAGCAAAAGATAAAAAGAGCCCCGAAAAACTTAAGGCGTAGCGATTAAAATAAAATATTTTTTGTTTTATTGTTAATATTTAATCTATTTATATAAAAAGCACTAAGAACTCACATTACTTAGCAAAAAATGTTAGTTATATATAAATTTAACTCAAATTATTATCACTTATATACACAAAAATAAATTTTTTGGGCCCTAAAAATTTCGAAGCCCTGGACGGTAACCCGCTTTGCCCTTGCTAATCGACGGTCCTGTCGGTTACCTTAGGTTTTCTAGAGTTCTTACAAATTACGTAGCTAATTTTTGTCATCTTTTTTTGAATAATTCATTGAGATTTTTCTAGATTAGTCTATTATTTTAAATAACCAACATTATGTATTATATTTAAGAAAATGAGTCAGAATTTACTTTATTTTTAACAAAATTTTCTTGTGTTTGTACTTTGTAGTACTGTTTCGTTACATAATATTTGCTACATTTAATTTTTTTCGCAATCCAATGTAGTATTTTCTTCATTTATATGTCGAATTACACACATTTAAAAATTATAAAAAGTTTATATTGTGAAAGTATGCGATTAGACGATTCAAACAAGATCCCACTTGACTATATTACTTACATATTAGCCGCAATATATAAAATAAGCTTAAACGTTAAATAGTGCCAAAAAACAAAATGTAGCAAGTATTATGGAACGGAGAAAGTATATACACTTGATAATTTCCCACAATAATGTTGCACCCAAGTAGGGATGGCAATGGGTCGGACTCGGCTCGGATTATACATACTCCGACTTTGCTCCGGATAATAGTCGGACTTTTGTTTTCAGTCCACCTCCACTCGGAGTCGGATTATGCATACTCCAAGTTTGCCCCGACTCGGACTCTCGGATCTCCAACGAAGTCGGATGCAGAGTCGGATTATTATCAAACAGTATCGTTGTGATATTGTACTAATGATTTTAGCATACAAAATTAACAAAATATATTTTTCATATACAATTTAATAAATAAATATGTACTTTAATTTAAATTCAATTATAACAACAAAAATAATCCTAACTAAAATTTAACAAAGTTTTCTCGTATTTTGATTTGGCGTATTTTATTTCTCTTGCTTTCATTTGTCTTATCTTGATTCATTAATCTAAATAAAAATACCAAGTACTATTTCAAAATCGAACATTATAATTATTATAAGAGAGAGCTTGAATTAGTCACATCTAGAGTTTTAAAGGAAACAAAATATTAGTGTAAAAGTCAAATTCAAAGTCGGATGTCCTTCAGGGTCGGAGTCTCGGATTTTTAAATAGGTCCACCTCCGGTCCGTCTCTAACTCGGACTCGGATCGTAAAGTCGGAGTCGGATGTCTTTTTTCTCGGACTTAAATCGGATTGTTTTCCTCGAATCGAGTCGGACTAGAATCGAATTCGAACTGAATTGTCATCCCTACACCCAAGTTGTAAAAGTACATTCTTCAAAAAAAAAAAAATGTAAAAGTACATACTATACGAGCATTATGTAAAAATTACGCCTGAGAAAGATCCTATACCGTCCACCCTATTCGTCGGATATAAGCACCCCTTTACAAACTTCACTACTTCTTCTCCCACCCTTGCCCGAAACTTAAAGAGAGAAGATCGTCGCAATTCTCTCCAACCATTGCAGATCTCTCATTCAACAATGGCGCAGCCTCTTATAAAGAAGGATGACGATCGCGATGACGAATGTAACACTTTCTACCTTAATTTACTTCATTTTCAATTTAAAGTATAGATGATTTCTGTTCAATGTACTCGCGGTTTATTATTTTGAACAATTTTAATCTGCATTAAAGTTTTAATTGATTGTTGGATCTGTTGCATTAAGGCTAGAATCTTTACTACACTCAATGTGCTATAACTCAATTGAAAAGTTTTTGATCTAATGATCAATTAGATTATAGTTAGATCTAGTGATTTGTATGTAATTGAATGTAATTGTAATGTGAATTGGATCTGGAAAAATGTTTACAGTTGAATATTCGCCATTTTTGGGAATCGAAAAGGGAGCTGTGCTTCAAGAAGCTAGGGTTTTTCACGATCCTCAACTTGATCCTAGACGTTGTTCTCAGGTTTTGAAAAATTCTCAATTTTAAAATTGCTTTAATCTTTTAGTTTTTTTAAATTCACATTTGTTGATGTCGGTTGCATTTATGTATTTAGGTTATTACTAAGCTTCTTTACTTACTAAACCAAGGAGAAACACTTACAAAGGTTAGTACGTTAATTTGTATTTGATTGATATTTATTGAGATACACTTACAAAGGCTAGTACGTTATTACCAAGCATCATCAACTTTTCATGTGAGAGGACTGAGGAGATTGGTATTCACTGAGATTAATGAACAATATGTTAGATTAATTTCCGTTGTCTGTTACATGTTTCATTGAAATAGATTTTTTTGATGTGATCTGATGTAGGTTGAAGCCACTGAAGTATTCTTTGCTGTTACAAAATTGTTTCAATCGAAAGATAATGGATTAAGAAGACTGGTCTATTTGATGATTAAGGAACTCTCACCATCTTCTGATGAGGTTTTGTGTTGCAACTTCTATTCTATGATATTTGTTTTGTTCTATGATTAAATGTACTTGCATGATTTATATTGCTGAAATTTTTTGATTTCATATTGAAGGTTATCATTGTTACGAGCTCTTTAATGAAGGACATGAACAGCAAGACTGATATGTACAAAGCCAACGCTATTCGTGTGCTTTGTCGAATCACCGATGGAACACTCCTTACTCAGATAGAAAGGTACCTGAAACAAGCTGTTGTTGATAAGAACCCTGTTGTTGCGAGTGCGGCACTAGTCAGTGGCATTCACTTGATGCAGGTATGTAATGCATTCTCATTAGCTGTTTTTAGCATTTGCTATTTTGTTGTGCTCAATATGAATCATGTATTATGGTGGTTTTTTCAGTCCAACTCAGAGATAGTGAGACGTTGGAGCAATGAAGTGCAGGAGGCTGTTCAATCACGGGCTGCTTTGGTGCAATTTCACGCTCTAGCTCTTTTGCACCAGGTACCGAGTTATGCAGGCTAAATTTCTGTTGTTAATTTCTTGCTGTGCTAATTATGGTTTATTCAAACCTTTTTCTGAGAATATTTGTGATATGTAGAGTTAGGTGTAATGATAATTATGAACCCATTACTGAAGAGTTAGTGATTTACGATTAGACGTTGTAGTGGCAATTTAATCACTTCGGAACTGAAGTAAGTCCATGACTTTTTAATGACCTTTTAATCATTTCCTTATCTCAACAGTTGCTTAAGAATGTAGTTTGTATCAAATCGCCTTCCATGACAGGTAGGGATCATTGACCTACATATCCTACCTTAGACTTGTCTTGTTGTATATCTTCCAGGTCTCTTTTACAAATGAGAAAAAGATGGTCACTTTTTGACAGTGAAATATAAATGCTAGCTTTTCTAGATAACACAACTAGCACACAAGGTGCTTAAAAGTGACATAGGAGGCTGTAAAGAAATGAAAACATGCTCTTGAATGGAAAGATTAAAGATTATTGCGTAGTAAAGAGGTGTACGCCTATTTGGTGTATAGATAAATCCTATGTTTCAAAGCTCTGATCTTTCATCTTTCAAATACTCCGTCCTATTCACCCTAAGTGTCACATTTGACTTTTCACCATTTTTTAGGTGGTCAAATGGGACCACATGTGAATGAGAAAAAGTCTAGTGTTCTTAAATTTTGATAGGGGTAAAGTGGGGTTAGTAAGTCTAAAGATGTAAAAATGTTAAGTTTAATAAGGGTAAAGTGGTAAAATTAATATACCTAAAACATAAATAAAACATTTAGGATGACTTGAAAGTCGAATCAATGAGGAAATGTGACACTTAGGATGAATAGGAGGGAGTAACATGTTAGAAGAATCGGTTCCTTTGACTATCAGATTAAGTCCAAAAATGTTCTATTAAGAGTTTAGGAGAAATGGAGAATTGAAGTCGTAACTGCAATAAGTTCAAAATATTCCAAAAAGTTTAGATAAGTGGATTCGAGATGAAGTGAGGGAATACTATAGCTTGAGTATCTTGCTTTAAAGATGGATTCATCAGATTTGTGTTACATCTTCTTACGAAATGGAAATTGAAGTTTTAAAGTGGGAAGCTGTTGGTGGCCTACAACAAACTGAAAAAAATGTTAAATGATTTCCAGTTTGATTCCATTCTGATCTGTCTTTAGAATTATGAGTTGTATTGTTCAATATTGTCCATAAGATGCATATCATAAGTAAGAATAGGGAAAAATTGCCTAGAATAATTCAACCTATTTGTGATTTTCCTACAATAATCCCACTTATTGATTAACCATGAATAATCCCAACTTTGAGGGGTATTTTCCTAGAGTAAATCCGGTGACCGGATGACTTGCTATAGCAAGTTTTACTTTTTTACAAAAAAGAAAATAAATTAAAATAAAATGTCGAAAAAAATGTTAAAAAATATTCAAAAAAAATTTATGATTTTTTTTATTATTTTGAAAATTTTATGTAAAAGTTCAAATTTTTTCTCTAATTTTAAATTAATTTTCAATTTAATTTTTTGTTGAATTACCTTCTATAGCAGGTCATCGGGTTACTAAGTTTACTCTAGGCAAATACCCCTTAAAGTTGAGATTATTCATGTTTAATCAATATGTGGGATTATTGTAGGAAAATCACGAATAGGTTGGATTATACTAGGTAAATTTTCCTAAGAATAGAACTGATGATTATTCCATTCAAAATTTAGATGTATACCTAACAACTATGGTGATGTAATTATTGACCTCTCTTCTTCCGTTCTGTGTGTTGCACAGTGGGACAATAGCTTAATCTATTGAATTCTATAGTTATCTAATGTTCAAAAATGTACAATTCATATATCTCGTTGTTCACCCTTGGTATTTTGTTTATTTTGTGTGCTGTGAGAGAGTTGCTTGATGATAATTAATAAGTTGCTTTTTCTTTATAGTGCGAATTGTTTACCCAATGAAGCGTGATGCTCAATGCCATGACTTATACTCTAGAGTCTAAACTGTGTTAATTATCATGTGCCATTAGTTTTAATTTATTGCAAATATTTGATTGTTTGGTGATGCTTGTACAGTTGTACTTGAATTTGGAGTCGTTTAATTTTCTATATTTTTTATTTTACAGATAAGGCAGAACGACCGTTTAGCTGTGAGCAAACTTGTCTCAAACTTGACTAGAGGAGCTGTGCGCTCTCCATTGGCACAATGTCTCTTAATTCGATTCATTAGTCAGGTGCATGACTTATGTTAGATAACAGTTCCTTTGATATGATAATATGTCTATCTCATCTTGAATGGCCATTCATGTAAATTAGTAATTGCAGGTTATCCGTGAGTCAGGCAATTCTCAAGCAGGTGATCGACCATTTTATGATTATCTTGAAGGCTGTCTTCGTCACAAGGCAGAAATGGTTATTTTTGAGGCTGCCAGAGCCATAACTGAGCTAAGTGGAGTTACAAGCAGGGAGTTGACTCCAGCAATCACCGTCCTTCAGTTATTTCTTAACTCTTCGAAGCCTGTTATTCGTTTTGCAGCTGTTCGTACGCTGAATAAAGTAAGTTTTATAAATTGCTCTGTTACTGCCACACAATCCTGTGAAACTGGATGTTCTGAGATTCTTGTTTTACTATTTCGTCTTCACGCTTTTTGAGATTCATGTTTCACTATTTGGTCTTTGAAAAACATGATAACTCCTTTCTGTCTCCAAAATGAGTTTTGTTGTTTGGAAAATTTTTATTATGGCAGACCTTCAATGACTAATGACATTTTACTGCGAAGACGTTATCAGTGAAATTATAGCTCTTCAGTTTTTTTTTTCATGTTGGTTTCCGTGTTTTTCTGTTTTCTTCTACTATTCAACTCTGCTCAATATTTTTGAATGTACAGTTGTGTAGTTTCATTTTCTGTGTATGGTGGTTTTAGCTCATCTCTTGGTTTTCATCTCATTTCTGTTTTGTGGTTATCTATCCTCTAAGCTTTATGTTCTAATCTCATTTGTGTTTGATGTCTTTGCTGCTGTTCAGGTAGCTATGGTGCATCCCACGTCGGTGACAAACTGCAACATTGACATGGAAAGCTTGATTTCTGATCAAAATAGAAGCATTGCCACACTTGCCATCACAACTCTTCTAAAAACTGGTAATGAATCGAGTATAGATCGCCTCATGAAACAAATCACAAACTTCATGTCAGACATTGCTGACGAGTTTAAGATAGTTGTTGTGGAAGCCATCAGATCTCTTTGTTTGAAGTTCCCTCTGAAATACAGATCACTGTAAGTGTAATTTTTCATTGGCTTTTGAAGAAGTGCTGAATGCTTTCTTCACTTTGTATCTATTTCAGGATGTTTATTGTATAATAGTCAATGAAATACCTTGCCCAAATGACACAATTCAGGATGAACTTCTTGAGCAATATCCTCAGAGAAGAAGGTGGTTTTGATTATAAGAAGGCAATTGTGGACTCTATTGTGATCCTAATTAGAGATATCCCTGATGCCAAAGAAAATGGACTTCTGCACCTCTGTGAATTCATTGAGGACTGTGAATTTACATACCTGTCCACTCAGGTTAGATATAATATGAAAATTTGTTGGATTGTGAATCCCTTGCCCTTGATTTGCAATGTAATAACTGTGTGCTTCTGAGGTTTCACCAGATTCTGCATTTCTTGGGTGTTGAGGGGCCAAAAACTTCTGATCCCAGCAAGTATATTCGGTATATCTATAACAGAGTAATTCTTGAGAATGCCACTGTTAGAGCTAGTGCTGTGAGCACATTGGCGAAGTTTGGTGCCAACGTTGATTCACTGAAGGTATTATGTTTGGTTTTACTGTTTTTCACAGATTAACTAACTTGATGGTTACTAATGATGGTGGATTTTGTGTTGTGCAGGCCCGAATTTTCATTTTGTTGAGACGCTGCCTGTTTGACAGTGATGATGAGGTAATCTCATTTGCTATCCTTGCATTGTCTTTCGATGTATACTCATCCTCTTTGTCTGACCATGAGTCATGATATTAACTTAACAGTGAAATATAATATAGTGGGTCCATCATGCTATTACCGTGTCTAAATTATTTAAAAAGTTATATGAATTTCAAGGTTAACCTTCAGTGATACAATCACCCTTAAGGCTTAGCAATGTCATTGTCTGATTCGCCTCTATCTATCAAAAGTTTGTTTTATGGTATCTGGCTCCTTTGTATATCTGCCCTTTACGATTGGTGTAGTTTTTTAAAAATTATTGTAAGATATGTTTTTTCCCATGACAGTGATACAATCACCCTTAAGGCTTAGCAATGTCATTGTCTGATTGGCCTCTATCTATCAAAAGTTTGTTTTATGGTATCTGGCTTTCTTCACTAGGGTGGGTCAATTCTTAGGGCTCACAAGCACATTCCACTTGCTGAAACTCACTACGTTAACCATGGACCATTTGTAACTTGTGAGGATTCAAGCAGAGACTTCTAAACTTTTTCTTTGAACTCCTGCACACTGTTGGCTATATTTTTTTTTACAAACTCGTCTAAGAGAAAAATAATTTTAGATTGAGGCACTGGAGGAGCAGACTTATCAGATGAGGCTTAACCTTGAATTTTTTGATTTTACACCCTGCTTAATTTATGAACTACCAATAATTAAAAAATGAACATTGCTTATGATTTGGAGTTTATCACGCCTGCTCTTTAATGTCATTTCGTGATTCGTGCTTCATGGATAATGTTGTGACTGAGCCCAAAATATGAGAGCCCAGTGCACCTTCCAATAGTTCTGCTCTTTTTTGCCTTTTTTTTGTTTGACAGCATATTTGATTGATGGCTGTTGTGCTAATGGTAACTGACCATTTGGGGTTGATGACAGGTTCGTGATAGGGCAACTTTTTATCTGAATATGCTGGGAGGTGATGGTGAAGTAGCTGAATCTGACGAAGCTGCAAAGGAGTTCCTCTTTGGGTCCCTGGATGTTCCTTTATCTAATCTTGAGACTAGTCTGAAGAGCTATGTAAGCATACTTACGTTTGTTTTTTTTTTTCACTTTCATTTCCATTGAGAAATTGTTCATTTGCTTGATATCCGTGCAGGAGCCTTCTGAAGAACCTTTTGACATCAACTCTGTTTCCAAGATGGTCAAGTCTCAGCCACTCGCTGAGAAGAAAGTTACGAACAAGAAGCACCCTGGGTTGGATACTCCTCTTAACGCTTCAACAACTGGTGTTGATGCTTACGAGAAATTACTTTCCTCCATTCCAGAATTCTCTTCCTTTGGGAAGCTCTTTAAGGTCTTTTTTTTAACCCCTTTTTTGTCTGGGGGATGTAGGTAATTTTTTGTAAATTTTTTTAATCATAATTGATTATTGATTCTTGGCAGTCTTCGGCTCCCAGCGAGCTTACTGAAGCTGAGACCGAGTATGCAGTGAATGTTGTCAAGCATGTATATGATGGACACATCGTGTTCCAGTACAATTGTACCAACACTATTCCGGAGCAACTACTAGAAGATGTAAGAAGTTTGAAAGATCAGAAAATTGTTTTTGTGTTCTAATCTAATGTTTTGACCTTTTAAGCCATTGCCTTTTTGCCATTAGGTTAGCGTTGTTGTGGATGCTTCTGAAGCAGAGGAATTTGCTGAAATAGCATCCAAACCTCTCAGGTCTCTTCCGTATGACACTCCTGGACAAACTTTTGTGGCCTTTCAAAAACCAGAGGGAGTACCTGCTGTGGGCAAATTTTCAAATATCTTGAGATTTATTGTCAAGGAGGTATTTGTTTTAAAAATCTCTTTGATAATTGCTGTTTACCTTTATTTACATTTGGTTGTTTGCTACTGCTCCCCTGCTTTAGATCTCCACTGCATATTGGTAATATAGGATAATTACATTTTTATTATGTGATGTTTTGTTTGCACTTGTGAGCATTTTTTTTTACTTTGCTTAGAGTTTATTATAAGCATAGTACTTTTGATTCCTAGCATCACTGCTGGTATCCCAAATTCTTTTGACATGCTGAAAGCATGCTGCTTCATTCTCAAGCGTTTTTGAATCTCTCCTCAGTGAGATATACCGGTTGATGAGTGGCAACCAAGAGAATTCAGATTTTTGGCCCGGAGCCTTATGTTTGATGGGTATTAGTATATAGAATGTTGGTTTCTATCAAAGCTCTGTTTGATTATGTTTCTTCTATCATAGATTGACACACCTTATTTCATCCCAAATAAATCATGTACCTAATCTTTTGTGCCCCTGTTCTGTAGTCCCACTACTTTTCTTTTATAGTAATTAAAATATGCCTTTCATCTCTTTCATCCTATATCATGTATTTTTACGTTAAATCATCAATTGACAACCCTTCAATAAGTGCTCTTTTAGAAGTCAGTTTTTTGATTAGTGTTCAAATTGTGCATTGGATTGAAGAGTACTATCATCTCCCTATCCTATAACATGTACTCCCACCTATTCTAATCAAATGACTCATTTGGTTTAACACCAAATTTTTAGAAAAATGGAGATGGACCACATGGGACCACTTGAGAGTAAGGGGAAAAATAAGGGAAAAAGTGATAGTTTAATGGCAATTGTGTGAATAAATTGTACCCATGAGGGCATAAGGGAAAAGGTCACCAAATAAGAAAATGAGACATTTGATGTGAATATGCCAAAATAGGAATGATACATTTGATTAGATTAGGTAGGGGTACTTTCTATCAATACTATCAATTTAGAACCCTTAGTCTTCATGGCAAATTGTTTCCATATAGTATTATATATAGTAGTTGCCACCGTGGGTGGTATCAAAGAGGTAAGTTTGAATGATTCAGTTATATTTTTTACAGGTTGATCCATCTACTGGCGAGGCAGAGGAAGATGGTGTGGAAGATGAATATCAGCTTGAAGACTCGGAAGTTGTCGCAGCAGATTATATGTTGAAAGTTGGTGTTTCTAATTTCAGAAATGCTTGGGAAAGCATTGGAGATGACTTCGAGAAAGTGGATGAATATGGTCTAGGCCCTCGGGAGAGCTTGGCAGAAGCAGTGAATGCTGTCATCAATCTTCTTGGCATGCAGCCTTGTGAGGTACGCTAACAGGAATAACAACAATGCCAAAACCTTAATCCCAAAACATGTTTTACTACACGAACAAATAATATAACTCGTGATCTAAAAATAATGACAGGATTGACTAACTTAAAAATTTTCTGATTTGGTAAGTCGTGAATTGTATTGTTTAGAGATCTAGTGTAAAGATCTTTGAAACTACTGGTACCTTAAGGGTAGTCATTTTGGTGGTTCAAATATTAAGGTGGATAAAAAATTTTCGCATTTTTTCTCAATCACATAAACCATTTTCCTCCTTATCCTAAAACTTTCTCTTAATTCATCATCTGTCTTCACCCATCCTTATTGATTGTACTTGTATTTTTAATAACATTCTTGATCTCCATTCTAAACTTGAAGCGATGAAATTTGTGGGACAAACTCATGAAGTAGTTTACTAGGTTAGCTGACATCCCATCAGCCTCATTGAAAATGAAAAGCTCAATTTCCCTGGCTGTAGTCGATCTTTTAGTTTATCTCCCCAACAACCTCTTGCGGTGCATCGCATCATGTTTCTCTGGCAGACGACAAAACTGGAATTCTGAGAA
This sequence comes from Amaranthus cruentus, assembly GCA_019425755.1. Lineage (NCBI taxonomy): Eukaryota > Viridiplantae > Streptophyta > Magnoliopsida > Caryophyllales > Amaranthaceae > Amaranthus > Amaranthus cruentus. The sequence goes on from CM033450.1 coordinate 6,035,494, forward strand.
CACTTTTCTTTTGTTGATGATCTTCAGGGCACTGAAGTGGTTCCAAACAACTCGAGATCACATACATGCTTGCTTTCTGGTGTATTCATTGGAAATGTGAAGGTTCTTGTTCGACTGCAATTTGGTCTTGATTCAAACAGAGAAGTGGCAATGAAGCTTGCTGTTAGATCGGAAGACGAAACCGTCAGTGACACAATACATGAAATTGTTGCAAGCGGCTAAATGAAAATATGAAAGTGAATGTCGATTTTTTAGGGGAACGCTGTAGTGTGTCGCGGGAAACTATTTGTAGAGATGAGGAGTTTCCCATACAAAAGTAAAGCTTGTCTAGTCTGGCTCAGAGTGGGATTTGGTGATTTTGTTAATGATATGTGGACCAGAGTTTTAACCACCTCAGCTCTTACCTCAAATAGAATTCTACGATTCTTTCTTTGTTTTCTTGTTAGGAGTATCATATCATGTTTGAATCTGCCCATTTTTCCTAATATCTTGATATATATGTTATGTTCATTTTCCCAAACACATTAAAAATAATATTGTATTCTATTATTCCATTCAATAATTCCATGCACCTATTCCTCTGTTACTTGATAAATTTTACCAAGTAATTTTTATTTTTATTTATCCTGATGCAGTTATTCTATACAAGTACTTTTTCCAACTCCTTGTGTTTTTCTGCTTCTATTCAATTTTAGTTTATGTTTTATGAGAGTAGTTTGATTTATTTCTATATAAATTTAATTCACATACTTTTTTATAATTTCTAAGTATAAGTAATTTTAAAAATACTAATAGTAGATTAGCATTTCGATGCTCATCATGAACGTTTGATATTATGAACATGTAGTTTGTGATAAACATTTATTTTTCTTTTTAACTAATTTTAAAATGTGTTTATAAGTTGTTCCAATAATAATCAAGCAATAAATGAATTCAGAAATTAACATAGAAAAAAAAAAATAGTGTCGACTGACCAACAAAAAATTTTGAACGTCCATCAACTTGCGTGTTTGTGTTAGGTGCATACAAATACTCTAAAATTTATTAGTTACTCTATCTCTCCCCTTTGATTTACTATACAAATTCAAATAAATCTCACTAAACTTTACATAATATAGCAAATTCAAAGTGGCGAATGAGTACTTGATCTAACAAGCATGAGCTAGATACTAGAAACAAATATAAGCATTATCTATATACATTAACACTACAAATACACTTCATAGAAACTAGGTAGCAGAAACAAGCCAAGTTTTCAAGACTGCTCTATTATCCAAAAAAGATATTTTACTTTTTACGTCTAGTACTAATCTTATTCATCTAAAAATGACTGATGGATTATCGTCCCAAACACAAGAAACTAGTACAGTAGAGACAAATTTCTAATGGAAATCAAATACTTTATTTTGAAATGGAAAGAATAAAAATGACGGAGTTCGTCGCAGCAACTCTCGGTCCCAGCAGTTGAAGAACCTGGATCTTATATAACCCTCGCTCGAGCCGGGGGACTCTTTGGCCGTGTTCTCCTTCAGGGGTATGAGTTGCCGCCGTCCTTCCCTCCCCAGACCCTGACCATAATTCACTATGGGCGGGATATACTGGGTATGATGATGATGATGATGAAAGGGAAGAAAAATGAAAAATGTGATTACTACTCATGCACTACTTTCTACTATTCATAGAGATCATGTTCCCACAATTCTATGCATTCATCACTTATAACAAGAATTTCTTTATAATTTGTTCAAAATAAATCTTTTTGACCTCAAAATAAAGAAAAGAGCACGTCAATTTTTTCTTCCCTTCCTTTTATTCTTGATTTTCCCTTTCATCAAAGTAAAAGAATTTGATTTTCAACACCTTAAACAGACTCAGTTTTCCCTTTTGGCCTTAACCTCGAGAAACAAAAAAATGGTTTCCAAATATACTCCAAAAAAACACTCATTTCCACTTAGCATAAAACTTATCATCACCACATAACAACATCCTCTTCAAAGAGATGTGAACACTCCTTTGCTTCAAATGCATATATCTTGGCACTATTCTTCCTCTTAAACTAAAAGCAAAGTACTGAGGAAATTCTTTTACTTCTTCAATACTCCTTTGCATCCCTTCCACCAGATACTCAACCTTTGGCCACATATTATTTTCAATGCTATAACCAAAAATGGCAGGCAACCGCACACACGCTTTTATCGACTCTTCATAAGTAAACCCGATGCTCATTAAGAACTCAATCTTGGCCTCAAGCTTACCAACGCGTGTGTTTAAGAGATGAGCGTTAAGATTAGTGGGCGAGTTCAGCTTCTCGAGTCCTATACTTGTGAGGAAGGCGAGTGTCGGCTTCAGACAATACTCAACATTAGAAAACAAGAGCTCGGGGCAGCAGAGAATGAGTCCACGAGATTCAGGAATAGATGCACGAACCTCAGTAGCCAAGAAATGGAAAACCGGTTCAATATCAGCTGGCTCAAGCCCAGACAAGAAGAGTTTAGGGCAATCAGAAGCAAGTTCCGAAATATCACTGTCTAAGAAGCCTTTCGATTTTAGGTAGTTAATGATGGAGAGAATTTGATCCAATGTTTCATGAGAGCAAATATTGGTGGTTTTGGTATTAAGATCTGCAATGCCGAGGTTTCTTAGGTAGGTTAATTTTTCACGGTATAGTGTGTGAAAACGAAGAACGGTAGCCGGAGGAGGAGGACGAGGCGGCAGATGTTTGTAGCTAGATGTTCGAGAGCGGGAGTAACAGGCTGCAGGTGTAATGGTGTAGGAGAGTAGCATTTCTAAATTTTCCAGCCTGAGGTTCTGGTTGCCAGCGATAGATAAGAGGATAAGAATGGCTAATTAAAAGAGTTGTGGCCCCAGAAAATTTACTAGTTCAGAATTGCATATTGTTTTTATACAAAACAAAAAAAATTTAAATTGTCTCAAGGAAGACGAACATGAAAGCTCAATCTGAAATATCCAAAATATCACATAAAGTATTATTCAATAGCTTGTTAACTTTTACATACAAGCCAAACATTTGAAAATTTGTGAAACTTTACATTTGCATTATTCAATTAAATGGAAATATTATGGGGTGTTTGGCAAATGACTGATAGCTTATTATAATATCTAATTTGACAAGATGATCTTATTAACTGGTTTGACCAGCTGATTTTAAACTCGCTGTTATAAGCAGATTGTTCAAAAGGAGCTTATATATAACAATAAATTGTTTTACCCAACTAATTTACCAAACATTAGCATTAGATTGTTGGACCATCAAACCCTTCATTTGTTTCACAATTAGCTATTTTGCTAAACACATGTAAATTAGAACTTGAAACATTTTTATTTGAAATTCTGAAATGCAGACACTCCATGTCGTACATAGTATAAAAAAAAAGGTTTCATAGTATCGGCCGAGTTGTAAAGGTTTCAAATCTATCCAATTGATACTACCCACATTGTGCAAAAACCGTGTTTCGGGTGTTCAAGGGATATATCATTGTCTTTCGCAATGGTGTCTTCAATCAAAACATTAATAAACAGAAAGTTGGAATTACAGCAAATCCTAGATAAAGCTCAATATCATTATGAACAAATTCCAAACGAACATCCAAAGTGCACTAGGCAGAATCAAATCTAAGGTAGTTTTCATAACAGAGCAAAGCATGTACCCAAAAAGAAAGTCTTGTATAAACTCTTTCATTAATGTTGCAGGCACTAGATGCTTAACAATGAATGTCTTTGATCAAAAGGTGAAGTTTATTCAGCTAAACAACGCTTTTTAGCAGTTTCAATTACATCAAAATCAACATCATACGGAACCTGGTACATATTCTAGCTCGAAGAAGTGGCTGAGAAACCCATTTACTTTAGTAAAGATTCATTTTCTTTCTTCAATTCTGGCTTCAAAAAAGAATCCTACATTAAATCAAGATAAACAAAAGGGTAAGTCAATACAATCTGTGATTGGTAATTATCGGAAGTTCAATGAAAAATGGCTATACAAGGATACGTTACGCATTCGGATTTTCAACATCTGATTACTTCCAAATGCCAACAATTAGCTCCCATCTAAGCGGGCTTTTTGGGGTCAGATATACTTAACCTTACAATTTTTAGTAAAGATTAGGCTTTACTTAAGGTATAAGACCTTCAACTATGTTAAGTTGTAGAATTGATCACTATAAACATAAATATGTGACTACTAAATAGTAAACCACTCCCTTCTCGGCCTCTCCCCTGTTCTGCTAAGACAGGCTTCTTAACTGCATAAGATGTAGTTGAGTTTGGGATGGAATATCTTAACAAAGTTTTTTAAAACGAAGATAAGCAATGAAGTTCTCAAGGCTCCTCAGTAAAATCCACTAAAATACATTGCATTGGAATCTCAATCAACTAAATTGTCTCGTCACCCTCAAATCTTAATATCATCCAATGATCCAAATCATTCCATCTTCCAACAAAAGAAAATGAACTAAGCAGATATTGAGCAACATGATACATAAGAAATAGTACACCATTCTAAGCCAAGTTGGAATGTGAAACAAGCCCTAAAGACAAGAAAAAGCTTGCTCTCATTAATGGCACTTAAGTGAACCTAGTGAAGAAGATAAGGAATAGATAAAGTGGAAAAGATTGGATTATCTGAACTTTTGTATGCCATGACACAAAAAGTTTAAGATTTGCTAAAAGTTTAAGAGAAAATCTGTCTGTGAGACATAGTTTTAAAAGGCACGTCTAAGGCTAGCACCTTAGACGGGCAATGAGTTGGGCATCTTGACAGGGCTCGGTGAGACGATCTCTTCAGAAGAGTGCCTCAGAGCGCCTTATAACGCCTAAGGCAAGCACCTATAGCACCTTGAAGAGCCAGTTTGTTTTTAGCCTGAGCAGGAACCCACCACGTATATTATCTCTTTTCTTCTCTTCTGTTCTTTATTCCTGTTCCTCCTTCTTTATCTTTGTTTTTCTTTACGTCTAGGTATTTTTCTAATTTTTAAGGTATTTAATTTAGCTTTTTATGGGTTTTGAGGAGCCTCACAGTCCTCTTGGAGCCCAAAGTCTAAAATTTGGGCACCCTTAGACTTTCCGTGTACATTTAAAACTAAGCCATGAATGCTTCAACATTTGTTGTTGGTTCCAACCCCATATAAAGGAGGAGTTTTGTGGTAGATTTGTGACAACGAACTCGACACATCTTATGACATAAGCAGTATTAAAATTAACACAGGAGTGTCCCCTACATAGAGAGATGCCACTGAAAAAGGACAATGCAACGCTTTTAGATTGTTGTCCAAAAGCAGTGCACCACTTAGGCACTCACCACGAATAAGATGGGACCAATGAGTTGTATGTTCAGTGGTAATAGAGAGGTGTGAATTAGATTTAAGGAGATGCATATGAAAGCGTGGAAATGGGATAACAAGGGACCAAATCCCATGATTTCATGTATGAGAGTAAGATATTCAGTTGGAATTTGGAACTTGAGGGACAAAGAGGAATTAGCCTTCATTTAACAACCCTGTCAAGAATCCTTTTAACAAATGAACTATTTAGTCAATCCATTACATTCCATAACAATTCTCAACCAATTCTCATTACCATACCAAATAATGATATGGTGACTAATCCCACCCAAGTCTCGTACCAATCCAACCTGTATCCTCAAAATTCTTACTCCCAATCACCAAACAACACTAAAGAATAAAATATGTTAAAATATAATCCATTGAACAAGAGTAAGGTTGTCTAGATCGGAATCACATTGAGATAAGTATTCTAATATGCAATGCTGTTGTACACGATTAAACATGGTGAATTCATTAAAGAAAACCTGCAATCCTCAGTTGGCATTTCTCAAATCATTCAAACTCTCAATCATCGGATAATCCATAAGCTAAATCAATTAAACGAGTGTATATCAACGAAATCACAAATTCATAAAAGAATTGCGAGTTTTTTTTCAAAAATCATAAACATTAAATCACGAAGAATCAAATTTAGCCATAATAACAATTACTTGAATGATAAAAATGAACCAAACACGTTCAAACAAGATACATCATTAAAAATTTTACAATACGCAATAATCGATCAAAACTATTATTACATAAAATCGATCAATACTCAAATTTAGGGAACAATTAATTAAGGAAAGAGAAAGAGACTGACTTTAGGAAATACAAAAAGATTAGCGACGACGACCGCGCTAATGATTCCGCCGGTGATTACGGCGGTGCTGCTGAGCAAACTCCATTTTCTGTAAATCATTCTTCTGCCTCTCTCTATCTCTATACCTCTATGTTGCGTTTACTTGGATCGAGTTTGAGTACAAGAAAATAAAATTTAAATGAATAACTCGTGACAACCTTTTTTTTTTTTTGAGTGACGTGACAACTTTTTTTTGTTTTTAAAAAAGGAAAAATTACCCAGAATAATACGACCTTTCACTGATTTCCCAAGAATAATACGAACTTTCAATTAACCACCAGTAATACGAACTTCAATATTTTTTTACCGCTGGTATATTGTTTTACCCACAACCGGTTAGAATTTGTTTTTTAACAAAATTTTAATTAATAGACCAAGAACTCATCTTCTCTCATCTTCTCTCTCCTGTCATTCCTCTCAAAACCAGAGAACTCATCTTCTCTCACGCATCTTCCTCAAACCAGCAATTAACCACGAATTCAAGGCAAGATTCTGCTACTGATCCAAGAAGCTACTTCACTCGCCTATAATGGTTAGTTTATTGTTTCCAATTGCATAATTTATCCTCTAATTTTGCAAACACCCAAAAATTAGGGTTATTAATTTCGAAAATTAACATTTTCCATTTTTGATTAATACTTGTTTTTTAGTCGAAATTCTTTGTAATTTAGTGTTTCTTGATTGTTTTTAGGCTAATATGAATGATTTCATTACATTGAAGTTTTGGTATGGTGGGACATTCAAAAAAAGAGTGGTGGGTTTTGAGTATTTAAGTGGGATGTGTAAAACCATTTCAGTAGACCCAGATAAGATGTCATATTTTGAGTTAGAAGGAATTGTTAAAGAGGATGTTGGGGTAAAATATGACTTTTCTCTTTGGTATCATCTACCTAATGCTCTTAGCTTTGAGGAGGGGTTAAAGAAGGTCACTGATGATGCTTGTGCTGTGGAAATGTCTAAGATAACTGTTGAAACTAGAGCATTACCTGTATATGTAGTTAATGATAAAGATGATGGGTTGTTGATGACACAAGAAGCAGTAAGTGTTAGTAAAGGTAGTAAAGTTTGGTCCACTATTGGGAATAGGAAAAAGTTGACCCCTAAAAGAGCATCAAAGACTAAAGATTCTGCTGGTCCCCACATTATCAATAAAAAATTAAACAACCCACCTAGTGACATTTATGTGGAAGTAGAAAATCAGTACATACCCCTTCAAACCACAAACCTATCTTCAAAATTAGATCTAGTTGGTGATGAGCTAGAGTTTGACAAACTTGAACCTGATATTTCTGAAGATGAGCTGGATAATGATATTAGTGCTGAGTTAAGTGAAGGAGATGCATTTGAGGAGGATGATTCACTAGATCTTGATTATGAGCTTTCACATGATGAAGAAGATGAAGATGAAATTTCAGAGGAGTTTGTGCTAAGTGAAGATTTGTCATTCGAAGAACCAGAGCAAGTGGGTGATTCTGTTTTGAAATTAGGTGAGTGTAGTAACACCGAGGTGTTTTCTGAGTATGAAGGTAGTGATGATGAAGGTGATGATGCTACTGGAGTTCATGGTCGGATCGATTTTCGTAGATTCAAATGGGTTGTTGGTCAAGTCTTTAGCACCCCACTTGAATTTAAGGAAGCAGTAAGAAAATATGCGATTCATCAGGGAAGAAATGTAAAGTTTTGTTTGAGTGACAAGTCTAAGTTGAATAAGCTTGGTGTAAGGTGTATTGAAGGATGTCCCTTTAAGCTCTACGCTAGTTGGGATAAAACACAAGCTTCCTTTAGTGTCAAGAAAGTTGTAGGTGAACACACTTGCCAAAGAAACATGGATTCCAATCGTCAATTCAAGTCTTCTTGGTGTGCAGATCAGTTACTTGATTTATTCAAGTCAAGACCACACATTCCTTCTGCAGAACTAGTTGATATTGTTAGGAAAGAATTTCGAATTATCATTAGTAGGGGATTTGCCAAGATAAAGTATGCTGCACATAGGAGATTACATGGATCCATGAAACAACATTATCTTAAGCTCATGAGCTATGTTGGGGTTTTAGAACAAAGTAACCCTAATAGCCACTTTAGCGTTGTTACTGATCCAAGCACAAACCCACCAACATTTAAGAGGATCTTTGTTTGTTTTGAGGGGGTTAAGGATGGTTGGGTAAGTGGGTGTAAGAAGATATTGTGCATTGATGGTTGTTTTCTAAAAACATTATTGGGAGGGATGCTGTTAAGAGCAGTTGGGAGAGACCCTAACGAGCAAATGTATCCATTGGCTTGGGCTGTTGTTGAGGGAGAGAACAATGAATCATGGCAATGGTTCATTTCTGAACTGAAGAAATGTGTGCCTCATGACAATGGAAAAGAGTGGATAATAATATCAGACGAACACCCGGTAAGTGCACGGTCATTCCTTTTTTTTTTTGCTGATTATATGCTGATTAAGTGCACACTCAACGGTGAGAACCGGTCACTTGGCCGTAATAGTGGTCATTTTCAAAAGTTGGTGGCTGTAATTCATAAAAAAAAACTTTGCGGCTGTAATTCACAAAACGATCAAACTTTGAGGCTGTAATTCACAAAAGATTCTTGAAGATATGGATGATTTGTGAAGGGAAAATGTAGGATCATAAACAAAAATCATATAGCAAAATCATGTCCATTCAATTTTTATTTTTTGGGATATTCTACTTGGTAAGCACCAGGTATAACAAAATTCACAAAATAGCTAATCTTATTTGCAATTCTACCAAATAGCACTCAAGTTATGCAAATTAATCTGCCGTAGCGTTATTACCCAAAAAACGTTTGAAATCCGTTAAGTAGTGAAATTACTTAAATACCCCTGTTTTATTTCTTAAATAAAGGGTCTTCTTCCTGGTTTGTATTCTCCTTTCATTTGAATCCTCCATTGTCAAAGCTTGAAGGATTATCTTCAAATGTCTTCAACATCAACACACTCCAAAATTTCTTCAAAACCTCCAATTTTGGCGACAGACATGGACGTTAAAGAGATTCGCCTTGTTAGATGCAGGTGTGGGAATGGTCTTCAAGGAAGGATTTTGGAAATTAGGGTTTCTGATTCAAGCACTAACCCATTGAGATTATACTATAAATGCAAAGCTTGTTCCTTTTTTAGCTGGGTGAAGGAAGAAGACTTGACCAGATATGGAAGACAAATTAAACGGAATAATTATGGAGTTGAAATATCTTCCCAAATTGAAACAGAGTTACTGGTTCAAAGTAAGCAAATCAAGCAGTTGCAGATGATGATGAAGATTATGATTATTGTTGGTCTTTTAATTCTTGTAATTATCATTAAGAATTAAGATGTTGATTTGGGGGTTTATGTAAGCTAATCAAGTAGTTACTGCTTCAAAGGAAGCTTTCTTTTGTAATATTACCATCAGTTTTATTTCAATGAAGCAATATTATTAAGATATTCAAACTATCTTGCAAAAGCTTAATTATCATTAACATCCATTAATGTCTTCCCCAAAAGCTCATACAGTACATATATACTGTTTTCAGCATTAACATCCATTACATATATACATTACATATTGTTTTCGGCATCAACTAAATTAAACTACATATATACAGTACATATATACATATATACATTACATATACACAACTAAATTAAACTACAACTCTTAACCCCTAATAACAGGCTGTGAAGAGAATGCCCTTGTGATTGGTCTACTTCTTTTTGAAGGTTCAGCAGGCTGTGAAGATGGAGTTTCAATTGCTGTCTTCTTCCTCTTTTGCTTTGATGTCAATCCTCCTTTGCATGTTTTCACATTATGCCCATACTCCTTGCACCTACTGCACTTCACTGTGGTAGACCTCTTCCCTTTTCTGTCTTCATCAGCTGCTCTTCTTCTATTCCTAGCAGGTCGTCCAATGCTTCTCTTCAATGGAGGAGGCTTTATCACAGGACCTTCTCTCTCTGGCCAATGGTCTGTGTCTGGAATAGTCCTAATGGTGTGCTTGTATGCCTCCTTGTATGTCTTACAGCTGTACCACTCACTACAAAACTTGAGTGGATCTTGATTTGAATGTAGTATAGCCCTCACAGCATGTTTACATGGAATGCCTGTGATTTGCCAAGCGTTGCACAAACACGTCCTCTCAGTTAGGCTCACTGGCAATATGGACTTGCCATCTCTGACTTCATAATAGCCATCTCCTGATTTGTATGCCTTACATGTCCTAGAGTCAGAAATTAGTGTTTGGACTCTAGTACATATGTTTGGACATACATCGTCATCATTCCAACTTTCACTCCTTTCCTTTCTTGTAGCTATACGCACCATGGTTACTCTTCTAATACCTGTTCAACCAAAATATAATCAATGAAATTCTGACCTTCTAGCAAAATATAATCAATCAAATTAAATGTTTACCTTCTAGCAAAGTCAAAACAGGTTTGCTCCTCTCAACACCAAGTGTTGCATTAAAACTCTCTACAAAATTAGTCTTGTTTTCATCACAGCATACTGTTGGATCAAATGCATGCTTGGTCCACCTTGATTGATCACCAATGTCTGCCAACCATTCTCTACCTTTTGGATCAGCTACATCAATTGCCTCCATTGCCTTTCTGAACTTGAACTTTGAAGATGCATTTGCTGCCCTCCAGAACAAAGCATAAAGCAATGGGCCAGGGAACTTCTTCTTCCAATTAGCTGCCAGGTGTTTGCAACAATACCTTCTACCAGCTTTGGGCCACAACTCATTTAAAGCAATTTCAATTCCCTTTTGTCTGTCTGATATTATTGTCCAATTATCCCCCCTTCCACTGTCCTTCAACATATTCTTCAAATGCCATATAAAGAACTTCCATGTTTCTTGATCCTCACCAGACACTATTGCCCATGCAACTGGGAAAAGTTGATTGTTGCCATCCAATGATATAGCTGACAATAAAGTTCCACCATATGACCCTTTAAGGTGTGCACCATCCACCCCAATTAATCCTCTGCAGCCCCCAATCAAACCACTTACACAAGCACTAAATGCAATGAAAATACTACTAAAACTCAAAGGTCTATCAACTGCGTCCTCCCTATGCCATGCACAGTATGCACTTGACCCTGGATTTGTTTCCTTAATCATGTCCACATATCCAGGTAAATATGCATAACTGTCATCATGACCTCCATTAATTTGTTGGAGTGCCATCTTTCTCACCTTAAACACAGTACTTGGCTTCAAAGTTATCCCATACCTTACCTCCAGTAGCTCATTCAAACACTTGGCAGATATGTCATTGTTTGCCCTAATGTCTTCTATCAACATATTTGCAGCCCATTTACTTGTTACAACACTGTTATGAGAATCTATGCCCCTACATGTATGCACAGGAGAATCTATTTTTTTGATGGCCCATGTTATACCATCAGGCAGCCTACTAGCATGTAGTCTCCAATTACAGTTAATGTCCACACACTTAACAGTGTAGTATTTGTTGTTTGCCCTGTCCACTATGTATTCAAACCCATTTTGTATTGCATAATCTCTCACAACATCCTTCAAGTGGTTTTTATCAACAAATATCTGCCAAGGTATTAACTTGATGTTTCCCCATCCCTGATCAACATACATTTGTCCATTTTTAAATACCCTTTGAATATAGTTAACATCAACCAAATCATCACCCAAAGGGTTACCACAAATTGGGTCTTCATATGGTTGATAATCATCATCCACATATTGTATATCATCACCATCCACACCTGAAATATCATCATCAATGAAGCCATCATCATCATCAGAAGAAGAAGCAGTGGATGATGGCTGGTAATCATCATCATCAGAATCATCAATTGGTTCCTCTTGGGGTTTATCACTAACCCTCACTCTCTTCCTTTTACCCTTGTCTATTGATTTCTCTCTTACTTCCTTCACACATACACCCTTTCTGTTTGCTGTAGACCTTGGCATTTTTTTAGTGGGACCATCAACTCTTTTGGCTGGGGATTTGTTCTTAACAGGGGATTTCTTCTTCAAAGGGGATTTCTTCTTCACATGGGATTTGTTCTTAACAGGGGATGATACACACTCCATGTCAGCCCATTTGTATTCAGTTGCATTCATAACACCCACATCATGTAACACCTCATTATACTCACCTACAACAGGTTCCTGTATTGTAGGAACATCAAGCCTAGAACTTCTCCTGATGGGTAGCTTGCTACGAAAAGAAAGTGATTTACTTTGGTGTGTATTAGAGTAGTTCTGGGACTGTTCTGATTGGGGGGGGGTTCATTGGATTATGATCAGGATCCACCTCTTGCTGTACAGGGGTTGGATCAGTGATCGATAATTCAATGGGTTCTTCAGGGTGTACAACTTCTAAAGGTTGTGGAGGATTAGGATCCTGTAATTTCTTCAAACTACGCACAGAATTCATCAATTTCGTCTCAACTCCAACCTCGATGACATAAACAACTATCAACTCCTCAACAGTAAACTTCCCAAACATAGTAAACAAGTCATTATCCCAATCAAGCCATTCAACTTCATTGTTAAACATGTAATAAAATCGAGGTTGTAAAGGCATCTCCTTCCCAGCCTTCAAGCACTCAGCTTCCCAATCTAAAATTAAATCTAACAGAGTCTCCCTATCTTTATCATAGACAATTATATCTTGTATAACGTCATTCCATTGAAATCTAAGAACAACACGATCATCCATTCTAAAACAAATCAAAACCCAGCAACATGCATTCAACAACTGATAAACCCTAATTTCTAGAACAACATCAACCAACAAAAAAACGATTGTCATAAACCCAAAAAAAACCCTAAAACAGAGGAACAAAAAAGAAGAGAGAAAACTTACCTTAAAATCGTCTCCAAACTTTATATGAAAATCGAAGAACAAATCCAAGAAATCCAAGCCAAAGATCGATTCTTTGGGGTTAGAGAAGCGTAAATGAACAAGATGAATGGGAAGTTATGATGATGGGATGTTTGATGCCAGGTATTTTGCATTCAAATTAGCGTATTAATACGCATAAAATAGGAGGGAACTTAAGAAATAAAACAGGGGTATTTAAGTAATTTCACTACTTAACGGATTTCAAACGTTTTTTGGGTAATAACGCTACGGCAGATTAATTTGCATAACTTGAGTGCTATTTGGTAGAATTGCAAATAAGATTAGCTATTTTGTGAATTTTGTTATACCTGGTGCTTACCAGGTAGAATATCCCTTATTTTTTTTGCAAATTAATGGAACAATACAATACTTTAATTTGTCGTTTTAACTTTATAATATTTCTTTTTAATTAAAGTTGAAAGTTAATATAAAATATACACTTAAAATCAGTTAAAAATGAAGAAAACTTACTCACAATCGAATTCGTCTATCACATCGCCAATTACTCATTCGTAATTCGTACCCAACAAGAATTTCTGAACTCATTTCTTAATTCATGCGACTTAACTAACTCTAAACTAAGAATGAAATGACTAACTTTGCATCAGATCAATAACCAAACCAAACATTACTGAAATTGTGCTGAACGTGTCTCGATACAGATAATAAACCAATTTATTATTTTTCTTTTTTTGATAATTAACCAATTTATAATAGACTTAATAACCGAAGTGTTTTCTAATCTAACCCCTTGAATCATGCATAAACACCCAAATGATCAACTCTAATAAAATAATTAAAACCAAGAGACTTTTACTCGACAATTTTTTAAAGGAAAAATTACCCAGAATAATACGACCTTTCACTGATTTTCCAAGAATAATACGAACTTTCAATTAACCACCAGTAATACGAACTTTGACATGCATTTTCCAGTGGTATACACGACCTGTATTTAACCGGTACTACAGGTCATTTTTTGACCGTTGCTCAGCAGGTGTATTTCCTGCCTATTTTGCTGCCTCACTTCCATTGTTATCTTCCTCACATTCTTTTAAGAATTCTCACATCCTCCATTGTTATTTTTCCCCTTCTTCTCTTAGTACGTTTTCCCCTTCATCATCATCATCTCAATCTAGAACATCAATTGCAAATGGAATTCCTTTATGTAATCATGGTGTTCATGCTAAATTACAAGTAGTCAAAAAAGGAGTAAGAGTTGGTGAGAGATTTTATGGATGTGCATTTTGGCCTGTAAGTATATATTAGTGAATAGCTTTATTTTATTTTAGGAAAAATTCTAAAAAACTACCTTATCTATACCCATTTTTTAAAAAAACTACCTTTTATAAAAATTCTTGCAAAGAACTACCTTATGTAATACATTATTTTGCAAAAGACTACCTAGTACTTAAATCTGTTAGTTGACTGGTAAGATTAACCGTTGACTATCACGTGAGAGGCACGTGAGCTATTAAAAACTCACTTTTCTGCCTCTTTAATGTCGTAACTTCCTGCTTCTTCACTGTCCTCTTCAACTAAAATACTCACCTCCATTAAAATCATTTCTTCCTTCTGTTCTGCTCCATTAATACTCACCTAACCAGTTCTGCTCCAAACGTCCTCGTTCTCACCCTCTCAGTTGAAGATCAAAGTGTTATTGGTATGTACTACTGCTCCATTGTATTTTTTTATTTTTTAGTGTATTTTTGTATTTTTGTATACACTGAGTTTATACACTGATTTTGTGCAGCAAAATCATACCAGTAAGCAAATGTGCAAAATCAGTGTATATATGCTGTGTAATATGCTGTGCATATATGCTGTGTATATTCCAAAATCAGCAAAATCAGTGTATATATGCTGTGTATATTCCAAAATCAGCAAATCATATACCAAAATCAGCAAATCATATACCAAATCAGTGTATATACAAAATCACTGTATATATGCTGTGTAATCAGCAACAAATCATATACAAAATTCACCAGCAGCACATTCACAAAATACACCAGCATACAAAATCAGCATATACCAGTAATCAAGCATATATCCAAATAAGTTATATATAAATCAGTAAGCATATATACAGCAGCACATTCATATGCACAGCAGCAACCAGTAAGCATATATACAAATCAGCATATACCCAAAATCATATATTGAAGCAGTAACCAAATTCTCAATACCCAAAATACAAATTACCCATTTCATTTATCATAAACATGTTACAATACTAATTAACTACTACAAATTCTCAATTAATTCATAAACTTCATTGACTAGCCTTGCAAATGGAGCTCCACACCCACATTTCTCGGGCTTCGATGTTGCTGTTGAAGAAGGCGAAAACATTAGTGAGCAATTGAAATAGATATAAATTGAAAGAATTAGGAAGAAATGATGAATTGGGGTTAGATTGATTTTAGGGTTTTAGATGTGGAAGATGGAAGAAGTGAATGGGATGTTGCTGTGTGAGTTACGACATTAAAGAGGCAGAAAAGTGAGTTTTTAATAGCTCACGTGCCTCTCACGTGATAGTCAACGGTTAATTTTACCAGTCAACTAACAGATTTAAGCACTAGGTAGTCTTTTGCAAAATAATATATTACATAAGGTAGGTTCTTTGCAAGAATTTTTATAAAAGGTAGTTTTTTAAAAAAATGGGTATAGATAAGGTAGTTTTTTAGAATTTTTCCTTTATTTTATGTTAATTTTTAATTTCTTTATTAATTAGGGTTCATGATTTTATTTTATTTGTTGGCACAAGATTGTAAAGTTTTTAAGTGGGAGAAAGATGTAGAGTATTCAAGTGGAATTTCTTCTTGTTTGGAAGAAGAGAAGGCTTTGTTGATTGATAAAATAAAGAAATTGAAGGCCAAGAATGCAAAGTTGAAAAAAAGTGAAGCAATGTTGAAGTTAAAGGTTGTTAAACATGTAAATGCACAAAAAGCATTAAGTTTTGTGCTTGTTGCATCATGGGTTTTATTTGGATTGTTCTTATTTATGTTAAGCTAAGTATAAGAAATAGCCGAAATGTAATAGCCGAAATGTAATGGAAAAGTTTTAGCTTGTTGCATCATGTTATGGAACTTCAATGTAATAGACGAAATGTAATGGAAAAGTTTTACAAAGTTGTCTTCTTATCATTAAAAATAGCTACAATCCATACATGTTATACCCGAAATGTTAACCTTACATATTCAAGCATTCCTTACAAAAGTACTAAATTTAGTTCCTAAATACAAAAGTTCTAAATTTAGTTCCAAATTAAAAAAGTACTAAACTTAGTTCCAAATTACACATTCAAAAGTACTAAACTTAGTTCCAAAACACAAAAGTACTAGATAATGCAACATCAACTGTTTGTTGTCGATGCTTGAGTTGATAATATTTCATTCGGGTTCTTTGACTTTCCCCTAGTAGTAGTAGTGATACCACTCCTTCCACTTGTACTACTACTCTTACCTCCTCTACTGCCTTTTCCAGTTCTAATCGTCCGGTTGCCTTTACCCAAAGAACTTGGTTGTGCAGACATGTTGTGATGGGATAAAACGGGTGTATTGGTTGCAACGTCAACAACCTTTTTTGGTCTTCCCCTACTTCTCTTCGATGGAGGTGGTTGCTCGATTGCTTTACCCTTTTCGGAACACTTTCTCTTGTTATGTCCTACTTTGTTGCAAATGGAACATGTCATTTGAATGCCGTGTCTTGAGAGCTTTCCAGGCTTTTTAGGATCTTCATGCGGACCCTTGATTCGATTTTTTCGTGGTCTACCAGGACCAATCTTGATTGGAGGAGGATCGATCGGTTTGTCAATTTTAGGCCAATGCCTCTCGCCAATACAAGGATTGATGTTTCCTTCATAGGCTCTCAAATAAGCCTCTTAGTGTAGCACAGATCAACGTATGACTCAACCTCCTTACGCAAGTAATAAATAGATGCAACTCCATGACTACATGGAATCCCTCGTAAATCCCATTTCCTACATGTGCAAGTCTTTTTTTCAATATCAACCTCTAAAACATTCATATAATGCGATACTTGAAAACGAGTTGATGTTGAAGGAATGACAGTGCACTTAGCGGCTTCTTCCTTCTCTCTGTCTAACAATTTTTGTATCTTTGGACATAACAAACCCGTCCACTTACCCAATGCCTCTTCCTTTTTATTAGCCCTCCTCTTCATGAGCATTGATCTAATTTCCCCTTTGAATGACTTGTTCCAATTTGCGTAAATGTGCCTAGCATAATGCCTATGCTCTGCTTTTGGAAGCTCTAGTTGGACTGCCCTCAAAATGCTCTGTACAATGAGTATTTGCAAACCAACACAGTATATATCAGTATGTATCTATGTATTTATCCAGCAGCATTTAATCAACAATGTATATATGTATTTATCCAGCAGCATTTAATCAACAATGTATATGCAAACCAATACAATATATATCAATATATACAGCAGCATTTAACAACAATGTATACAGCAGCATGTATATCAGTAACAATATCAGCATATAATCAGCAATGTATACAGCAGCATGTATATCAGTAACAATATCAGCATTTAATCAGCAATATAAACCCAATGTATCAGGCCAGACAATACCGGCGAAGTTGTACGAGCCAGATTGACAACCAGAAAATGGGATAACGAACGACTAGTAAGTTTTGTAGCAGCACATAGCGATTACGAGATTACGAACCAAAATGGCCAGGCCAGAGTCATATCAGGCCGAATCATGCTCGAAATCGAACTCGATCCGACAAAACCGACTAAACCAAATAAATTTTAGATCGAATTGCTTCAAGCCGAACCAATTTTAACTAGAAGTATGATAGACTCATATTCAATCATCTTATTATTTAATCTAATAAAGTGATAGATATTTTAATAAATTAAATTTTATAAATACATGGTTTCATATATTTAGAGTTAATAATCAATGGACAATGGTCAATGTATATAATCGTATTAGATGAAAATTGATAGAACTTTATAATTCTAATTTCCGGTCAAACAAGTAAAATTGATAGAACTTTATAATTCTAATTTCGATCGTATTCGACAAACCAACCATTTATTACGATGACAACGGACACGATTACACTCGACACGAACTTCAACATACCAACCGATGCTAACCAGATAGCTCGAATAACGATCTTCAACCGAACGCGACTACCGACTGACGAGTGTGACCGTCGTAACACAATCGAAAAATAGTCGATCCGGAATACAACCGAACTGAATGACACCGTTGAAACCAACCGACATCAATGAACACCTACGATTGGACCAAGTTTTTACCTTTGACTTTCCATTATTCTGATTTCCTCTTTTTTTGAGTTTTTTTTTCTTTTTCCTTTTTTTTCCTTTTTTTTTCCTTTTTTTAATTTAATTCTTCATCCCCAATCATCTTTCTCTCTCTTCCTCTCTCTTCTCCATCATCTTCATCCTCTTCATCCTCCATTAATCTTCAAAGTCACCATTAATCTTCAAAGACCCAATTTCTCTCCAAAATCTAAACCTTAGATTTCTTTCCCCTTTTCAAGAACCCTAATCAAAGAATACCAAATTGGAAGGGATGAACCGGATAATCTAGGTTCAATTCATGTAAACCTCTTTTAATGTTCAAAATTCAAAGTTACTGGGTATAATAATCAAAGAAAACCCACAATTTTCTACTGTTCGAATTAAACCCATTTGATTTAAGGTATACTCACTTCTGGCCTTCTGGGTATAATAATCAAAAGAATACCAAAAATGGAAGGTTCCAGAAAAGTTATTCCCATTAAGTTTGATTCTTTGATCTTTGATTTTAATTATTTGGGTCTTTGAGTATTTGGGTCTGCAAAATTTAGCAGGTAAAGTGTAATTGGTTGACATGTGAGAATAGTATTCAACTTCTCCGTAAAACAAGGATCTGCAAAATTTACCCATCGGATGCCCAAAAAACCTCCTCTTTCACTTTCTGTTCCATCCACCATTGAATCACCGCTTCTCATATGTTGCTTCAAATGATGAACATGGTCAATGAACGAAACATTTCAATTTTACGCAATTCACAAAAAAGCAAAACAGAGAAATTGAATAAAATTATCTCAATACAGATTCTAAAACCCAATAATTATACGCAAAAGTTGCTAAATTTAAGGTACCTAGAAAAATTAACAAACAAAAAACATTAAAAAATTGCTAAATTTAAGGTACCCAAAAAGAGAACTTGAGCTAAGATGAGCAACAAGGTGCCTTGTAGACTGAGTTTTTGGTGGCCAAAAATCTGCATCCATTACTTCTGCTTCTGCTTCAACAGGAATTGAACTCAAATGTACTAATGAACTCGGACCTTCAAAATGAAGTGAACTCAAAAATAGAAAACTTTAATATGCAACAGGTTCGAAAAATCCTTCTATATTTCATTATAATGAATGAATTTTACCCATTGAACATTAAAAAACAAATCCCTTGTAAATGGAGAAAAACAAATCTATCTGTTGCCAAACCCAGAAATCATCGATTGAATTTAAATCTTCCATTGATTGAAGAGGAAAATGAGAAATTAATAAGAGAAAGTTACTCAAACTTTTAATCTTCAAAGTTACTGGGTATTTGCATAAACCCAGAAAAATGAAACCCACTAACTTTGGATTTCCACTGTAACTTTTAATCTTCAAAGTTACTGGGTATTTTTCTGGATTTCATTAAAAGAGGTTTACATGAATTGGGTCTTTAAAGATTAATGGTGAGAAATTGGTATTCTTAGATTATCCAGTTCATTCCTTCCAATTTGGTATTCTTTGATTAGGGTTCTTGAAAAGATGAAAAAAAAATATAGGGTTTGTACTTTGAAGAGAAATTGGGTCTTTGAAGATTAATAAAGTGTTTGAAGTTTATTAGGGATGAAGAGGATGAGATGATGGAGAAGAAGGAGGAAAAGGATGAAGAGGATGGAGGAATTAAATTAAAAAAAAGGAAAAGAAAAAAAAAACTCAAAGAAAAAGTTAAAATAAAAAAAAAGAAAAGTCAAAGGTAAAATGGCTGGTCAACGGTCATAACCGGTCATCTGGCTGTAATGGTGGTCACTTTCAAAACTTGTGGCTGTAATTCATAAAAACAAAACTTTGCGGCTGTAATTCACAAAACGACTAAACTTTGAGGCTGTAATTCACAAAAGATTATATCTTCAACATTGCTTTATTTCATCAAAATACTTCCTTCTATCCACTTATTTCTCGTTTTCTATTTTCACTTAATAACTGTCAAATTTAAAAACCAAAAAATCTACATACTCCAACAAAATCAATCAGATACATGACCATGTATATTATACTCTCTCTGTCCCTATAAGTTTGCCAACATTTCTATTTTGAGTCTTACCTTATGTTTTGAAACATTTTTTTGTCCCCACCAATTTCTTAATTTATATCTACACATCTTTTACTCTTCCTCTTAATCTTATCCATATTATCACCACTTTTAAATATTTGTATAATATTCCATTATATCAATCTAATGGAAATAGAGGAAGTATATAATACTCTCCAATCCTCTCTCCCAGAATTTGCTAAGAAAATAATTTGATGGAAAAAATACATTGAGATGTAGATTATGTTAAAAAAGACAAAGAATTCTTATTCATCTATAGAAAAGTTGTCTCAAAACTTTGAATAATCAAGGATCTCTTGGCATGTTAAACTCAGTGGAACATGGCAATCCGAGCAAGCTTTCAAGCCAAAACTCACAATTACAGCAAAAATAAAAACCAAAAACTAAATCATTAGCATCTCAAAGGGTTTACAAGAAAAAAGATACAAAATAATAAATTTACAATATTTAGTAGTTGAGATCAGACAGAGAAGATTAATAATATAGAAGTATCATTTAGGAGTGAGTAGCTGTCATTACAGATTAGATTACCCGCCTGTGTCCTCCAAAAGCCCAAATCTGCAAGGAATAAGCAAGAGAAGTAGAATAAGCCAACTTAATTTATAGGGAACTTGAGTGAACGAACAGTTTTGATTACTGATTACCCTAAACTCCGATAGGCCATAAGCAAGAAATCTTGCATTTATAGAAAAATGCTACCTATTTAACAGGAGGAAACATTACATACGAGTTGCAGGGACTCAAAGAGCAACAGGAGAAAAGGAAAAAGATAATGGTTATAGGACCAATTTATAAACCGATAAAGCAAAGTTCTCATCAATTCGTGGCATGATCACACCTGATAGGTTCATGCATGATGGTTGAAACGCCATAAAGTTGGTGTTTGTAAGCATATAGTGCAAAAGCAAAGTCGCGTTGCATGTATCGGCCGCGTTATGAAGGTTTCAAATTCACTGAATCGATATTACTCACGCCAACAAGGTATAAAAAAATCGCATTTTAGGCCCATAATTTGGCTGTATGACAACCGCACAGCAGCAATGTGTCGTTGCCACAATCATGACCGTTATCGCATTTTTGCAATATGCAAAACACACACCTTCTACTTATAAAAGGAACAAAAATACAACAATTAGAAAAAAATTATCTGAGAACACAACAGTGATTGCCTTACTGGTCAGTACAGGGTAAAATATTACTGAAAACATCCTCTATTGTGTAAATCTATAGATGCCACTCAAAGAATACAACTCATCATGAAACTATCTGTTCAAAATTTGTAAGGAAAATTTCAGCAAAAGAAGGGCTCAATGCAAGACTTCAGATTTACTCTCAGGCGTGCGATTGCCTGAGTGCTACCTTAATCCACCTATGCTGACAAGTGACTTTGCCTGCATATTAATGCTTACAAATTAACAATATTATCTGTATGTCAAGGAAATGGTAGTTAATAGTCTTCAGGTTCTTCCAAACGATTAAACGCAGGATATGTTAAACAGGAGAAGGGCTTGTCTCCTAGGCAAGAGATACTTGCAATGACTAATATGGCAAAAAGTGCAATATTTCAGCATATTAAAGGCTTAACAGTCAATAATATCATTTTCTCGTCAAGGAAAAGATAGTCCAGGCTCTTCAAGCTATTCTAAATTTTAAAATGCAAAACATCATACGAAAAAGGGCTTGTCTCCTAGATGAGAATCATACGCAGTACTATACTGATACTTGAGAATTAGACTACATTGATGTTTTAAGCCGACTAGAAGCCTTGTCAATTGATTTTTTCTGTTGCTAAAGGATAACTCATCACTTAAAACAAATAGCTTTCTTATGTTACTTTACCTGGATGCATATCCAAGTGTTGGTGTTTAAGTTCTAACACGTGTCCAAGAGTCAAACTCTGCAATGCCTGAGCTTGTGGACATGGGGACACTATCCGACATTTGGACATGCAAAATAACTTTATACAAAAAACTAGTATTGTATGAACCACTATTTTGTTAAAAGAATTAACAGATATTAAAATTTTAATATTTTAATTTGTTGTTGAATTGAGAAGGTAAGGAGGCAAAGGGAGAGGGGACTTCCCCACATATTCACTACAATTGAATGTCAAACACTCACACTTACAAGTTACCTAGACTTATAATCGGATAGAAAAACCACACATAAAATTTATGCATCATACATGATGGAAAGAAGAGCAACTAGCAAGATATCAAGACACAATCTATGTAATTTGGTCATTCTAGTGAGCCAGTGAATAAATAGCATAGTACTCAACTAGCAAGCCAATATTCAGAATTCCCATTAAATAAATAGACCAGAACAAACATATGATAACATCTGATTAAGGAATTCAAAGGGCTATCATATTAGATTAGCTATTGACAAAGAACCAGAATTTGTCTTGCAAAATCTTGGGAGAGCTATATGTATCAATATATTTAAACTTATGCCTAATCAATCAAAGACTAGTAAGCAGAATTTTCATGTAATTCACTAAAATTATAAGATGAATTCAGGCTCAATATATGTTAAAGATAAAAGGCTTACCTTTAAGTTAGTGTCCCAACTTCCAGTGCATAGGGCGCTCCCATCAACTGACAGTCCTAGACAACTGATTCTTCCAGCATGTGAGTTTTGAAGTGATCCTAAATTTAGAACCACCTATAAAAAGCAAACACATTATTTCTTCCAGCCGTTATCATACTATATAGAGCAGACAAATTATATTGATATTACACCCGCAAGCAGCAACAGCAAATAGGTCAGACCGTCAGATTGCTGCTTGCAGACAATGGCGCATATGGAAAACAAATAAACCTCCAGTGAAGGGCAGTTAAGGGTCAACAGTCATAACTCTCAGGCTCAAAAAGGAAATAGTTCATAAAAAAACTGGCGTACCAGACAATGTTCTAGCTGTTTGAAGTGATTCAATTTATGGGTTTATCTTAAACATTTCAGATTTTAGAAAGAACAAGATAGTCAACAATAAGCCCACAGTAAGCGCCGTTGTAATGCATCATGCATCATGCATCATGCATGTCTATCATGGTAAGAATTCAAAACAAGTATAAAGACAACTATAATGCCTACCTTTGCCAGTAGTGTGTCCCAAACATAACAATCACCATTTGAATACCCAGCAAAGAGAAGTCTTCCAGATACGGAGAAAGCTATGGTTGTCACGGGAGGAACTTCATTTTCACTATGCGGCTGGTAGTATACCTGAAGTTGATGCCCAGTACGAATATCAAACAATCTGCATGTGCCATCTTCTGAACCAGTGCCAAATCTGTTACCATCTGGGAAAAACTTCACAGTATTTACATCTCCCTCATGGCCGTAAAATGTCCGCACAGCACGACTCGCAACACGAGTATCCCACAATCGGGCAGTAGAATCACACGAACCAGATACAAACATTTTACTATTTGCTCTGCTTATTGAAATGCTGAAATATAGAGGAAAGAACAGAACACATCTGTATCAATACAAAAGTATACAAAGGTAGCATTCGGCTTCAAATTATATAAATACAAGTACAAAAGAAAAAAGTGAAACGATAAAAAAGACAACAACATATACTCTAACTGAAGAACTACAAGTATCAATAGATTAAACTTAAGAGTCCAAAAGGATAGCATCTTCACATAATTTATAGGCTATGTTACTCAAACTCTTCATTTTGCTTCACGTATTCATGTCTGATCCCTGATGTTCGGACATTGGTAGGGTACCTAGACACTTCATTTTAGGCGTAAAATTGAATATTTAGACGTATCCGACACTTAGACACGTAACAATATCCAACATCAGTACCCAGGTCCAAGTAACATAGTTTTTAGGCAGTCAGAAAACTTTGCTGATTTGTTAGTATAATCAAAGCTCTTATCATATAGCTTGAAATTGAAAATTGTTATGATTGAGTATTCAACACAAACCAAGTGGTACTGTCTAAAAAGAATGACGCAATAAAATTCATTCTTGATGCTTATTCAAAATGATCAAAGCTTTTGTCCAACTTAAATCCTTTTATTTGACATTCATTTACACCGTGCTCACAAACTTAATTTACAAGTCAATTATATCAGCATAAAAGCTGAAGTCTGATTCATTCTGTTGGGCAAAATATGCATAATTAATTCTTACACAACTATTATTAA
Organism: Amaranthus cruentus; assembly: GCA_019425755.1. Lineage (NCBI taxonomy): Eukaryota > Viridiplantae > Streptophyta > Magnoliopsida > Caryophyllales > Amaranthaceae > Amaranthus > Amaranthus cruentus. The sequence continues at coordinate 6,060,142 of CM033450.1, forward strand.
AAAAAGTAAAAAAAAGAAGTAGCAGCTACGTTTATGGATCAGTAAGCTTTATTGTCAAAGGCTTTTTTTCGGATTGTAGTGTTAAATTATCAACAGCTTCCAATACATATCATCAATGGTTAATGCATTGCAAGAGCCAAAACTAGGTACAACAAATGGGGATGCCGTGATAACTCTCAGAAAAAGGAGATTGGGTAATAATTCAATGTAAAAGCACCAGTAAGAAGATATCACAAAACAAATGCAATTTTGAAATGCTAGTATTATAGGGAAGCAGAGCTCTACTGAAAATAAGATTCTACTCGAGTACCTCAAAACATCAGAAGTATGCCCAGACTGAAATTCACCTCCAAACACAGATGTTCGTAGTCCAGTAGTCGTATCCCACAAAATGCAAGTCTGATCACCAGAACTGGTAATCAAGTGGGTGTCTTCATCTGGAATGTATTGACAGCAAGATACATACCCCTTATGCCCACTAAGAGTTTTTGAAACGGGCAGATTTCCTTCTCTATCAGTGGTAGAATTTAGGTTGAATATTGAGCAAACACTATCCAGACCTCCACAAGCAACTGATTGACCAGTAGGGGAGAAAGCACAAGTCATCACCCATGCACAAGGCAATTTGATGGCATGAGTCTTCTGGCTTGTTAGGGCATTCCAAACTATTAGCCTCCCATCTTGAGATGCACTGACAATTCGATTTTTCTCAGGGGTCCAATCTAGAGAATACACCTGGACAGCTCTAATAATTAATTGCAATACCATGATTGAACGATTATAAAATATTTTTAAATGGAAAAAATTTGGTCGCCAATAATTGGCAGATCTCCAGGTTAAGTTCATCAATTCATTAGCAATTAATGTGCAAGGAAAATATTAGCTGAGTTCCCAAAAAGTACAATTAATAATAGAGTTCAGAATACATTCTTATTTGCATTAAGTATGAGAGGGCATAAGGGTCAAATTCGGATAAAGGATTTTATGGAGAAATCAAGTCATTAGAAGATGAAAACAATGTGACAATTATTTTCCCCATGGGAGTATAGCTTAGGGAACACTAAGTCCTTTAGTTTAAAACATCATACGCAAAGTTCATAGGATTCACAATGCCACAATTTCATACAAGGGTAATCGAATTATTAGAAACAATAGAATATCAAATAGATTACTCGCATCCAAAAGAATCCACATACTCCCATAATAGTCGGAGTTCATTTTGGCTAAAAGCATACATTAGTATCTCTCCACTAAATTATTTGACATTTTAGTTGTTCGGAATCCTATTACATTATATAAGTAGCTTTATGATATCGTCACTAAGGGTGCTCTATATACGCCTTGTAAAATAAATCTGAAGAGTAACCAAGATTGAAACGAACAAGAAAAACACAAATTCCAAGTTTCCAACTAGGAATACCATGGGTGGATAATTAAGGATGTAATTTAAAACTATAAGCACTAACCACCACCAGTCACATAAGTTCAACATCAACAACAATAATGACAAAGACTTAATCTTAACTATATCGGGTCACTATATGAAACAAAATAAATTACCACGAGAGACCATCACTAGTAAGGAATGGACCTTAGTTGGCCCTTACCTTATGTTTAATACCAATCGTCAACTAACAGCATCCATACATATGGTCATCCACATATATTCCCCTTCTATATTCATTTCTAGTCATTACCATATATTTCTGCAAATCCCAATTTTTCATATCATTCCAAATCCTCATTTCATTCATTCATATGATCATTCACATTGTAGAAAATCATTGGATAAGTTGGTGGAACTTTTAGCTTGAAAAATCACAAAATATTTGGGAAGACGTAAGTTAGTGGTAATGTGTTTAGTTGCTTTATTTTTATTTTTTTTAATTGATTACCATTGTTGGTTAACATCCATATGTATACAATGATAAGTCGGTTACTCTAAGTGTTTCTAGATTTCTCCAAAGTATAGTACAATGTCGGTTACTAGCTAGATTTTTTCATCCATTTGTTGGATATTTTATTGAGATTTTTCTAGTTTAATTCTAACACGCCCCTTAATCTAAAAACTTGTACTCTAAGTTATCTTCTAAACTCGATAAATCATTCTGTTGTTATGGGCTTCGTGAAGATATTAGCGAGTTGCTTCCTTGTATTTCAGAATTGTAGCTCGATCTCTTTCTTATCGACTAACTCATAAATATAATGATGTCGTATCTCAATGTGTTTCATTATGTTATGGAATACTGAATTCTTGGTCATTGCTATTGTTGACGTATTGTCGCAGAACATTGTAGTTGGTTCTTCTTGCTTATGTTGATGATCGATCAATATCCGTCGAAGCCAAACTGCTTTGCAAGCTGCACTTGTACCTACATTGTACTCCGCTACTACTGATGACAACGCTATTGTTGCCAGCTTCTTGGATGACCATGAGATTACCTTGGATCCTAGCTGAAACTTGTGCTTATTCGGTCATCTATTCTTCCAACCCAGTCACTGCAAGTTTCAGCTAGGATCTAAGGTAATCTCATGGTCATCCAAGAAACGGGCAATAATAACATTGTCATCAACAGATGCGGAGTACATTGCAACCACAAGCGCAACTTGCGAAGTAGTTTGGCTCTGATGGATATTGATCGATCTTCAACATAAGCAAGAAGAACCAACCACAATGTTCTGTGACAATATGTCAACAATAGCAATGACCAAGAATCCAGTATTCCATAGCAGATCGAAACACATCGAGATATAACATCATTACATTCGCGAGTTAGTTGACAAAAAAGAGATCGAGCTACAGTTCTGCAAGAAAAGGAAGCAGCTTGTAGATATCTTCATGAAGTCCATATCAACAGAAAAATTTATCGAGTTTGAAGACAAGTTAGAGTATAAGATTTTTCAAATTAGGGGAAGTGTTAGAATTAATATGGAAAGATCTCATTAGAATATCCATCAAATGGATGAAAAAATCTAGCTTAGTAATTGACATTGTAGTATACTATAGAGAACTCTAGAAAGACCACATATCATTATATAAATATGGGTGTTACCCAACAATTGTAATTTGTAATCAATCAAAAAATAAAACAAGCAACTAAACACATTACCACTAACTTACCTCTTCCCAAATCTTCTTGATTTTTCAAGCTATAACTTCCACCAACTTATCCCATAATTTTCCACATAAAGCAACTAAACACATTACCACTAACTTACCTCTTCCAAAATCTTTTCTGATTTTCAAGCTAAAACTTCCACCAACTTATCCAATAATTTTCTACACACATAAGTTCAAGTCTTCAAGAGGTTAAAATAAGGTGAATATCATCCTAAAATACCAATATACTAAAAGGTAAAATTTCACACTTCCAATGTGTTATGAAAACTTCCATTGTCCATGCAATTTTCCCAATAAATATTTTCATTGGTCTAAATTTTAAATAAATTTTTCGTGTGTATAGATAACTAGATATGAATACCTTCATTTTACTCGAATAGAGTTAGCAGTAATAGAAAAGGTGAGTTCTTTCACATCATCATCAAACTATTAATTACATAATGCAAATATCTCAAAAGTAATAAGTTAAATATGGCATCAAATACCATCAATTTATCCACCTTTTCTTAAAGAAATTCCTTAATCTTAGTGGAAAGTGCAGAAAAAGGCACTACCTTTCCAGTATGACCTTGCAAAGTTCTACAGCACACGAGATCCGTCTGTCCGAAATTCACTGCCGTCTTTCCTTGCGCCGCCGCAAAACTCGCAACTGCAAAATAAATTTACCACGAGCAACATTTCATCATTTTCCAACAAAATCTCCAAAAATATAGGAAAAGTAAAGTATAAAAGCACAACTACATTTTGTTTCACTTTAAAAATCGTAGATTTCAATTTAAAGAGAGAAGAATAACCATCAGTATCAAGAAGACTACGACGACGTTGTTTCAATTGTTCTCTAAGAGAATTAACTTGCTCGATAGCAGCAGCATGACGCTCCTTCAACTCTGCAACCGACATTTTCTCTCTCTTCTCATCCGTCTTCGCAGCATCCGCCGCCATTTTCGGAGAAAATTACACCACAACAATCACAAATCTAATTAATCTAACGACATTGATGAATATAGCTGCGAATTCAAATTCACCATAACAATCAGTCAAAAAACCCTCTCAAAGCTTAAACAGCCGCAGCAAGCACAAATTGAAATTCACAACGAACACTTCTTCAAAAAACGATCACAACACCATAAAAACCCTAAATTACATTCAAAAATCGAGAAAATTGGGGAAAATTAAGACCGAATGAATACAGCAGCATAAATTAAGTTTTTGCAATAATCAAGGTTAACGGAAATTGCAAAAGGAGGAGAGAAAAGGATGTGGAAAACTGGAAATGGAAGAACCGAAGACGAAAGGAGAGAGAAGTGGATCTTTTTGTCATTTACATTTTTCATTGTCTGACGACAAATGTGAAGAGGAAAGTTGACTGACAATAAAGCCGCCGGGTCCCACTTATTTGGTGTCTGACGTGGATTTAAAGTGAGAGAAGTAGGTTGGGACTTGGGAGGTGGATGATGACATGGTGAGTGACATTTATTTATTTATTATTATTAAAATGGATGACATATTCGGCATGGTGTAAACGTAGGACCCATGATAATATAAATAGAATAAGTTATCTCAAAAAAAAAATATATATATAAATAGAATAAGTAGTGAATAATTATTTAAAGGAAAATTTTATGATATCCTACTGAGTTTCTTTATAATTTACCATATCCCACATCAAATGTTGTAGATCACCATATATCATTGAGTTTTAGTCCGTTAGCACATAATATCATTAATGACAAATTTCGTTAGTCTGTCTTTAGTGGTAATTATTAATTCACCATATACAATTATTTTTTTGTTTTTTTGTGTCAAATATCATCATTTTAAAAAATAGTTATATCCATTGGTTAATGTAACTTTTGTGTGAAACTTGGTTTGTATATAACTATATTTTGTTAAATACTTCGTTTGGATGACACTTCTTTTGAATATAACTATATTTTAAAATGATGGTATTTGACGCAAAAAAACAAAAAAGTAATAGTATATGATGAATTAATAATTACCACTAACGGCAGACTAACGGAATTTGTCATTAATGGTATTTTGTGCTAACGGACTAAAACTCAATGGTATATGGTGATCTACAACATTTGATGTGTATATGGTGATCTACAACATTTGATGTGGTATATGGTGAATTATGAAGAAACTCAGTGGACAGTGGTATATCATAAAATTTCCCTTATTTAAATTATTTTGCTATAATAGAAGTAATAATCGAAAAATAATAAAGAATGATAATAAAAAATTTAATGCAAATAATAACCAAACACATTAAGTTAAGTGGTTCACTGTTAATGTAATAGTTATGTACTCTAGCACTGAGAATCGAGTTTTTTATTATAAAATGCAAGATTATAAGATAAATCAAGGACAATCTCTCTTTTGGTGGCTCACTTTCTCTCTTAGCTAAAGGTTTATATAGTATACCTCTCTAAGAAAAGAAATTAAGTTAAAATTTACAAGAAAAACTTGCTCAAATACGCATAATTGTCCAAGCTCACAAAATCACAGGATGTGACGACTCGTTGTCCAAACCGACGACTCGTCGCTTACTCTTCCCCGAAGGTGCACCAAACTAGAAATAAAGGGACGATTCCTCACTTTCACTCTTCCCCGAAGCGAAGAATCGTCGCTAGCTACTTCGCCCATTTCTCCTTCTTGATTCATCACTTCGAGTCACCTAATACCAACAATAGTTCAACATTTATTTCATCCTTTGACAGTAAATTAATTTATTATTTGTGTTTAAAAAAGCTCACTCGTAACATTGTATTGTAAATTTAATTTTGTATTATAAACGCATGCAGTTTCTTTCAGTCGAAACCAACGAGTTTATTTCAATTCACTCTATAGTTTTCCTATATTTGCTTGCTATCAACTTCCCTTTTAATTCAAGTCATAATGAATCTAGTGAGTCTTACTCAAGTTTTCATATTATTTTTTGTTATACGAACTTCATGTAAAATTTGGATACAAATCACTATAATTTGAGTCTATAGTAATTCTATCCAACTAATACTCCCTCCACCCCTTTTTATTATCCACTTTCTAATGGGCACGCAAATTAAGAAAATGATAGGGATATTTTAAGTGATTATAATAATTGTAAAGGTGGTAGTTGGGGTATTTAAGTGATTATAATAATTGAAAAGGTGGTAAGTGGGGTATTTTAAATAATATAAGTTGGGGTAGTTATGGGTATTTTGGTAAAAAACCATTGCCAAAAATAGAAAGTGGACAATTAGAGTGAACTGATCAAATAAGGAAACTGGACAATAAAAAAGAAACGGAGGGAGTAGTAATCTATCGATTTCAATTTCCATTCTCTCAAGTCACTATTCAATTCGTTTAACTTCATATTAATCGAATTACTTACCTATAATTACTTTCGAATTAATTTTCAAACTACAATAGTCTGATGAAGGATTAAGTTTCAGTTCAGTTTTATTATGCATATCATATAAAACTCAAAGTAGCTAAATATCCATATACAAATAGATTATCACCCTCAAAAAGCATCAAAACTTTCATATCCCCAAAAGTATAGAAAATTTACTACATACAACTTTCACAAACACATACTAGTACAAAACTCATAAACATTCATGTTGTACAGCTCTATATACTCAATTTTCAGTCTCACGATGATATCCATCTCCTCGCACATTTGCCCGAAAGGCCGTAACTCTGCTATAATGCATATGTGCGGGTCAAAGAATCACTACAAGACGCAAGACGAAGGTGGAGAAAGAGAGGAAGAGCGACTACCCAGTAAACGAGAGTTGAAAGCTTTACGAATCAAGGGAGAAAGAGGAAACATATACACCACAACCAAGACCAATGCATAACAAAATTAACTCTTGGGCTGGTAGAGCTATCTTTATTCACACCAACTCCTATAGAAAGTCTTGTATTCCCATCACCTGGATAAACACAAGAACCATAGCCTACAAAAGTTTTACAAAAGGTATTAATCAAGAGAGTAGATAGAATCAAAAAGAATCATATATTATCGGGTTAAATCTACACACATCGCTTGCCAATGTTCTTAACAAAAAATCCGTTGCTGAGTTTTTTTTTTTTTTTTGAAATCCTCCATAAAAAAGTGTTTTGGATCCATCACTAGAAAAGTGTTGCAAATACGAATGTTAGGATGCGTATATCTTAAATACGCAAATATAGCGAAATATTTTGATCGAGCTTTTTTTATAAGTGCGGTCCATACAGGGGTAAACTACAACGAAAAAAGATCTCGAGGTATGGCAATGTAGGGTATACATATCTAGACAAATGAACCATATGTGCCAAAAAGAAACACATAGTAAAGGTTGGTGGTCACATGTTATGCTAAGATTTTAAAAATATTCCTCCAGTACTCATTTGCTCTTTTCGTTTTAGTGTATCCATTCATTTTCGACTTCTTTTTGACAATGACCCCACTTTTTTCTTTAAATTCATTAAAACTATTTTCTACCTCAATCTTAACACTCGTTTACTACCATACTTGTTTTTGCTGATACTCAACGAATTTCGACTTTCATAAATACTACATAGAGTATCACCCAATATCTAACAGGTGCAAAATCATAGGGATGGAGCACAATGGGCTAATGATTTGATATAAAAACTTAGAATGTAGTCACAAAAGTTGATGGTGATAGATGCATAATACAGAGTATGTATTCAACTGACAAAGACTTGTTTTCTCATATGAAAATATATTTTGAAAAAGTGAAGAAAAATGGCTTCAATCAAAAAATATATACCACTTTAGTTAGTGTTAAAATTCGGAATTTGTTTCATCAAACTCAGTAAGTTAGTCGGCTTTAATCTTTTGGGATTAACGTTTTACCACTGTAAATTCAGCTTCAATCTTTTGGGAATGCAGGAAAATGTTATTTGGTACTCTTTGGAAAAGAAAAAATTTTATTAGGTATTTTTTAGCAAAACTTTTTTTATTAGGTACGGTATGGAAAAAAAATTTACTAGGTACTTTTTGACAATTTTCCCCAATTTTAATATATTTTTGTGGTAATTTATTAGGTACAGTAGTACTTTGTGCTTTCATGGACTTTTTTCTTGGATCTGCATTGTAAGAAGTTACCAACCACAAAAACTTACTATTTAGAAAAGAATTACATAGAAACTCTTGAAAATTTAGTAAAATTTTGAGTGGATGGGAAAATGGTAGATAAATTCTCAAAAGCTTTTTGTATGATGAACTATAATAAAACTTACTAGGATTAGTGGAAGTAAGTGTTGCTGTCTGTGTGAAATCACAGCTACCAGGAGTCCTTCCAACCGCCTGATAATAGAGATTCATAGCATAAGCAGCATGAGAAAGCACTGTGTTGGGGTCAAAACAGGGCCCACCAGCTTGAATTTTACTGCAGTCGATTCCTTGCCCACAAGCATAGTCTAGATTGGCCTGCAACTGAGCATCCGAAACGCCCTGCTTTGGCACACACCATGTTCCTGAAGGTTTTGGAGAAGGCGTCACACCTGGTGTAGTCGAGGGAGCTGATGGGGTAGTTGGTGTTGAGGGAGTCAACGGGCTTTTTGATGGCGTTGTTGATGGGGCCTAAAAAGTTGAACAATAAGTAACATTACACCCGGTAATAAAATGTTGTTATACCGACATGTTCGCATATTTCGGAGGAAAATAGCAGGGTTCGGGGGTCAGATGTACGCAACTTTTTCCTGATAAGTGACAACAAAAATGAGGTTATTTCCAATCGACCCTTGGCAGTGACTAGCAAACATCATGTGCAAATCTATCAGTTATTGTAATCATCAGTTACAACATATTGTGAATACATCTTATATTGTGCCCAAGTCACCTGAAGTATAGTAGGCCGGTGTGATAGAAGACACTCCTTTACTTAAGATAAACTAATGTTTCAACCTAACCTCAAAAGCCTAACATAACTTGACGAAAGTACACACGCATGTCATACACATTGTAACACCTCCAATGCCATTAAATGGCTCCTATGCATCTAGGCGAAGTTTAGGCGGAGGGGTTGGTGCACAGTCTTACCCTTGTTGGTGATAACAAGGAGGTTGTTTCTGATTGACCCTTGAGATTCAGAGCAAATATCATCGGCAATTTAACATAAATTAAAAGTTTACATGATTTAATGACTGATTTTGATATAGTACATTATAATTCAAAATCAAAAACTATAAACCTTTGACTCATTGATATAAGTGACAAATCTGACAAAAGTGATGTATATGTCGAGTATATCCTATCGGACCTGTAGCTAAGTATCATAACGTAGATTAAAGGGGGGGAGTTGATTTACCGGACTACTTTTCTTGGAGAGACCGACATCATAGGTCATCGACAAGTCGGGCTTAAAAAGGCCAAATGATCTTTCAGAAGTTGGACCGGGCTTCAAATCCTCGTCGTAGAGAGCAAAAATATATGTATCTACTGATTTCCCGGGCATCAATGGCGTCCCCACCATGGATCTAAGGTGTGAAATCAGGCCTCCATTATAAGCCTTAGCATTTTCCACGCTAGGACCAACTTCATTGTTGTCCCCATGGTACGGCCACCCCGTCTCGGCCACCACTATCTCTATGTCCTTGTATCCCATGGCATTAAGGGCAGAACGCACCGCATCAACCTGAAATCTCAGCTGCTCAGCCAAAAAAATACAAGGAATACTACTTGATCATAACATTTCAACCAAAAATTCCTAATTTTTTTATAATCAGTGGATCTTACGGATTAATGCAATCGGATCATCAAAAATCAAGAAATAAAAGGTAATAAGCATAATATTTTTTTTCAAACAAATTACAGCTGATTTCACATACTGTTTACTCCTTTTTCTCCCTAATGGCACATGGAGTAGGACAAAAAGAAAATGTGGGTCTGAGTTAATTGCACTGACCCACTTGACCAACCTGTCATCAAGCATCAATGTTAAACAGGGTATCTAATTTTCCATTCTCCAATTAAAAATGAGACAAGGACAAGGAAGTCACCCTCATGGTTGTTCACTCAAGTCATGCATAAAATTATATCAGTAGGGGTAGTGGAGCATAACGAAGAGCAGAATAATAGGGTAAGCTGGACACTCATCTCTGCATGTGTACTAAACCAACCCAGCAACCATTTTTCTTTGTGATATGTTAGACATTTCAGTATTAATAGGGTTTTTAATCATATGACTCATATGATTTTTCACGACCCATGCCATAGCATTGGCAGGCTCGAGCCTTGATTCTCCCCTGTATAGGGAGAGAAATATTGGTATTGGGAGTCTACGACAACCAAAACAATGAACAACAATATATAAGGAATACACAAACCGAGCTATTAAATTGTATTTTTGTGGTGTTATTGGTCTTTCTCCAATATGTATTCTCAGCCTATTATACCTTGATGATAACAATTAATTATCACCTAATTGCTATATTATTCAAGAAACATAGCTTAAATCAAAGTGCACAAAGTGTCCCCAAACGGTGAGGGCCTGAAAAAGTGTTGCAAAAGTAAATTAGAAGAGCAATCAGAGCATACAAAGCATCCCCCTTGGCAAGGGCCCGGAAAAGAGTCTAACAAAACTAAATTGGTAAATTTCAAAAAAAAAAATTTAAAAACACTCCAAATTTCTCTATGTTAGGTATATAGGAACAATTTGTCACATCAGTATACGTTGGTCATCCCAGCTAGAGACCATCAAAACTAATTTGATTATATAATTATCTCTTATTTCTACATGTGTTATATGCAATATGTCTGACCACACAAGGCCTTTAAATTAAGGGGCTCAATATTTGTTTACCTTATTTATTCTTAAATTTAATTTACTTTTTTTTAGGCTCTAAAATTTTAGAAAAATGTAAAATAAACAAGACCAAAAAATCATGGTGCATTTTTACTCTGCCCCTAGCGATACCTTTCACATTTCCATTTGTTCTAAATTGAGCTCATCCAAAGAAACTTGACTTGTTTGATACTCATAAGTCATAAGTCAACTAGAATACTAATCAAACATTATAAATATGACTGGTGTAGAAGAGTGAATTTATTTGAGTCATTCTTAATCTAGATTGGTCTAAAAGCTTGTTGACTCATGTCATAACCTACCTAACCCAATTATGGAATATTAGAAGCATCATCTAAGTCACAAGTCCATGAAATATAGTAATAAAATACCAAAAAAGAGACATAACAAAAGAACATTGTCTTTTTTTATATTTCCAGCTCACCTGGGCATCAAACATGTTCATGTACTTGATGTTTGTTCCTGAATCAACCCGACCCGCATTAGGCTGAAATAGGCAAAATGCAAGAGTTTCAGGCCTCGGGTCGCTTTGGTAAGCGAAAAACGGGTATGGGTTAATGGTCAAAGGAGAACCATTTTGTCTTTGGAAATCAAGTAATTGTTTCATAATGTCTGTGTATGCAGAATTGAATGCCCCAGATGATGGCGGGTCGGATTGACCCAAAACAGCCATAGAATGGACCGTTGAGACAGCAATCTTTCCTTTTAGTTGTGCAGCGTTTAGAGCATTTTGGATGTTTTGCATTGCTGGCAATAACTGAGATATCAAATTCTGGTCCCCTGCATTTCACAATTGGTCAATAGTCATCAATAAATATTCCACAATAATACTTCTATGTCCGTTTGAGTTTGCTATTGATAGCGACATGTTATGAGGAGAAATATCATTTTTAAAAGCTTCAATAGCAAACTCAAAGAGACAGACGGATTACGTTAATTTGCTGAGTTGACATTAGAGTGCATGATTATGGGGTTGTAGACTTAATTGATCTAACTTAATATTTCAAAAGGTATTTTGTTTGTTTTTTCCGAATTTTAGCTTTTTAGTCGTTAAACAAACAAAAAACAACTGGTAAATGACTTTTAAGTCGGTTATAAACCTTGTTGCAAGTGAAAAGGAAAAATGGTTTATTGGTTTTTGGCATTTTAGCTAGTTTTTTCTCTAATAAATAATTAATAACAAACAATTAATTTTTATCCAACAATATCATCTACTGCCTCCTATTCAACCTAAATATCTCATTTAGTTTTTTACACTTACCGAGACAACATTTTAACCCTTAAGATCTCAAATTATTCTTAATTAAAAATTATAAAATTTGATATTAATAATCCTTGTATTGGGACGTATCAAACAAGATCCCACATGACTATATTTTAACTTATAGATTAAGAGTAAAATACAAATAAAGAGTAGTAAGTGAATAGTACCCACAAAAACATAGGACATTTAGACTGAATAGGGGAGTATTACTTTCATTTGGCTAAATAAGCCCATAACACTAGTCAACAAAGACTTTATAAGAAATTGTAACTCCACTCGAAGTTTGGAATATAAGTTCGACCCCACTCTAACAATTTTCAAGATCCACCCATAACTTCTTAATATTACTACACAAATTAATGGAGTAGGCCTCACCTAAAAGTTAGTGACATTTCTATAAAGTTCTCTTTCCATCTACATTACGGACAAATTTTAAATTTAAGAAAAAAAGGTTAAAAAATGTTGTTTTTTTATAACTTGATATTCGAGTCAGTTTGTGTGCACCAACTATTTTCACGGCTCTAGGATATAAGGTAAAAATATATAAGGTAAAAATAAATAACTTAAATATGTAGTTTACATCGAAAAAACAAATATCGTATCGTAAATAAAAATATAACAAATCTCACAAAACAAACTAAAATTAAAAATATTGGAAAATTTGTGGCACTGAATACAGTATTCTCTATCAAAATTTAGACATCCAGATATAGACATAGTACAGCTTTTCAATCACACTACTAATATAATTGTAAGATTCTATTCCAAGTTGAGACTTTTCTTCCTTCTTTTCTTTTTAATTAATGTTCTTTCCTTCTTCCTTTTCATATTTAGACTAATATACTTAATTGAATCACATAACATGTCACCTTTGGTTTAATTCAAGCATCAAGAAATTAGTTCATATAATTAATCCAATTCTGTAATTGATCGCTTTATAATCATAAGTTATGACTTTAACGCACTTAGGAGTTTACTTAATACTCTCTCCGATTCATTTGAGTTGTCCATTTGAGTTTGGCACGAAAATTAAGAGTGAGATGGGATACAATTTTAATTGATTAAATTAATTGTAAAGATGGTAGTTGGGGTATTATAAATAGTAAAAGTGGGGTATATTGGTCATTAGTTATGTTAATATGGGGTATTTAAGTAAAAAATCATTGACAAAAAAAGGAAATGAGACCACGGAAGTGAATTGCCCATAAAAAAAATAGGGCAAAATGAATTGGAGGGGTATTACTTAAATAATTCGTCTTATATAAGACTATCTGAGATATAAGATCAGCTCATATGATTAGTCAATTTCTCAAATTAATCACTTTAAAAATTATAAGCGCGCAATCACTTCTAACAAACAAAATATACATGGTCAGTCCAATAGAAATAGTCTTACTATAAATTATCTCATTTAAGAATTTATTTAGAATGAGGGGTGAATTTATTTTTTCAATTAGTTTCTTGAGAGACCTTCTCCCTGCTCAAGCCCAACCTATTTAATTGTCCACAATTAAAAATTATAAAAAAATTATATTAAATAATACTTATATTAAAACGGAGTAAAATAAAATCTCACTTATGGATTAAAATTAAAACATAAATTAAAAAATATTCAGGTACTCACATAGGAGACCGTCTTTAGTATAGACGTCTCTCAAGAGACCAGTCCATATCTCCTTTTTAACTTACAAAACCACTAATTAGTTATTTTTTTTACGTCTGTATCAAGTAAGAATTTGTGAAAAATATTAGTGAATAATATCTAAAAAGCAAATCAGACGGCAGGTTGAATAGAAACGAGTATTGACATTTAAAATGAAAGAGAAAAAATAAAATCTTATCGTAATCAGTGAATAGTGCGTTAAAAAAGGGGAAATAATAAATATAATGTGAATAAGAGGGAGTAGAAAAGACGAACCAGAAAGAACAACCTCATTACCAACAGTAATAAGAATAATGTTGCTAGCAGGATAATAAGCCAACACGTTTGAGTTAACCCACTGAGTAGCATGACCCGGATCGGAAGCAAGAGCCGGTATATCACCATTAGAAGCACCAATAACAATGGAAATTCCAGTATTAGCAAGTGCTTTTATGATTGCAGGGTCCGCTCCGTACAATCTGATCTTTGAAAACGACAGCGTTTTGAGTAGATTAGCGGTGGCGTCTGGCGGCGGGAGATTATCGGCCACTTCGCCGTAATTAACACCCAGAAATGACTGAGAATTTGATTGGGAAATTAAACAGACGAAGAGAGAGAAAATTGAAAGGAAATGAATTTGAGGAAGAAGATTAATTATTTCCATGGTTTGGATTTTTTTGGGGGGTTTTTTGTTAATTTTTATTTTTTTTTACATTTGTGTTTGAATGTTGGGAGTAAAATGGTAAGTAAGAGGTATATATAGGTACCTTGTACCTTCTTTTGGAGTACCCGTTACGCTGGCATAGATAACATTTTTCAAAATAATTTAACGTTGATAAATTTTTAATTGAGACCGTCTATACAATAGACATTTCAAATTTTGGGCTGACACAATTGATAAATTAAAAAAAAAACTGATTGGTAGTTTAGCTAGTCTCTTGAGAGATCGTCTCTTTGAGAGATATATCTAAAGTCCAATTCATTAAAGATTAATACCCACTTATCGTATTCTATATTGCCTACTTACATTATCCTTATTGTTTACATAACGTATCCTTAATGCCTACTTTTAATATCTTAAATGTTTATTTACGTAATTTTTACTGCCTACTTATAATATTTTAAAAATTATATAATGGGCCGGCCTAATTAGAGAGGTATCTCAAAGAGACCTACTCTCACAAGAATTTGTGTTGGTAGTTTTGTAAGTTAAAATGGAGATATGGGTTGGGCTCTTGAGAGACGTTTATAGTATAGACGGTCTCTCAATAGAGAGTCTCTTCAAAGTTTAGATGGGTAATACCTGCCCACCAAGATAAATAGGCGTGTAACGACGCCAAAAAAAATTACCCGCGGGTATACCCGTCGGTCCGCTAAATTAATATATTAATTATTATTAATAATTTTTAAAATTTATTAATAATCTAGTGTCTAGTACCACTAGTCTACTACTTGCCCAACTTCAGTAATTAGAGTTCATACCCATTTTAATAATTTTTTAATTTATTATGATCGGAGAGTTATATGTCTGGACATCGTACTCCATAGTAAGATAATTCAATGATGGAATGTTTTTGTTGGATTATCCAACATAAAGTTTATATTCATGTAATTTGATTAGTTTGAGACTTTTTATGTATTTTGAGTATTTTGGATAATGTATTGTATTTTAATTGTTATTAAAACTTAATTTTATGATTTGTATTATATTTTCAATTTTTATATAATAAATACCGCCTACCGGCGGGTCCCACCCGCTTTAAAAATGGGCGGGTAGCGACAAAAAAATATGCCCGTAAATGCGGGCGGACTTTTGAATATTTGAGTCTGCAGGTAGATTTTTTATAGGTACTATCCGGTCCACTACCCGTCCAAGCCCGCCCATGAACACCTCTAGTCTCAAATCTCAATCATAAATTTACTTTCTTCGCTCTACTTTACTTTTTTATGTTCCCTTATGAAGTTTTCACAAAGAATATGTATCGAAATTAAGAAGCAAAAAATTGTTTAAATAATAAATATATTATTTTATTAAATATAAATTCAATTGAGAAAAAGTGGGCTAGTTAAACATTAAAAAAAATTCAAAGAAAGTTAGTGGAAAAAATATGGAGATTACAACTAATAAAAAATTATTTTATAAAGTTATTGGAAAACAAGTGTTGACCATAAAAAATAGTTAGTAGAAGATATGTGAGGACCATAAACATTATTAAAATATTAACATGAACATAAACAAGGTTGTTTTTGTCCAAAACTTGTGATATAAATAGAAAGTTACACGCCAAAATGGCATATGGAAATTTCTTCAAAGAACGAGAGAATACTTTTTACGTTTGACTTTTTACGCAATCTGATATAATATTTTGATCATATATATGTAGTATTAATTATGCATATTTAAAAATTATTAAAAGTTAATATTATGAAAGTATGCGATTAGACGATTTAAACAAGATTTCATTAGACTATATTTTTTCTTATATATTAATCGCAATATATAAAATAAACTTGATTGATGAATAATAACCTAATGTAGCAAGTATTTCAGGACGAATGAAGTATATTTTTAGTCCCTTGTGTCCAAATGACATTTTAATTTGCCATTTTGAATATTTTCATTTGTTATTTCAACAAACATTTTTTCTACTTATTTCATAATTTTGGTAATATTTAACCCAAACTTTTACCTATGTTGCATAAATTAAATTTGTCGCTGCTTCTTTTTTTTTTATTTCAATATTGTATTATCCATTATTGTAGTCTCTACATATTCCAATTTCCACACATTACAATTATAATCAAATCTAGAAAGAATTATATCTTTATTTTTCTTTCCACACATTAAAATAGATAAAGATATAATTCTTTATTTTTTTTCTTTCAAAAAAAAAAGAAAGAATTATATCTTTATCTATTTTTCATTTTATATATGTGGTTCTTATAAATTTTCCATTTACAATTGAAACTTACATTCCTTATAATATCTCATTTTCCACTATCTATCTCTTCATTGCTTAATCACAAAAATCTCGTCTTTCTTAATTCATATAAATATTTTTATGAAAATAATATTATGAAAAGAGGGAGTATAAGTTAGAATAATAATTTTCTAATTATGAAGTACCTCCTCCATTCTGAAATACTTGTTATATTACAATGATTATTGACGCTATTTATCGGTCAAGCTTATATTATGTATTGCGACTAAAATGTACGAAAAAATATAGTTAAGTAAAATTTTATTTATTTTATATATGATTCTTATATATTTTATTTTCATTTACATTTGAAAGTTGAAACTAACATTCCTTATGATATCTCTTTCCACTATCTATATTATCATTGCTTTATCATAAAAATTTCATTTTTCTTAATTCATATAAATATTTTTTCATGAAAAAGAAAGTGAAGTCGTTGTCAAAAAAACAATTCAAAATAAGTAGAACAAATTTAATTACAGAAGGTCTCCTGAGAGACCGTCTATGGCAAAGACGGCTCTCCCGACAGCCCAATCAAATAATTTTAAATTTAAAAATAAGGCTGATGACTAATCATTTACTTATTTTGTAAAATGGGTTGGCTCATATTTATCCGTCTATGCTATAGACGGTTTATAGCAAGAATTTGTGATTTAAATTATAAGAGATACAAATTAACAGGGACATAAAAAACACTATTTTATTGATTTTATAGATGGTAACGGTTGCCGATTAAGACTGTTTGAGCAAGAGAATTATGAAGGTCACACTTTTTTCTACTAATATTCCTTTCCTCGTAATATTAAATTCTTGACTTGTAGAACTACTTTTCTCTATCTTTAAGGATATTATTTGTATTATTCCTTGTTACATTTGAATTGGTCATTATTTTTTTGAGCAAAAAATTGGTCATTATTAAACATTACTAAACATTTTATTTTATGGCGGCACTTTATATATTATTGAAACTTTAAAATTGCCTTTGATTACTTTTCAAATCTTTAATCTCTAATATTTTTATCTATTCAAAAAAAAAAAATCTCTAATATTTCTATAAAAATTCTCTTCGAACGCTCATTGAACTAAAACAAGCTAAAACTAAAAATCGAATTACAATGGCCAACGAAAATGAGCATCAATATGATTGTGTTAAAATTTGATACATATTCACTCTTTTGGCTATAACTTTAAATTGAAAAACCATATAATTTCAATGTTTGCGGCATTAGAACCTAGACTTCAAGATCTTTCCAATAATATATTATATGCACAATAATTTTGATGGCTGAGCGAGAAATGACGATCGTTTAAAGTTTGTTTGTACTGAAATTTAATACATGTTCATTCTTTTGGTCATAACTTTTAATAGAAAAATTATACTAATGCAAGGTTTGCAGCATTAGAAACTAGACTTCAAGAGTTTTCTAATGACATATTATATGCCCAATTCTGACTATCGAGCGAGAAATAACGAGTGTTTAAAATTTGCAGTGATTTCTAACATTAGTCGCGCGACCAGACCGTGGTGGAGTCGCGTAGAACGCGCGACTGGACCGGGATGGAGTCGAATGACATTTTTATCAATAGTTATTAAGTTCCTTTAAAAAAAGAGATATTTAAATTACATGTGTCTCACTCACATACAAGTTAATTCATGAAAAATAATAATGATCGAATTAACTAAGATAGTAATTTCTTCAAAAAAAATTATCTAGAATATTATTAATTTTTTTATAACTTTTCTATAATTATTTTACCTATTGATTATTATTAACCATGAACAATCCAACTTAAGAAGGTATTTGCCTAGGCTCTAAAGTAAACTTAGATAACTTAATAACCTGCTATAGTAGGTAATTCACCAAAAGAACTTAAATTTAACGTAAAATTAAGAAAATTTTTGAAAATTTACATAAAAATTTTGAATAATAAAACTGAAATTGTTTGTAACATTGACATTTTATTTTAGTTTATCTTTTTTAAAATATAACTTGTTGTAGCAAGTGATTTATTTATGCATTTTCCTCTAAAAAAATACCTAAAATTAAGATTGTTGAAGTTTAGTAGTAGTTGACCGATGCGTAGTGTTCAAGTTAGAAAATAATCAAAGAATGATATGGGGTGGAGGTGGAGCATTTGGATAAGAGGAGAGGAACACGACAACACGTGCTGTTTACATCGGGTTAATTGTGTTGAAGTTAAAATACTTCCTCCGTTCCATAATATTCGCTATATATCGACCTTTTTTAGGGTAGCTACTAGTAAGAGTGTTTATTAGCGGGTATCTGACATTTCGGATACCCGAAAAGCCGGGTACCCGATTAGTCGGGTATCTTTTTTAACGGCCCATGTCCCGGTCCAATTTATCCGAGTACCTTGATTTCGAGTGCCCGGATAAATCGGGTCAGGACATCGAGTACCCGATTTTGTTGGGTAGAATTTAATTAGCATTGTTTCTGCAATTGAATAACAAAAGTTGTCCAGATTTATTAAGTACTATTATTTTGTAAATTGAATTTCATCAGCAGTTTGATCAACTATTTATGATGCTGCTATCAAATACCTCAAGCATGAATCTGATAAACATAATGATATACTTCCATTTCATGCATCTTTACATTCTGAATCTTTTGCATATATGTACTCAATACATTACTAGAGAATACGGTAATCATGCTGAAGTCAGGTATTAGTGATGGTGTTACTGTCAGGCAGAAGCTACCGAAATTCCAATTATTTAACTGTGATTTAATAATATAACCTCACACATTTTTGATATAAAGAAAATGTTTATGCAATAATAAAAACATAAAAATTTTCAAAATAAAGATTGAAAACCCAATAAAAGTATATATTTCTTTTCCATTTGAAAACGTGGAATTAGGTGAAACAAAAAAAGGTCGTTGTAATTAAAATTTTATTACCATGGGAATGACATGATACATATCAGGTAAATTTACCCAAAAAATTATTCTCATTACTACCATTTAGTATTAATAACCAAACGGGCCGCAAAATGTTTAGCAACAAACTGCTTCAGGTCCAGTTTAATTGAAAGATTCATCAACAGAATAATTGCTAAATATGTATTGTTATAACTCCTAATTTTAAAGTTATTTAATGTACATTAGGTTAGCAAGCAATACAGAAACATGGATTATTTAAGTACTCATCTGTGGCAAGAGCTCCTACACCCTGTTTGGTTAAAGGTATTAAAATGTGGTAATGGAAAACAGTTTGTGTTTATTTTGATTGAAGTTTGATGTCATTCCCATAATAATGAAGCTCAAACATGTTTTTTCTTCACAATTTATCATCACCACCTATTTTATAGGTACCCTATAACTCCTTTCCCAAATAGTAAACAAGTAATGGATATGAATGAATTTTGTGAAGAAAAAAGAACAAGCATTATAAAACCTTTTTTCTAAGATCATGTAAAAGGCCAACCATTGTTTTCCGGGTTTTTTTGGGTGCAAGCCCCAAAGCAATGTGCATTTCGATTCCAATGTTATTAGTCTGTGGTCTGCCACTCTGCTGCCTACGTGTGCATTTCACTTGAAGAGCTTAATCAATCAAATTAGTAACCTTTCCTTTAATCTCTCGTTTACTTGCTCACTGTTGCTACTGTTTTGTACTATGTTTCATTACAAACAGCCCCTGCTCCATCTCTTAACAGCCCCTGCACCACCCACCACCAGCAGCCACCAGCCCATCTGTACCGCACCACCAGAAGCCCCATTACATAATTCTAGCCTCACTAATGTTTTTTTATAAAAAAAATAGCCTTTTAGTGAAAAAAACCCTATGCGCTCATAGATCTCCCATTGAATGGTATTAGATTTCTCTCCAACTACCAGAACTGAACATTTGGTTCTCTCTTACTCCCCTTAGCTCCCTTTCATTATCTCTCTCGTCCTCCTCCTCCCCCTCCGACTCCGATAATATTATCCTATGTGGCTGAGCCCCAACACACCCCAAATGTCCCTTTTACACAAAGGAACTTACAAACATCTAGGTGATCCACAAACATGGTGCAATTACACTATGGAAACAATGAAGTTTACAAAGAATGAGAATCAGACCAAACAAATAAAGAAGACACATACCCAATCACCATCAGTATCAGAAGAAGGCACCATCACATTTATCTCACTTGACTTAGCCGTAGTTATAAAAGTCTCCAGAGAATCTTTGCTCAAATATAATTGACAACCCGATGTGTTGTCCACAGAAATTGTTGGAGCTGAACCCTGCATTTCAACATTTACAGACTCAGGATACACCATACACTCATTTTCGGTTATGATTTCCAGTCAAATGAGGGGAAAAACTATTGCATTGCGATGTGTTTTCTTCAATATTTTGTTTTTTGGTTGCAGAACAGCATTACCTGACATTGCACCTCAACATCCTGTTTACAAATCAGGTCTGGCCCTGGGGTAGGCCAAAGGGGCCACTGCCCAAGGCCCAATTCTAAAATACATAAATCCAGTGTGTGAGGGGCCTCATATTACGGTAATTAACAATAAATAAAGGGGCCTAAAGTTATTCCAACAACTAAAACAATTGACACAGTAAAAGAAAATTTAAGAAACCTTAGGAAGTGTTGCAATTAATTAGTATCACTGTTAATGCTCTTCTTAGTTTCTCCTTGGATAAATCACTGACCTTCTACATGCCACCTCTTAAATAGTTTATTGACTTAATCTAATAAACATTCATATGATAGTGATTAATGATTTTGTTTTTCAAATTTATGTAAGTCACTTTTTATATACTTTTTTTTGTTTGTTATGTGAAAATGGGATTTGTAAAGATATGTAAAAATTTGGAAAAGTATCAAGTCTAACAAGATCGCATGGTTATGTTTTTCCTATGTATATATTACAAAATTAAATCTAGGTGATTTGAGTGAGCAGAGTAAAAGTCAAAACATAATAAAAAAAATAATTAGTATATTAGGGCCCTAAAATATCAGAGACGGCCTTGCTCAAAAGCCCAGTTCAATTGTAAATATATATTGTTACAGCTCTGAATATAGATTTGGGCTGGACTTTTGAAAATCGTTTTTATAAAAGACGAACTCTCAAGAGAGCACCTGTAAGAAAAATAAATAAAGAGAATGATTTGTGAGGATAAGATTAAAAGAGAGTTAAAATAAATGGATATAAATAAAAGAAAGTAATGCGTCATTATTCAAACAGTCAGTCTCCTGAGAGACCGTCTTTCTGAGAGACGTCTCTCAAGCCCAATCCATTAAAACTTATTGCCTATATTTACTCTACATTTTCCCTAATGGGCCAACCCAATTAGAGATTGTCTCTCAAAGAGACCGTCTCTCACAAAAATTTGTGTTATTCAAAATATGGATAATGCAAAATAAAGAAGATAAACTAAAATTGTAATTGATGCAAAATGAGTGAGACGGAGGAATTTAACTAAATAGATTTATAAATACTTCCTAATTGAGTCTAAAGGTTTCATTTTTCTAGACACATTTGTCAATATATAATTTTTATTAGTATCTAAAAATATAATAAATTGGCATTGGTAATCTTTAAGGCGAATTAAATAATAATTCATATTTCCCCGTTTAAAATACTTGCTACATAATGGTTTTTGACACTATTCATCTTTTAAATTTATTTATATATTGCGGCTAATATGTATAAAAATATAATCAAGTGGGATCTTATTTGAATCGTCTAATCGCATACTTGAATAATATTAAGTTTTTTATAACATTTAGGTGTGTATAGTTCAGTGTATAAAAGATTAAAATAACGCATTAGATTGCGTAAAAAGTCAAATGTAATAAGTATAGTAGAACAGAGGAAGTATGACTTTGTTACTTATAGCTTGTAGATTAAGATTATAACTCAAAGATGTTTATGAATAGTGTTAAAAATCAAACGAGACACTTATACTGATTAGATGGAATAACATAGAAGTATTATTTTTATTATACTTTTGTCTTGAGATTGAATAGAAAAAATACGCCATTCTTATAATATTGCATTAAAGAGAAATAGAGTACATGGTTATTTAAGAAAAAGTGGTTATTAATAATAAATAAAAAGAGAAATTGAATTGTGTGAATGAAATTATAAGGAAGTTAGAATATGTAGTATGTATGAAATTAAAAGAAAGAGGTAGATTGTTTGAAAATACAAATGATTCAAAACGGGCAACACAGACCAAAATAACAATTGATGCAAAATGAGTAAAACGGAGAAAGTTGTGATTTTTAAGAAATGTTTGCGAAATAGTGAAAGTAGGACATTAAATGAAGATGGAGGATGAATCGCGTAAATTATATTAAAAAGTTGTTTAAATATGTGGTTGAAATCAAAAAAAATATTAAAAAAGTTATGCAAATTGAGTAGACAAATAAAATACTACCTTATAAAATTTTCTACTTTATTAATACACGCATGTCTTGTCATAATTTTACCATTAAAAATTTACATAAAGTGCAATTATAGAGCTTTTGATTTTTGCTTTAAAACAAGAACCCACATCAAAATAATGGTGTAATTTTTAGGCTCTTTCAACATTCTCTAAAATTCTAAAATTCTCCAATTTCAACAAAAAAATTTAAAATACACATTTATGTCATAATTTAATTCATCATTATAACAACTATATATAGTTGACCATTTAAAAAAATTCTAATAATCATTTAAGCGGTAAGGCTCAATATTGTTGGCTTATTAACTACGGTGCTTTGCGCCAAGTTATTGGTAAATTAGGTATATATTGAGTAATGTACATCCAAATATTCAAAACACATTTGACGACCTGATATTTACACGACTTTATAACCAATCCGACTTCATAATGAATTTAAAATTATGTAAAAACCAACATGAATACAAGACTTGATTTTGAACCGACCCAAAACATCTAACTCGATATCAACCAAATGACCTAAATGAACATCTCAGTGTCAGTACATGATGTGAATGATTGTCCCGTCGGGCTTAGCAAGCAAACTGTATCCACCTGAAAGCTAAGACTTGAAACAATGGGAAAAGAACAAGAATGAATGCATAGACGATCAAACACAGAAAACTAATGGTTAAGAGTATATCTAAATTGACGCCATCAGAGTAAACGGCGCAAAAACCTAAGGGTATCATTAGTACAGCCATACTTTTGCCTATAATAGGGGGCGTAGCATTTGTTATAGATTATAACAATATAGACGCATAAAACGATGTCTTTGTAGACATTGAAATTTACTTGATAACATACGAATCATCTTCAAGAATCACTCCTCAAAATGCAGTACGGACCACATTTATCCCAATCCTTAAAGTGCAGATACTTTCATATCCCGTCATAGAATTGAAAAACGACACAAAAGATTCAACAAAGTGCACATAAGTTGAGAAACCTTATGATTCAAGACCGAAATAAAATTTCATAGACAGAACGTGCTGAATTCTGCATATCTGAAGTGTTCCTTCCCTTGGGTATAAACTGTCTCAGTAGACACGGCCACACGGCCGATAATATGACCTACTGAGGTCCATCAATATGAAGACAAAAAACACATAATGCTTCACGCCTCAAAATGCTTGGGAAAACAAAATAAAAACTAGTCGACTTAACGAACAGATTTAAAGTGCCACAAGGCAATTCTTGTTTTATGACAACTTACAAACACCTATCAGATAATTGTCCCATAAAGATGTGGCAGAGCTCGTCAGAAAGGCAAAGCAAATCCTGTAGCAACAGAAAATGAACAAAGTCAGAGCACTGAAGAATATCCAACAAAACACTCAAATCACAATAGCATCAATGAATGAAATATAACTAATATTCCAGCAAGACATTTGGTTACAACCAAATATACTAAACATAAAAATCATTCAGTTTCTTTGTACTTTTTCATATAAACATAAATACTATGGTTGGGATAACATTTTTGGAAAGAAAGGAAGGGAAGTTGAGGGGAAATTCAGGTGTTTTCCTTCCAAATCTTTTCCAATGTCAATGTAGAAAGGATTTGTTTAGCTTAATGTGAAAGAGTTCTTCCTTCCAATCAGCCTTCCATTTTCCTCCCTTCTCCTATTAGTGTCCAAATGAGAGAAATACAATCCTTCTATTTTCCTCCCCTTTCTTCCTTCATTTCCTCCTATCCAAACATAATGTTAGTGTGCCTCTTCTGCTGAAATCTCCTTGTAATCAAGGTTGTTTGGAAAGTGTCATTTTTCTCCCTTTGCGTTTGGGTGAAGTTATTATGATAAGATATATGCATTTATTGTACATGTGTTTTTTCTTCCTCACTCACATTATGCACGATGGTTCACCAAATTACTATAGTCAGAAAACAGCAGAACTTAGCAGGTGATTGAAAAGATTCAAGAACATTGTTACAGCTAGTGTCATCACGGCATTTAGTAGTAAAGAGTAATGGTACATATTTTCCATCTTATAATCATGTAGCTTGTTTTGTA
Source organism: Amaranthus cruentus (assembly GCA_019425755.1). Classification (NCBI taxonomy): domain Eukaryota; kingdom Viridiplantae; phylum Streptophyta; class Magnoliopsida; order Caryophyllales; family Amaranthaceae; genus Amaranthus; species Amaranthus cruentus. The sequence goes on from CM033450.1 coordinate 6,085,423, forward strand.
TAAATAGGGTCAGCCAGTCTTGTGTATTTCCCCTGCACTTAAATTCTAAGGTTTCAAAAGCCTCAGTCTGATCCTCTCAATTATTAATTTATTATAAAGCCCATTGTTGAAGGCTGGTACATTTTGGTGTTCTTGCTTTCACAGATTCAAGAGTGCCAATAGTTGATTCACAAAACTGGTTTTAATGATGTTAAATCAATCTGCACTCTGCACCAGCACTTGGCTACCCATCTTCAAGCTTGCATTAGCATTGTACATGGAAAATTGAAGTTCTTAGCTAAAACATGACCGGTTTTTTTGCTGCTCAAGTTAGTCAATTTAAGCAAACTCCAACATTAGTCAGACCTTCAGACGATACATAATTTGCTACAACAGATTAGTAATATAGCTATAAGAAGTCCAGCTTCAAGCCACCGTTAAATTCAAAAAGCATGCCAAAGCTTTTCTGGACTCCAGGAGTTTGATAAGAGGCTTGCAGTCAGATACCAAATGTAAAACTAAGAAGTCAAAACACAATGTCATAATCTTCCAAGTTCCACCAAGGAAAAATTCAAGCAATGGCACAAGAATCTCCTAAACTTACATGGTCATCAACTTTTTAGAAAACCTATCTTGCAAACTTTGAGAATTAATCTACTTTATACACAATAAGGAGGTTTGTTTCTTTTAAAAAGGAAACAAACATATAGACTTAATCATCCATTATCTACTTGCCTACCAAAAGCCAATCAGTCACCCAACTACATAATACAAAACAACTTTTTGATATCCTGGATTGCTTGTATTATTCTATGTAGTCAACTACTTGGAAAGATACATACTACTATGTTCTAGCAAATTAGATACATTTGCCTTTTCAACTTTTAAATTTTTGTTGAAACTTGAAAGTGCATGAAGCAGAATACAAAAAACAAACAAGCGAGAAGAGAGTGTGAGTTTGAGATGAGAAGGGAGAATTGGTCTCATTGCCAAATTTAAAAATACATCAAAATGATTAGAACATCCCTAAATGGAAAAAATGAGTGGGACACAGGAGGTACCGTAGTAATTTGTAAATAGTGATTTTACCTTTATACAATCTCATTAAAAAAGAAATTTTCATTAATTTCTCCTTCCTCAGTCCTCACTCAACTCAAATAAAAATGACATCAAGCCACTATATTGTCCTTCTAGATCTTGAATAACCAAACTCACTCATACACAAACTCGGAAAAGTGGTGCTATAATATGGTCAAAGGTGGCCTTGACTCCCCCTAAAAGTTTGAGGTATATTGATATATTAATAGCTTAGAAGTTAAGAATTGGTATGATATTGAAGATGATGATTTGCAGACAAATGTCTTCTTTATTCTAGCTTGAAGGTTCAAATCCCCCAAAACCGCTTTTCCCTTAAAATATTTTCTCAACAATTCCTTTCTCCAATAAGGGGTACAATAAACTTTTACAGATACCCCGCCAACAACTATATTGTCTCCCTGTAAACCACCATTGCAACCTCAACCACCAGAATTCACTAACCCCCTTGTAAATTCCAAATTGACAAGGGATTTATGGACAGATTTGGTTTTTTGACCCCTTTTGAGCAATTGCAATTAGGTGGCACTGCTCTCAATCATAATGTCAACCAAAATACCACTCCAAACCAAAAACCTAAAGCTAATAAGAGACCAAGTAAACAACTAAACCATATAGGACACACTTTCAGGTTTCAACAAATTTCTTAAGCTAAAAGAAGACTCCCTTTAAACAGCAATTCGAAAAACCATAATATAATTATAGAACAAAAGATTCCAGCATCTAGCAAATGGGTACCGAGTGTAAAATACAAACAACATTAACATTCTTCAAATCATCAATGGTTAACTAAAATAAATCATTAGTTTAATTGAAATAAAAGTCAAAAATGAAATTACCTAAAGAAAGCTGACTCCAGCAGCTAGAATCAAGAGAAAGAATTGACTTAAGCCTAGCAGATGCAATTGCACTATGAAGCGGCTTTTGTGACTCAACCATTCCCAACATTGAAGCCAACCTAAACCATCCAAAGCGAAATTAAAGAAAGAAAACTACCAACAGAGAAATGTAGCAGAGTAAGATGGGAAATTGGTACCTAGAAGCGGAAGAAATGGCTCTGTTTGATGAAGATGAAAATGGGGAAGATATTAGCTTTGAAGTGACATTAATGGAAGATGAGGATCTTGATGGAACCGCCATGAATCTAGCTCCGGTTGCCATGGCTGATCTTATTCCCATGGTTGCCATTTTTTCGTTCAAGTTGAGGAGATAGAGAGAGATTAAACCCTAATCAATTGGTGAGCCGTGCGAGGTTTTGAATTGTCGGGCAGCCGGGTGTTTGGAGATTAGGGCTGAACAAAAAACCGTAAACCAAATCGAAATTTGAGTATTTGGTTTGGTGTCCGGTTTAAATGGTTTGGTCTGATTTTTTTCAAATTAAGTTATGGTTTATGGTTTGGTCTTGTTTTTTTTGTTTTTCAGACCAAATCGAACCACAAACCGTATTATGGTTGAAAATTATAATTTTGTATATAAAAAATTAAGTTGCTACCTAGATATTTTAAGATATAGTTATTTTTATATAGCAATATATACTTGAATGATGTTGATGTTATCAACTAATTATAAATTATTATATTTATTAATTGTAAGTGTGAAATATTTGCATAAATACATGTATTAATTTGGATTAAAATATAAAAATAAAAAAATTGTAGACTAGACCGGACCGTTCTAAAACAGTTTGGTCCGGTTTGGAGATTTAAACGGTCCGATCCAGTTTGAAAATTTTTCGTATCGGAATTTCTGGTACCAAATCGGACCGTACAATTGCTATTGGTATAGAACATCCGTTTCTTAATGAGGTTTTCAAAAATAATGTTTATTTGAATCAAAAAAAAATTGAATCTTTTTTTTTTTTGAATAACACCTGCTGCATATAAATTAATTATCAAGAGCCACGAAGGTTAGTAGGCTTCGTGAGAAAGGATCAATACATATCTTTTCATGTGCATTCCCCGTGTCCCACCTAGCAATCATATGGGCAGCTGTATTACCTTGCCTACGTACAAAACTACACATGAAGCTAGTAAAACATACAGACAGCTCAAAAATCTGATCAAAAAACAGGTTTATGTGAGAAGATCCTTGTTCCTTTCTTGTTATAGCGTTGATCACTGACAAGGAATCTCCTTCGAGGTGCACATGTTCATAACCCGATCTCCTTGCAATCTCGATGGCATACGTTGCAGCTGTTGCCTCAGTAATATGCACGTTCCAGTTTGCTTCCACACGACGAGTCCTCGTGAGCAGCACCTTACCATTGTGATCACGAATAGAGGTGTTCAACGGGGCAGGTCAAAATTTAAATGGGCTGGTCGGGGCGGGGCGGGTTAAGCCCGTTTAAATCCTACCCACTTTGACCCATTTTTTAAAAGTTAATAAAACAATTTTTTATTATATTTTATGACCCGTTGGGTCGATCCACTTATGTTTATAATAATATCATTTAAAAATAAAAATAAAAAGTGGCAAATTTTTTTCGCAATTAATTCTTATAATTATCCGACCCGGTCCAACCCTTTACACCAAGGCCCGCTAATGACCCACCCCGTTATTGACTCGACCCGCTATTGACCCGTTAAAATGTGATCCGACCCTTGACCTGTTGGGTCGACCCGCCCCGTTGAACACCTCTGATCACGAACCACCACCCCCAATCCTCTGCGTAACGCCACTCTGACATGAGCATCGAAATTGATCTTGACCCAACCATCACTAGTCAGTTCCCATTTTTGGTTTAATGATAAATTGTTCTATTGAATCTTTGAGATAATGGGTATATTGTTCTATTGATGATAAATTTAATGAAAGAAAAAGTGAAAACAAAAAACATTAAAAGATATATAAATGAAAGGTTTTGGAAAAAAAAATATAATGATCACGACTAATAAAAAAATAGTTTTATAAAGTTAGTGTGAAACATACGGTGACAATAAGAAATATAAAACTGTTAAAATAAAGTTGGTAGAAAATACGTACGGACCAAAATTTTTAAAAAATATTAAAATGAGAATGAGCAAGATTATAAGTTTGTGATATAAATAGAATGATTCTATAGGAGTTTCATCCCAGAATGACAAATGAGTTTTCCTTTATGTAGTGTTTGGGAACAAATATTTCATTTCAAATTATGGATTTCAATTACGAAATCATAAACGAAGAATTTGAGAATGACAAGGTTTGGATAGTCATTGTCAAATTCTCAACTTTAACTACTTTAAAAACAATGGTAAAATTTAATCTAAATCCAATTTTGAAAATTTTCGATTTGTCAAACAATAAATTTGAGCAAATTTCTAATTTCAAATGAAATCATTGTTACCAAACATGGTATCAAAGAATTGAGGGAGCATTTTCTATTTTGAGTATTCCAAATTTTTTTATTATCGTCATCGTAGCTATTATATCCCGTTTTATAACAATTATGATTAGAGTTTGAGAAGAGATAAAAAAAACCTTATCTCAATCAAAGAAATTGAGACCAGAAAGACTCTTGACTCTTAAAGAACTTGCAATAAAAATAAACACTAAAAAAAACAAGGCATGACAAACATAATGATTAAAAATAAACTGCGTAAATATAGATACAAACAAACACGTACAAATAATAAACAATGCAAGGAAAATAACATACGGTTAGTGCACGATTGCACGAAGTCGACATCTCCAACTAGTTTTATCTCTAGTCAAATCCTCAAAGAGGAGCAATCCACCAATTTTGACTTGATCCTCCCACATTTGCTTATTAAACACGATTTCTCTTTTCATCAACTAAATTGTTTTCCACCTTCCTCACAAGTGCGTTTGTGGACATTTTTCTCTCAAAACCTAAATTTTAATCAATATATCAATCTTATGTGGACGGTATTTGGTCATAAATAAATTATTTTTAGGAAAATTATAATTTTAGCTCACCCGTGAACACCCCTATATGTAATTACGCAACGGTCAGTCGGTCACTGACTCACCGTTGTAATTTGTATTTCATTTTGGTATCAAAACGGCATCGTCTTTGGTGTTTAGTTCCGTTGGTTACTGGGGCTTTAGCTCGTCACTTTATACTACCAGCTCTGAAACCCCAACAATCACATAGAGAGAAACATTCGAATCGTCGAGAAACGATCGTCATCCTTCATTTTCATCAATGGCGGCGACCTTAGCCCGCAAGTCGCTTTCTGCTCTTCGTTTTCGTCAGCTTGTAAGCCTTTTACTCATTCTTTGTAAACCCTAGATTTTCGATTTTTGATAATTAACAATCCAAAATTTATGAAATGATACGCAATACATTAACCTTTACATTGTTACGTTACGCATTTTTTTTTTCGTTTTCGAAGTACTTTATGTAATTAAGCTTATCATTTTCGTCAATGATTTGGTAATATTATAAATTTTATTATTAGTCATTTAAGGTGTTTTTGAGGTTCATTGTGAAATTTTTAAGAGGGACAAAAAATACACAAAGTTAGGCAATTGCTTATAATTATGATTTAAATAGTTATGATTTTCAATGCTTTGATCCTATGAATTTTTAGCAAAATTATGGGTGGTAGTTCTTGATGCTTACTTTTGAAAAGGTTATTGTGATTCATAGCTAGGATGAAAAGGCCTGGTATTGTATTGCAGATGTTTGGACAAGTAGGATAGTGTCTGCAGCTCTAAATTTAATAATTTGGTTAAGATGTTATGATCCTATGATCATTGATTACCGTAAGTTGCAAGCTTGGAATAAAAGATGAAAATCGCCCAATTCTAACTATTTCAGCTCTGCCAGTGATGTACAATTACTTCAAGCTGGTGCTCATGGCAGTGATTTTTACATTTTGTATTGTTTTTTCTATCAGGGTAATAGGCACGTACAAGCATACAATTTTAGGATGCTTGGAAAATGTTATTACTTATTACCAATATAAACTAGTTTATGTTTGTGGTTAGCTTTCCCGCTGTATTCTTTATGAGTTTGAATGATTGGAACGTGTCCAAATATGATTGGTCTATTAGTGAATCAGTGTCACTTCTTGAAGTATGAGGAGTTGTGACTTGAGATTAATGTAACTTAGACTTGGTCTGAGTGTTCACTTTGTTGTTCAATCATATACAATAGCGTTAGGTCTGACTATATTCTATGCAATTGCTATTGTTTAGGTTACAATAGCGTGTTAAAATAATGACCATAGCTATTTAGTATGTACAACTGTTGATACTCCAATTAGGTAATTGCTAAGATTTTTTAAGTCGTATATCCTAACAATTAAAAATACACTTCTTGAAACAAACTAATGTAGGCAGTGGACAGTAAAACCGGTACTTACATGTATTTAGTGTGGAGAGCAATTAACTATCTATTCAATAATCTTAACACTTAACAAAAAGGGAGGTTTGTGATTTTATAATGTTAAGCTAGATAAGAACAAACAAGCAATTGCAAAATAAAAGGAAAGAATGTTTAAGGGATTAATTCAATGATATGAAAATTTCTTGAGTACAATTGGTCTATACGCGTTACTTGTCGTGTTCTCTATAACCCTAACCAATACTTGTAATTGCCTATTGTGAGTTGAGCCTCAATTCCTCATCAACAATATCTTGATAATATGATTGAAATGATTATCAGATGCCTACTATTTATTAATATATGATATATCCATTCAATAATAAATTCAATTCAAAAGCAACTTTTACAATTGACAAGCAATAGGTATAGTAATGTCATTGAAAACATTCAAATGTTCACATAATGATTGATTTCTCCTAGAGACTAATTATCAATGATTAACCATTCAATTTGGATTCTATGTTGCTACCAACATTCAAAACTTAAATCAATCAGATTTAAGCTTTGAACTAGCTCAATGGATTTTTTAACATAAACTTTAAGTACTAATCCATTCGATTCAACGCTAAAAACCAAATTAAACAATTTCAAGAGATCAACCAATAATTAAAGTATAAGGTTACAAAGAACTTACAGCTTTTACCAATTTTCCTCAAGAGTATGAAATCAAGCATGGCCTCCATTGAAATGAAAACAAGTGTTTAAGGAAAATTTGAGAAGTTGGGGGAAGATAATCAAAGCATTACCCACCCTAATCTATTTACATAGCAAAAAGAATAGATACTTAGCTTTAAGGAAAAATGAGAAAGATGAGCCATGCTTAGACCTACAAAACTAGCTCCTCTTGTTCCTTCAACTTGCTTCAAAAATATAAAATTGCAACCGTGAAGGAAACTCGGAAATAGTTGATCTAAAAATCAAGGTAATGCAATGCACGAGCTGCAGAGAGGTAGGTGAGGAGCGCAGGATGTCGTGTGGTGCAGTGCAGTGTGAGTGGTGACATGCAGCAGGTCGCGATCGTGGGCGAGGCATGAGCGTTCTTCTTCCAACACTTTGTGCTTTACTTATTGTTATTGTTGGCCATTTGTGCTTTGCTTATTGTTGTTGTTGGCTTGATATGTTGGCTATTGTTGCTGAGGGGACTAGAATGTTGTGTTAGGCTTGACGCTAGGTCTAGCAAAAGCTGACCTGACCTAAACCTAACCCAGAATAAATGAGTTTGGGTTGAGACTTTGACCCAATTAGCTAAACGGGTTGACCCGACATGATGTGTTTATTAAATTAGTTAAGTTCAGGTCAAAATTTTAGACCTGAAACCAAATCTGTATAACCCATTTAATTAAATGAGTTAATTTCGAGATAAATCAATTTTTTTTGAGTTCGAGATAAATCAATTAGTACAACCTAAACTTAATTCTTTTAATTTTTTCTGATTTTTCATAGTAACTACAAGATAAACAACTAAATAACGAAAACTTTAAAATTAAGGCCTAAAAAATTAGATGTAATCAATGTTAAAAACCTTAAAATGAAAACAAAAAACTTTAAATGGGTTAAGTGGGTCGAAGTCAGGTTGACATGAAACAAGCCTGGTTGACGCTACCCTTCACTGCTATATGCTTCGCTAGATGGAAGGATGACTTCGCTTGATAATGGCTTGGTAGTTGCTTGACGATGGCTAGTGACTTGCCCTACTCCAATCCCTTTTTACTTGTCGCATTGCTTTGCTTTGCTTTGCTTGACGAAGGCACTTACATTTCGACAACTTAAGACGTCTTTATATGTGTGTGTGTATATGTATACACACACATATATATATGTATATTGTTCAAAAGAAAATAAAATTATTCTAAAATAAAAATTATTATTAAATAACCTAAAAATGATACTAATTTCTATAGATAAATAGTAAAAATATAAAAATTACGACACTACTAATAATTGAGGTAAATTGTGAATACTTTCACATGAATATGGTAGTGCGACAATGTTGCCACTATTTTTTGATGGTGTTTTTAATGGTGATAGATAGTATGGTATAAAATTTCCTTTATTGTTAGTCAATTTGGTTTTTGTTTTTGTTTTTTGAGTGTGTATGAGACACATGATGCTCATCTTCTGTATATAACTTTTATACCTTGGTTTTTCATTCCATATCCAGTCTTTGATGGGACATGCTTGGCAAGACTTCAATGAGCTGGCTACAAGGTCATTTGCCACAAAACATTCATTTTCTACCGATAAAGGTGTGATAAAGTATTGTGATGATGTTATTTTAGTATGTGCTTTTGATGAATGGGAATATTTATCTTATCTTTTAGTTTTCAATTCTTAGTAGGATTTGATGTTACAAAATCTATAATGTAAGACATGTTGTAAGAAAATCAGATTGTGAGAAGCGAAAATCAAGAGTAGTTTTTTTTAAAACCTTTTTTTTCTTTGATGTGTGAAGCCTATGTTTCAAGAGCAATAACCAATAGCTTTTAGGCTAATGAAGACTAAAGAGTTATTGTCCAACTGCAAAGGTGTGAGTATTTCACTTGAGTGAGTTGAAGAGGGTGCATATATATCATAGTTAGTATTCTTCATGCACAACTTTTTATATGTTGGAGTGATGGAATATTCCTCACCAACACAAAGCTTATTTAAGAAAACCATCTAAGTGATTTATTTTTAGAAGGACCGTGCACCCCGTATGTTTATTGTATTTGAGTGCCTATTGTTGGGGTTTGTGTTGGAAACAATGGATAAGTTAAGTGGGTGAATTTTTGGCCCAAGAGATATGTATTTGTGTTTTGTTTTTTGTTACCATTTACAGTGGGTCAAATTTTTTCTTTACTTACGATAGTTTTTGAAGTGAATTGAGTCTAGCTGTTTAGGATGTTTTTCCTGAAAATACCAATTTTTGGTTGATAAACAATGAAGCGAATTCAATGTACTCCCTACTCTCTAGATTTAATATTGGTGCGCCTTTTCTTTACTCTTGTCCATGGGATAATGTTTTTATAAGGAAGAAGAAACCAATTACAGTTTTGGGAATATTGTGTTAGTGATATGTAAAATTTCACTATATACCATGAATCAGGATACCATGAATCATGAAACCATGGTTGCATTAGATGTCATTGGGAAACATCTCATTAGTATCCCAAAGGTTTGGTTGATTAAGAATAGTTCTGCTACATGGTGGGTCATCTTGTATCTTAGGTGTGCTTTTTTGCACCTTAAGTGCATGCTTTTAAACATTGTTATAGGGTGAAGGAACATAACTTTATTCTTAGACTTGGATAATTATAATTTTGCTTTCCCTTTGGTTGAGGAACTTCAGTAATGTCATAAACAAAGAGACTTAAAGTTGCCAAGAATTTGAAGCTGTTATACCAACTAGTCCCTGCCCCAAAGATATCTTTCTGCTGACATGTTACAACATATAATCAGTAGATTAGGTCCATCAGTGTATTATCCTTGATCCGCATTTGCAATTATAATGATAAGGTCATTTTTTGGTGAATAATTGAATACCTTGTTGAGTATTGGTTCATACAACTTTGAATAAGAAGTGCTTGAAAGTAGTCAATCACAAAAACTGAAGGCATTTATAGCAGATTTTCTGATTATCTTTTAGCATGATTTGATGAGCTTGCTTAGTGCATCTGACTGGGTTAAGGGACAAATGTACTTTTATTTGGATGGAAAAAATATTGTGTAATTTTACTCTTTTAGACTGTAATAGGCTTGTGATTCCTCTTGTTATTTGTCGTAGATGATGAAGAAAGAGAAAAGCTTGTGAGAGAGATATCAAAAGATTGGAGTTCTGGTAATAAACAATAATGCCTGGTTTATTTTTTACTTTCATTTGGTTGGAAAATTATTTTATCATGTGTGCTGTATGTCTTGACACTTAATTGTTGATTGCAGTTTTTGAGAGGAGCATAAATACTTTGTTTCTCACTGAAATGGTTAGGGGGCTATCTCTAACTCTTAAATACTTCTTTGATGACAAAGTGACTGTGAGTGTCTCCTTCCATTATTTATTGCTGCTCTCTTTCAGTATTTTTTATGGCAACGTCATTGACTCACATCTGTTTTGCAGATCAATTATCCTTTTGAAAAGGGCCCTTTGAGCCCCCGTTTTCGTGGAGAACATGCCCTCCGTCGTTATCCAACTGGAGAGGAACGCTGCATTGCCTGTAAACTTTGTGAAGCAGTTAGTTTTTTTTGGGGAGCTTTCATCCGATTTTCTACTAGCTATATTGATGACTATGATTTTTCTTATTTTCTGTATAATTTTCATGATGTGTATCTGGATCTCAAAGTTGCATCATAATTTCAGAGCCCCTGAGCGATGATTTGGGGAGTGCATTGCCTATTAGATGGTCAAACGAAAGTATATGAAGAATCTTACTTTCTTTTAGGGTTTCTGTGCTCTAATGCCTGCCCTTAAGGCCTTTATATTCCCTATCTTGAAAAGCTCTAATTTTGATGGAGATTAAGGTCAAGAAACGCAGCTGGAACCTTGATAGCTTAATAATTGCTCGATAATAAGGAAATGGGGAAGAAAGGTTGACAAAGACAGTTTAATATCTATGATGAGAGAGCATTTCACCAGTTACTTGGTAGAAAAGGTTTGATTCATTAGTTAAAAGCTCGTTTTGGAGTCCATAAAAGCTTCTGATGCTGTTGTTGGCAGTAGTAGAATTAGTTTCACCCATAGATGCTATCATATTACAATTATCAAGTAGTTGGGTAGTACTTAGTATATCCAGATGGAGGGGATGTCAAAATATGGAGTTTCAAAATACGTCCATTATTTTTTTTAGCTGATTGTGCAGGTACATCTGCAATCATGTTTGTTTCTTTAGACTCGAACAAATAAGTGTTCCTCATATAGTGGAGGCTCTGCAATGTTGAACAAGGGGTATAAGATTACATCTCTGTACATTCTTGCTGAGTATATGATCCACTACTACTTGCAATTAGAAGCTAAAATTGTTGAAGGCCATTACTTGTGCTTGGTCCACCCCCAAAGCACATAGTATAGTAAGCATCTTGATCGTAAAATGAAGCTGTATCCAGATTCCTCGCCCTCTACAAATAATTCAAAATCCAGATCTTCCGTACTCATGAATAATACATGACGGTTAACTTTGAATGTGTTTGGTGGTGGTGGAATCCATTTTTTGCTATGTAAAATTCAAACTAACTATTTTTCCGTTAGTCACACACAAAAAATCAAAAATCAGGTTTATAGGAGATTTTGAATACACTGAGCAAGAAAAGGGGTGATGGATGTGGCAATTTAAGGATTGGCCGTACTTCTGTGGCCCTACTGCCATACTGCTTAATGAGTGAACACTAGTTTCAGTTTCATGCCCACAGAGGTCACACCACTCAGTATGAGAAGGGATTATTTTTGTTAGTTTTAGGTGAGTTGGAAATCTATCCAGACTAGCCTGCCACAAACATTTTTATCTTTGGTTAGCAACTAGCAAGGTACTTCACATGTTCACTTGCAAGTTTGGTCATCCTCAGCTATGCTGTTATGTTTTTGAGGGTAGCTGAATTCTTTCATTTGGGTCCAGAGGTGAGGAAAACAGCAGAAACAACAGCAGAAAAAGGCCAATACCCTTACCAAAACAAGACTCTTGAGTGAGTAGTGGAAATTTGGGAGGTATCAGCCTGTTGGGTGCTTTGAGTGTGTTCTGTCCCAGATATCTTTAGGGAAAAATGGTAGTTGATACTTGTTTAACATAGAAGGATGGGCTCTTCACGCTTATTCATTGGTACTTGATGATGCCACTTTGTGTTCCACTTGCTGCCACCTATCTTCTCAAATTTCCTTTTTCCAACTTTCCATTAATACTACGGGAGTATTCTGTCCAGTGTTTTGTGAGTGTTTTTACTTGTAAAAAAAGGCTTCGAATGTAATGTATTTAATTTAAATGTAATTTATTTTTTTCTTTTTCTGTTGATGTATTTATCTTTGAGGAATTGTTTGCTGCTTGCTTGGTTCTTATATTGGTGTAGTTTCCAGCTGAGCTTGAGAATCACTGTTTGGTTCTCAGATGTTTATCTAAACCCGACCTCACCCTTTGGCCGACAGAGCTTTTTTGTAACCCATATTTCCCAGAAAAACTCGTTGCACTTGTCAATTTTTTGTAGTATTGACTTTGGGAGACTAATTCTTTGCATTGAGTAAATAGGGATAGCTTGAAGGGTAGATATTATAAACACAAATTGGTTTTGCCTTGGTAGGTTGGTTTGTTTTCCAATGCTCAGCTTAGTATATTGTTTGAAGTCTTGGGCAGCAAAAACTTTTTGGTGGTTTTTATGGCTGTTAATAGGGAAACCTAGAGTCCTAGACATTAAGCTCCTGTTCAAAGTCATCTATTATTGCTTGGGTTGTATTGTGAGAGAAGAGATGGAGCTTTTGCTGCTGTTCATTATCTCACTTTATTGTTTGAAGGTGTTTAGAGTGTAGTAGACAGATGCAAGATTTGTTTGAAAAGCTGCGGGAAAAAATCAGCATTCATGTATAAATAAGAGGTTTGGCGTAACTTTTCCCCTATTAATTATGAAAGGTCTCCGTAGTCTTTGTAAAGATTTATGAGGGAGTTTGTTGAGAGAAAGTCCCATGCATATTATGAGGAGGTAAAGTGAGAGGGGCCACCTGTCTGACCCATCATCTCTCACTATTTATGGGTTTGATGTATATATCTTTGCTTGTTTTAGTTATGTTCTTTGTAATATTGTAGCTAGCATTGTAACTAAACCTGTGCATCAGGTGAGTAATGGTTTCATGCTCAGCCTTTAAACTTTTATTTGACTCCTACCTAAATTAAAACTGTGATGTTTGTTTTGGTGTATTTATATTGAACTAAATGTTTTGTTCTAATTGATGTTTGGTATGTTCTGTGCTTTTGATATCATGAGCTACCGTTTAAAATTGATGTTTGATTCACTGTCGACCTTTTAGGTCTGCCCTGCCCAAGCAATTACTATTGAGGCAGAAGAAAGGGAAGATGGAAGCCGTAGGACAACCAGGTACATATATGATATATTTTTCCTATTTTGAGATTTTAAAATCTAAAGGTACTCATAACTCAAGTACTTAAAAGCATGCTGCTTTCATCAAAGTGTCATGAAATTTTTCTTTTTTTTTTCGGAAGGTATGATATTGATATGACGAAATGCATTTACTGTGGCTTTTGCCAAGAGGCATGCCCTGTTGATGCCATTGTCGAAGGACCTAACTTTGAATTTGCAACCGAAACTCACGAGGTTAGTATTATTGTTTTTTAACCAGTAAAATTTTTCTAGCTTTCCATAGATGGCTGATAGGAGAAACTAAAAAGCATTGCCAAAGAGATACAATCCCGAAATCTCTATATTCTTAGTGCTTCATCTTTCTCATTATATCATCAGTAATCAAAATGCTTTTCAGGATAAGAAATGTTTATTCGATGGTTTGAAATGTCGAACAACAATTGGCACCTGCGAGCAACTTGTGCATAATCTTGAACCTTAAACAACAGTTAATGTGGACTTGTTTATGCAGTCGTCCACAAAGACGGCAACCAATTCATTTTCTCCCTTTTTTTGTACCTCACCAGTCGTTAAGTTCAAAACCCTTTCTGAAGTCACTTTTGCATGAAATGTTGCAGGAGCTTCTGTACGATAAGGAGAAGTTGCTGGAGAATGGTGATCGATGGGAAACTGAGATTGCTGAGAATCTGAGATCAGAAAGTTTGTATCGCTAATCTCTGTTACTCTGATGAGACAAATGCTGTTTTCATTTCCGTTTCTTTGAATAATCTCTGTTTATGGAGCTTCGGAGATCATTTTTCTGTCTTTGTTTAATTGCCTTATTGAAATCGTTTAGATTTTGTAATTTTGATCTGTAATTTAGCCATTATTACCCGCGAGCCTGTGGCTACTATAAGATTCAACCCACATGTCAGTGTTTGTTTCGGTCCTTGTATGTATTGCTCTTGTTCAGGTCCTTGGGTTCAGATTTCAGATTTTTGTCTTCGCGGATCTTTCGTAAATAGTGGAAAATGAGAATGTGAAGTAATTAATTAATTGAAACTTATAAACTTATATCAATTTAGTTAAACATGTTTCAAAAGGTTATTTATATCAATGTATAATAATATATGACATGATTTTTAAGGTCAGACTTTATTTTTTGGTGGCCAATCACAATACGATACAACATGACACTATTTACGACATGTGAATACTATCACGACACGATTTCTATGGTATTTATATCATAGTACACCGGACGGGTTAAACACCTATATAGTATGTTCCTAAAAAAAGGTTTTTTCCTTTCATCTACAATAGACCAACAGGTCCAACATTGCTTGTTGTCTGTAGAAGCCAAGATGACTCTTTTGGTGTTTGTGGTCTTGCCTTTTAGCTGTTCAAGTCGACTAGTAACTCTAATTAAGAGTTATTTATCAAACATACTAACTAGTAAGTACCTATTTCCAAATTTAAAAAGAAAATTATTTTAAACCAAATTTCTACTATAACTTTTTTCCAAATCTAACAAATAAAATAATTATAATCATATTATTTACCAATATTAGTGAAAAGCCATATGTTTAAGTATTGGAGAAAAGTTTAGTAAAAATTATGGATTAAAAAGTCAAAATTGAAAAATGTACAACTCTATAAATAGTCTTTTGATCTTGACTTAAAATTTAGCTTGTTAGCGCACATAAATGTACTTTTAACGAATAATTTTTCTGTCGTGTAGTTTAACCAACTACAAAGCAAAAAACCAAAAATTTATCAAAAAGCCTAAAAGAAGTTTCATGTACCAAAGACCCTCATAGTTCAATTTTGAATAATTTATTGATAAAGTCTTGTATAAACTGGTCTATACCAAAGTATCAATCTTAAAAAAATATAAAAATATTCTTCTATGTTTTTCAATCAAATACAATTATTGAAACAAATTCTTTATTAAAACCGTTTTATCGCGATACAATTTAATATAGGTTGACCCAAAAACTAAAAGTATCGATTATCTTTTTTGTTATAATTTTTTCTCTAAAATTACAACAGTTTAATTGCTTGTATGAACCTGTCTTACGATGATACGGTTTCATAAAAGACATGTTGCTTATATTTGCTATTCTATTTTTAAGTTGTTACATAAGGGAGTCCATACAAGCTAGTTTATTTACGAAAAATTGAAATGGAAAGCAAAAAAATAAAAAAAATAAAAAAAATAGAAACTTTTTGAAACTTTTTTCCAAGATAAGCAGTTTTGCTCGTGGCCTTGGTTGTTAGTTGTTACATAAGAGAGTCCATAGAAACTATTCTTTGACTCAAGTGGTTGTTAGTTGTTAGTAACAATGAACACCCTTTTGACTTTTTTGAACCATTTGTCTTTATTCGCTGTTATGAACTGCGAACAGGTACCAAACCTAAAGTCAGTTATAAAAGTTTCAAAAAATTTCTTTTTTTTGAATTTTTTTTGTATTTTTTTGCTTATTCATTTCAATATTTCTTTATCAGCTGGTCTTGGGTGAGACCGTCTCAAATTGAGACAAGAGTGGATCGGCCCAATTCGCGCTCCTTACATGCTTCCACTCTTCTTTTTCATGTTCTGAGCATTTTTCAATTTTACTATTAAAAGTATCAGTTTTGATCTTAAAAGTATCAATTTCAGTTTAGGTAGAAATTGCTCAGTTTAACGCCATAATTGATCACTTATAGGTTCAAATTGAAATTTACTTTAATTGATATGTTTAAGTACTACTTTACGTTGAAAGTGATATCTTTAAGGTCAAAATTGATACCTTTAAGGTCCAAATTGAAAAATGCTCAAAAAATAAAAAAAAATGGAATTTTGGAGGGAAATAGGCGAAATAGGTCGGTCCAGCTGTGGTCTTAGAATAAGACGGTTTTACGCAAGTTTTTGTGTTTCTTTATTTACCTACTTATAACACACATGGGCCACTTATCCAAAATATCCTTCCACCAAATCAAAAATGTTATGCAACACCTCCATTTCCACACTCTTCTTCCATCTCCATCTCACAACCCACCATAACCACCGCCCATCCTACTCTCTCATCACTTGTTTTTCCCTCTCCTCTTCTTCACCTTCTCAAAACCCATCTTCCGAAACTTCCAAACCCCCAAATATAAACCCTAATACCCAACAAATTCTTCGAACTCACAACTCTAAATCCTCCTCATTTCTCCTTCTCGACAATCAAAATCAACAACAATGGCTGCCGAAAGTAGAAAACGACGATGCTTTGGTATCAGAGGAAGAAAAGGCCAGGATTCTGGAAATGTCCCTTGTAAAAAACCGTCTTCCTCAATTTCCTGGTTCAGTTTATCCACGCTCAATTCATGGAAATGACGTTTCTAACTCTCCATTAAATACCCTTTTGATGGGAGATGATGAAGGTGAGATGATTATGAAAGCTATTGAGATTAGAAGGAAAGTAACTTTGGAGATATTTATTGATGTTATGATTCGAAAGGGTAAATTTGGTATAACTTACTCGAAGAATTTGGGTTCAAAATTGGGGGAATTTATTGATTTAGTGATGATTCAAGCTGCTGCTATGAAGAAAGTTCCTGAATTTTCTAGGTTTTCGTTTAATGCTCGTGCTCGAAAGTTTATTATGGAGTCTAATGTTGTTCCTCTTATAAGGTGAGCTCAATTAATATTTACGGCCTGTTTTATTGATGACAGCAAATTAAACATTGATTATAATTAAAAAAAAATTGGAAAATTTTATGTGGTGATACCGAGTCTTTAGCTAGGTGACCTTAAGCAAATTAAGTATTTATTTCGACTTTATTTCGAATGATGTGGTTTATTAAGGTGATCACGACTTTTGTTTTTTGAAAATAAATGTCATTATGTTGGTAAAAATAGGTAAAATTAACAGAAGCTCTACGTGTGTGGAAAAGTTAAGCTCTACGTGTGTGGAAAAGTTAGAATGTTAAGGTCACCAAACTGTATATCTGGGTAAAATGTCATAGACAACACTCTCAATAGTCCAGTTCAATAGAAATTTCAGTTGCTTTTTCTGGAAAGTGTAAAGATGGGCTGGACTATTACACTCGTGTATGCTATAGACCGTCTATAGTAAGAATTTGTGTTTTTTCATTACCATTTTGATCATTTAATGTTGACAATCAAATGGCCAATGGAGTATAATGTTGTTACCAAATGTCAATTGAAAACAATTTAGCAAAGATAAAGGTTGTGAATATTGATTTACAAAACCCTTCTAAGCGGAAGGGACGAATTGCGGGTAATGGAATGTTGTTGATGTAACGAGGGTGTAAGTTTACTCATTAGACTGATAACTTATCATTTAGAAAATTAGCCCTTTGATTTTATTAATCAATTTACAACTTTCCCTTTAACTTTCATTGAGAATTTGGGTAATGTAGCCAATTTGCACCTATAATTGTTGGTGGTTTGGCTATGTCAAAGAATCAACTCAACCAAAAGCTTAAGCTGATGGTTGAAACCCCAGTATATGTTATATACTCTAACACGTCCCCTCACACAAGAGCCGCTAGAAGTGTGGATGCGCATATGCGCCGAATATTCCACTTTAAATGAGGAGTGGTTGAGATTCGAACCCGTGACCTCTTGTCACGTTGGCTTCTGATACCATGTCAAAGAACTAAATCAACCAAAAGCTTAAGTTGATGGTTGAAACCCCAAGATATGTTATATACTCTAATAGGCTACAATGGTTTAGTTATTGCTTATGTGCATGAATATATGGCTAGGATTTAGCACTATCAAGACTTGTTAGTTCATTTGATGCCTCTGTATGCAAATTGTTGATTCATTTTGTTTTCATCTTGGTTTAGTATGTATGTTAATATGTTTTTGGAAGATTTTAAAAATTTCGGTGAACAACTTTAGATCTTGCTCAAAAAAGCTCACTTTTGTTCATTTGTTAAATAAATGAGCCTAACGCGAACGTGTTTTGGAGCTAGTTTTCGTAATATGAACATATGTAGCTCGTTTTTATATAGGAACATAGGTAAACTCGTTACATTTATATTCGTAAACTCATTTATGTATCATGTCGTAAACAATCCTTTTAGATTTGATGTATAAATAGTTTGTGCAATTGTGCTACTAACAAAATTTTCGATATTAATTAAATTTTTTAACATATCTCAAACATGAAACACCAATGTGTGATTAATGAAAAAAAAGCTCGTTTACAAGCTCGTTTCAATAAATTAATGAGCATTTCATGAGTCTAACTCGAATAATATTATTACTAAATGAATTGAGCTTGAACAAAGTTTTGAGCTCAAATTATGGCTTGAGCTTGAACTTGAACTTGAGGCGGAAAAATTTGAATGTGCCGTACATGAATAGGGTAGTATTTGAATCAGCTTGACTCATTTACACCCCTTATTATTCTTCGGCTACAAAGTTTGATACATGTTCGTTATTATAGTCGTGAAATATATTACATTTATTTGGTTTTTGAAGTCTTAATAAGTTACTCCTTATACCCAGGTCTCAATATAGAGTCATATCTTTGATGATGAAAGCATTTTGTATAGCTATTGCTCCAAAAAGAGTATATGAGAAGGATGTTTCTTTGAATATAAAAGCATTTTGTATAGCTATTGCTCTAAAAAAGATGATATGTAAAGGATGTTTCTTTGAATATATTGTAGGTGGTTGAAACACAATTCATTGTCGTACCCCCAGATTGGTAGAATCATATGCATTTCAAAGGGGGATGCTCAATTGATAAGGGAGCTTGTAGATTGGTTGAAGTCGATTCATGTCAATGGAAGATACATTGGGGTTGTGTTCATGAGGGTGGGGGATAGCATTATGAGACGCAATATAGAAGAAATGGAGGAGATCGTTGCGTATCTAGAGAGCAAAGGTGTGAGGAGGGATTGGATGGGTTATGTCATTAGTCGATGCTTTGAATTATTGACATTTAGCATGGAAGAAGTGAAAACTCGTGTGAGTTTTTTCACAAACATGGGTATGAATGAGCAAGACTTTGGCACAATGGTTTATGATTGCCCAAAAGTTCTTGGCTATTATACCTTAGAAGAGATGAAGGAAAAGGTATGATTACATGTTTTATTCTTTTGGTATTTTAATTGCAACTGAAACTAAGGGTCTGTTTAGCTAATTATTGGTTGGAGTTGTGGAGCTATAATATTAGGTGATTTGATAGTAGTTAGACCAACTGTTTTAGTTAGTTATAATAGAGATGTTTGGTTTTGACGGTTTAGGATTATTAGAGAAATAATTAGTTAAAAAGTAAAAAGCTAATGAAAAAGCTACGTATAGTACCTTTTAGGTTTTGTCTGGCTTAAAAGTAGTTTACCAAACACTTTTTTTTGACGAACCAAAAGGTCCAAAAATCAACCAAAACTCATATTTCCTAACACATCCTAATATTCATCCCAACCTCACACAAAAGGAATAATCGGTGCTTACCTAAAGTACATGTTTATAATTTTTCTCTATGTATCACTACACTACGCGAAAAGTAACCAAGCTCGATGTTTTAGGTAAACTATTTAAAGGACTTTGGACTAAGTGAGAAAGACGTTGGAAGACTACTCGCTTTCAAGCCTCAATTGATGGTATGTAGCATCGAGGAAAGATGGAAACCCCTTCTCAAGTATCTTTACTATCTTGGAATCGACCGAGATGGCATGAGGAGAATGCTCGTCATCAAACCAATGGTGTTCTGTGTGGACCTCGAAACTACTATTGTGCCAAAGGTATTGTTAGTTTTTCATCCTTCCATAAAATGTACTACTCTACAAGTGGCTGTTAATACTATACGTCTATACTATGTTTTGTTCTGAAACGCTTATTCTTTTGCTGAAATATGACTATTTCCGATTGCACCTGCTTCCATTTCGCTTCCCTAACAAATGTTCGATTATGTCATTTTATAGGTACGATTTCTACAAGACATAGGTATTAAAGACGATGCTATTGGTCGCATGCTTGTCAAATTTCCTCCACTGTTAACGTACAGCCTCTATAAGAAGATCCGTCCAGTGGTTTGTTTCTCCTCCATTTGCTAATACTTTTATACTTCCATTAGTTGCGTGTTATGAGCGTATGAAAGAAAGAGAAATTCCACATGGTTACCCTAAGATTTTGACTTTTCCACATGATAGACGAACATTTTTTAATCCGCATGGTGACTCTGAGTTTTCAAAATTTCCATGTGATAGACAAAATGTTAAGTTCTTTGTTAAATTAAGTACTCATTTTGAACAGATTTTCGATAGTGTGTCCCTTAAGGGTGATCGGGGCGTTTGTTTCTAAGAAAAGAAGTCGTTATGATGGATAATTTGTCTTTTGTTTAACAAGTGGAAAAGTTATAAGGTTAGGGTCACCTCGCGGATAAAAAAAGAACATTTGTCCACCACGTGAAAAAACTAAAAACTCGAGGTCACCACATAAAATTTCCCAATATATTATTTATAAACCTTAATTGTTTCGTCCCTCTTATATCCCCTTTTTCAAGTAGGGCCAGTTGATGATGAATAACTTGAAAATCTCTTTTCAAAATGCCAAAATTGTTTTCACCGAGTCTTTGAATTTTTCTTCAGTTTACCCCTTATTATAGACATTTTGAATGGATTTTTTCAAGCTACCTTCCGTTACTTGGAATCGGATTTCTAGTCTACTATGTGCTTGGACGGAAAATAAACGGCTAAATGGTTGCTTGAAGTATAACTAAAAGAGTAGTTGTCATCCAGGTTGTGTTCTTATTGACAAAAGCGGGAGTCACACAAAAGAATATAGGGAAGGTGGTAGCTTTGGCACCCGAGCTATTAGGATGCAGCATTGCTCATAAGTTGGATGGCAACGTGAAGTATTTTCTGTCGCTTGGGATAAGCCTTCAACAGTTAGGTGAGATGATTGCCGATTTCCCTATGCTTCTACGTTACAATGTAGAACTTCTCCGGCCCAAGTATCGTTATTTACGAAGGACAATGGTGCGGCCCATACAGGATGTCATTGAATTTCCGAGGTAAATTCCCGACTTCTAATAGATCTATAATCATGCTTAAAAGTAGAACTTTTACCAAAGGCTATGAGAAGCAGTTACTCAGAAGTAGTTTGATAGTTTAATTTCTCGAGGAAAATGTTAAGGTAAAAATGTTGATTGGGTTGAGTTGTCGGAATTTGACTCATTAACTGTAACCGTGTATGACAAGACTCAACTTGAAATAACCCGCATATAAAAGTTAAATCGGATTGTCAAGATATTTGCATACACGCAAACTAAAATTAATTTGAACCGAGATATCATACCTGAAACCCGCCTGAACACCGGTAGGCCGTATAGAGTTTTCAATACCAATTTTAATGTTTCATACATTGTGATCATACATTGCCCTAATGATATTATTCCCACAAATTTTTTAACAAAATAGAAATTTCTCAATCTTGTTTTATAGACTGAGATTGGTGATGATTGAACTTCATTCAGGTTTTTTAGCTACTCTTTGGAAGACAAAATTATACCAAGACACAAGATTCTGATAGAGAATCGGGTAAACTTCAAACTCCGGTATATGTTGGCAAGTAGCGATGAAGAGTTTGATCAACGGGTAAAGGCTGCAGTTGAAAGGCGACAAAGGTTTGAGTCAGGCGTTGTTGCACCTGAAGCTAGTACCCGTAGTGAGGATGTTGTAACTTCTGAAGATCGTACTTCATTTCAGAGTACGCATTTAGAGATGGCGGAGGACGACCAAGTCCTAGCTCCTAACCCGTTGTAAATCAGGTGGTCATTGGTGTAAAATAGCTTATTAAGGGGAAAATGTGTACATAATGATGTTTTGTAAAGCTTTTAGGGTCATGTAATTGTTTATGATGCCCATTGCCAATGTTTTGAGTCTCATCGTAACTTGTCTAAATATTGCGGACTTTGTGTGCCTTTGTTTCGTCGTTTCGTTAGGTTGTTCGCACTTGCTCTTGATTACTAGTACTTTGTTGAATGTAAAACTGCTTGGTAATCAAAGGCGGAAACTCGTGGAAATAGGTAGAGCCGTAAGACATTGAGAAATCTTGTCTTTGATTATCAAGCACTCGTTCAACCTTACTACCACCTTCTCTAGTCCGTTTTTTGGATGAGTTATGGTTTTCCGACTTGGTCAAGTTGTATGAAAATTGACAATGGATGAACGGACTAAATCTTAAATCTAGATTTTTAATTATGCCTATAAATCGAAAATTAATCAGTTAGACAAGACAATCACATGGTACCAAGTCATACATATTTATCTACAAAAATAGCTTCAAGTACACCTATAAGTAATCCTTGATGTGACATTTTAACTTTACCTAGAGTATATTAAACTCCCTTTCAATAATCCCTCTCTAAAACCCTATTATATCCAAATCTAACACCTAGCTTGTTATCCGCGTACTTATGTTCTTTTATATATGTTTTCGGACTAACTTGAGCGTTAGAGGGTTTTTCCAAAAATTGTCCTTGGACAAGGCTAACCTTGGGGTTGTAGCATGTGATGACACTTCGTTCCAACAATATTATAACTCTTCTTGGTGATCGTCACTTGCTCTTGCCTATCAAAAGTTATTACGTCTCATCCTTAAAGGTATATTAATATTTTTCGTTGTTCATAATAATTCAAGTTTCACACTGAAATAGTTTTGGCGTCATCTGTAGTTAGTGGGAATGACTTATCAAAAAACATACCTAAAACGTAAAAACTCTAAAACAAAATTCATGGCTCCACCAAGAAGTGGTATGAAGTGGCGTCGTCTGTAGGTATGACTTATACACGGGAAGTACAACTGAAATATGAAGAAAAATATGTACAACCGATAGATAGGTCGCTTATTAGTTTTGGAGGCGACCAAGTGTTACATCAGGGAACCATCATCCTTTCGGCCCGTGTTGGAGAACAAGGAAAATGTAGTGCTCGTTCAATTCACTGTTGCAGACATTAATTGTTCCCGTTATTTTACATCATTTTTATTTTGAATAATAGCCTAACACTTTCTTTCAATTTCATCCAAACTATCTAATTATCTTTTAATTTTATCACACAATTTATTTTCTTTCTTCATATATTAATAATTATCTACTTTTCCTTTAAAACAAATATAACACATTTTAAATTTTATCAAATAATTTACTTTCTTATAAAAACACTTTATTTCACTTTGCTAATTATTCGTTAAAATGAAATGTAAAACCAAAACACAAATTCTTACTTGAGATCGTCTATATAATAGACGTCTCAAGTTTTGGGGCTGACTCAATTTATAAATTAAAAAAAAAACTAATTGGGAGTTATGTAAGATAAAAGGGCGATATAGAGTGAGCTCTTAAGAGATGTCTATGCTATAAACGATCTCTCAAAAGAGGACCTGCAATCACAAAAAGATCACAAGTTTTTTTCCGATAGAAAAATCAAAGATATTTCGAGACAAAAAAAGATCACAAGATATTTCGAGACAAAAAAAGATCACAAGATATTTTATTTTAAAAATGACAAAATATCCTCTCTAACCACGGTTACCCATCACAAACCCTAGTTAATTCACCTCCACAAACCCTACCACCTTCTCTATTTAAACACCACTTCATCCTCTTGATTTCTCGTGCTCTCTACTTTTCTCTTTACTATATCAATTTTTAGGTTTTTCTTAGTTTTCTCTCTCTCTCAAAAATGGCGGAAGTTGAGTACAGATGCTTCGTCGGAGGTCTCGCTTGGGCCACCGATGACCACTCCTTGACACAAGCTTTCTCTGAGTTTGGAGAAGTCGTTGATTCGAAGGTTTTTTTGTTACTGAATCTCGCAAAAAAAATTTGATTGCGTTATACTGTTACTTTCTCTGTTACTATTGTTACTTGATCTTGTTCTGTTCTTTTTATGATATCCGGAGACGGTATGTCCTATAAAAGACCAATGATCGATTGATTTTTCCTTTTTTTCATTAAATTGTTCTTGAAATTTCATAGATCTGGAACTAAGCATCATTAATTTTGTGTTTTTCAGGTAATTAACGACAGAGAAACAGGCAGATCTAGAGGATTTGGATTTGTCACATTTCAATCCAAAGAAGGTCTGGATGCTGCCATTGAAGGCATGAACGGTAAAACACTTGACGGACGTCAAGTCACCGTTAATGAAGCCCAATCTCGCAGTGGAGGGGGAGGTGGTGGATTCCGTAATGGTGGTGGTGGTGGAGGTTACGGCGGTGGACGTCGCGAAGGTGGAGGTGGTTACGGTGGTGGTAACCGTGGATATGGTGGTGGAGGTGGTGACCGTTACTCTCGTGGCAACTCCGATAGAGAATGGAGAAATTAGGAAAATTTATTAACTAGCATTGCCGTCCTCGAGTTTAAGGGGTAACCCTTGGATTTAAGGGTATCCACCATCCATGAAACATTGTGCTTTTTTGCTTATTGGTAAAAAAGCTGCATCTATCTTCTTGTTACTGCTTATGTTACTATTTTGGTTGTTACTGTTACTGTTTGGATCGTACTGGATAGTGGTTAATTAAGGGTGTTCTGAAAGTTTTCAGGATGTTCTATTTGTTATCACTCTAACAGTTAAATGAAAAAAATCTGAATCTCTTCTCTATTTTCTTTTTCTGGTATTCAATTCTTTAAATTCTATGATGCTTCATTCAGATAAAAATCTTCAATTGGATGATCAATCTGAACAAACGATTCGAAATGCAGTATGAATTATAAGGAATGTTTGAGAACTCGTTTATTTTTTACGATTTTACATAAAATCTTGTATTGAATAACAAAAATGACTGTATGCTATTTAGAACAATCAAGAAATTTTTTTGAAGAAAGGGCACATACATTCAAAATTTGTCACAAGCTTACCTAATCAGCATCTTGATTACAAATTTGACAAAATTGAATTGATATGTTAATCAAGTACAAAGAAAACCAATCAAGAAAAAAATGCCCCAAAGGCTTCATTCATAAGGACCATAACAGCTTCCTTCCACAAATTTAACCCATTTGTACACGAAAACCCACAAACTTCAACCTTATGTAAAAATTGAAAGTCAAATGGAGAGATGAAGATAGAAGGGAGAGAAGGTGAGGGCTAGTTTAGGCAACTTGGGTAAAGTAGATGGAAATTATTACTAGTAATTAATGGTCATTTAAAAGCCTACTTGTCATATTTCTCGTTGACATGATTACAATAAGTCCTTGTTTGGTACGGGTAATATTGGGTATAAATTTCTAAATTTACTATTTTACCCTTTATAAATAAAATAGTATGTTAGTTTTTTAATAAAGGAAAGATTGATATTAATAATTTGACATTTTGTTCATTCGTCGTAAATAATTTTTTTTTGATTATTTACTAATAATTTAATGTTTCCTTTTATTTTTCTGTGAATAATTCAATCTTTACTTTAGTTTGCTAGCAACATACCTTATCATTACTCATTATTAGTAATACAGTATGTTGTGGGCAAATTTATCTCAAAAGTTGGATTATTAGAAAATAATCAAAAGGTGAGTTTATTTATAGCGGATGGGTGAAAGGTTAAATTGTTAACCTAATTTTTCCTTTAATAAATAAGGTTAATTTAGTCTTTGTACATATCCTTAATTCCCACCCACCAATTACCACCGTCTTCATGGTAATTTTTTCTTGAGAATTAAGGCAGTTTATTACCAATCCCATTCCCTATGTTTTATCCCATTACCACTTATGACTTACCAAACATAGAAATGTATGATACTTGGGATAATAATTCCCATTCCCACCATTAATTCCCATAAACCAAAGACCCCTAAATGCACTTTTTAATTTGATGTATAATTCATTAAAAAAAATGAAAATTAAGGCTATAAATAATAAGTTAGCTGAGCTAAGTGGATATAATTAATAAATATTCATAAAATAGTTTATGTTTAAGTTGATGTTTTTTGAACTTATACGTCAGAACTAAACATTTGTCTTGCTCAACTTATAAATTGTCATTGGACATAACAAATGAGCGGATCTATTAAGGTGGTTAGAGTTTTTTTAAACAACCTCGTTAAAAATAAAAAGTTTTGATTTAGGGATCAAACTCGCAACATTCTAAAAAAAGGGCTTTTTTCTAGCGCTAAAGACCACTAGGCCACAAGTGATTTACGTGTGAAAGGAGAGGTATTAACCTCACTCAAGGATAACAAATAAAGGTTTAAATTTAGGTTTGTGTTGTGTCTTATTGTAGGAACCAATTAATGCATGCATGTGATGTATGTGATGAATGACAATAATAAATTAATAATCACCACAAAAATTTAAGGTGACTCATTAATTTTGGGCTACATATATCATCTAGCCTTAGAGTAATATTAATGTGTTTAAAATAGAGATAACAAAACTTAAAAGAATTACAATGAATGTTAGTGTAAGGGAAGAGAGGAGCTAAATATGGAGTATTTACCCAAGCAAGGAGGAGCACTTAGACCAGACTTTGGTGCAAGTATTAAAGGCCTAAAACTAATGTATATATAAGGGACTAAAGGTTTAACATTGGGTCGTATAGGGTAGCAAACAGAAAACCCAAACAGTGGGTAGCAACTCACGAAGATTAGTGGTCAGAAGTACCTGTTGTAGGTCGCTCGACCTAGACTTGGTCGAGCTTATGGTCGAGCGTAGGGTAGAGTAGCAAGTCAGGACTCAACAACAACTTTTGTTTGCACTCCTTTCCACTTTCATGTTATACCGCGGCTTCCCATACTCTTGCATATTTATCCTAGGATCGATATTTACCCTTCTAACTTTTCACATGTCAAAGATACTCTTCCATTGTATCATGTACTTATGATGTCCATACAAAAGCAACCATATGTGACACTTTGTCCTCTTTTAATCTTCACTAACTAAAATAATTAACATTTTTAATCTAATTCTTGATTACTTGGTGAACATAAGTCACTCATGTTATAAATGTACTTTAATTTATAAATAAACAATAAATTAAAATACAAGTTTGTGATAGAAAAACCAAATTACATATGACGATCAAGCCTTGCTTATGTACACCACCGAGATCTCCGATACACCAATCTTCAACACGATGAAAGTAACTAGAAGATTTTGTTGGAACTTGATATAAATTCTAGGCGAGATGCTCTTTCCTAAAACGTTATTTCCTCCCTACCATGGTGCTTGGGAATAAACCGGAAATACGTTCTGAGATACAAAGAATTACACCAATTTTCTAGAACAAGGAAATTAGAATGACACAAGAGTAACTTAAATAGAAAGCAATATGGAAATACACAAACAAGGATTGCAAGTTCTTGATTGAAATGCTTAAGAAGAGAATATGGATGTGTTAAACAACACACAAGCATTCTATATTTATAGAATAGCTCACACCACTTCATGAAGCAAGATGTTGCTCCATGAAACGCTAGGTTGATCCGTGAAACACGAGATCGATTCACGAACCGATACGCTTTTCACTCAACCCATATAACCCAAGGAACACGGCTAATATTAACCATATTAACCGTAGGAAGTTATAATATAACCACCAAAACGAACCAGAACAAAGCATGAAACGAACCCGGAAAAAGCAGGGACTCGCGAGCCGCGACCTGCAGGGTGCATTTTCCAGAAACTTTTCTTGCTTATTCGCGAGCCGCGATCTGGGTCACGAGCCGTGACTTTTATGTTTTGACTAAAACATATATTTTACAACCTTGAGATTATATATATTAATTTAATTAAATTATTTATTTAATTTAATTAATTAAATCATTTCCGATGTCCACTATACACTCTAAATTCCAACAATCCTCCCCCATTTAGAGTGTATAATCCTTTTCTTCTTTAGCAATCCATAATGACCAACCCATTTCATGCATCAATGCCAATGTCCTTCCGGATTGAATTGACACCTAGTACCACGCATCTTTACAATTGATCATACCCCCTAATGTCCTTCCGGATTGAATTAAGCAGATATATCCAACCAATTGAAGGAGTAGTACACACGAAATAATTCATTAATCTTATGTCCTTGACAAGTTAAAGGCCATGTGTCCATATCTATTCATAAGTTCATTGAAATCATAAGTATGCCCCTTGATTTCTTTAAGACGGCCAAATCTTGAACTTATATAGGTAGCTTCTCCCTAATATACCATGCTTTCGTGAATAAAGCACTCAATCTAGAGATCTTCATAACTTTAGAAATGGAGACTTCGAGGAACGACTCTACTACCTCGTTTTTAACATCACGAACAAAGCAATTAAAGGGTCTCAAAATTGCTTCCCAACATCTGATGAGCGATCAATCCACATTGAATTCAAGACTAGATGTTTCTTCTAGCGTCGAATTGGGTTTCGCTCATGGTGTTGAAGATGGCCATAAACCAATTTCTTGAACCATAAGATCAAAGGAATTTCTACTCAATGGTTTAGTAAACTGATCCGCCATATTGAGTTTAGTATTAACATAGTCAACAGAAATGACCCTTCCCTTGATAAGTGCGCGCACAAGACTATGTCTTAGTGCTATATGTCTTGACTTACCATTATATGTTTGACTATACGCTCTGTTCAAAGTCGAATCACTATCACAATGGATAGCTACCGGTGAGATTGACTTAACCAACAGAGGAATCTCATACATGAGATCTCTTAACCATTCTGCTTCCTTGCTAGCAGATGCTAAAGCAATAAATTCAGAACACATCGTAGAATCAGCAACACATGTTTGTTTCTTAGACGCCCATGAGATGGCACCTTCCCCAAACATGAATACCCATCCACTTGTAAAAGAATTATCTTCTTTATTGGATGCCCAAGTTGCATCAGAATATCCTTCCAAGACAGGAGGATCTCCACGATAATACAAACCATAATCCTTGGTTCTAATCAAGTATCTAAGTACTCTTCTAACAACTCTCCAATGGGTAGGACCAGGTTTTTGAGTAAACCTACTTAATTGCCCCACTGCAAAAGCTATATCTGGCCTTGTACAGGTCATAGCATACATCAAAGATCCAATGACCTTTGAGTATTCCAATTGAGAAATCGCTTCACCTTCATAAGGTAATAACTTTTCGCATGGATCCATGGGAGTGGAAACTGGAGCTTTCTCAACCATATTAAACCGTTTGAGAATCTTCTCAATATAATGAGATTGGTTTAACATAAGACCTCCATTATGACGTAATATCTTAATACCTAAGATAACATCGGCCTCCCCCAAATCATTCATAGAGAAAGACGTTGACAAAAATTCTTTTGTCATTTCCACTTGCTCTATACTTGTACCAAATATGAGCATGTCATCGACATAAACGCAAATGATAACCCCATTTCCTTTATTATCGAACTTGCTATAAACACACTTATCGGCCCCATTGACAACAAAACCAAAAGACAATATCGTGTAATCAAACTTTTGATGCCACTGTTTTGGTGCTTGTTTAAGTCCATAAAGAGACTTAACCAATTTACACACCTTCTTCTCTTGTCCTTTAACAACAAACCCTTCGGGTTGTTTAATGTATACTTCCTCCTCCAGATCACCATAAAGGAATGCCGTTTTGACATCCATTTGATGAATCAATAAATTGTGGATAGAAGCTAAGGCTATCAAGAGTCGAATAGTCGTAGTTCTAGCAACCGGTGCATACGTATCGAAATAATCAATACCTTTCTTTTGTCTAAAGCCTTGCACCACTAATCTTGCTTTAAATCGAATCACGGACCCATCGGGTCTACGTTTAACCGTAAAAATCCATTTACTTCCCAAGTGTTATTCCCATTTCATCATTAATGGCTTCTTCCCAAAAAGCCTTATCACGAGAAGACATTGCTTCTTCGTAGGTAGATGGATTGTCCTCCACATTTAAACAATAAAGTGTGGATGTACAAAGAGAATCTCTTGTACCCTCTACTAAGTAGACTTCAAAATCTGGACCAAACGATTTGACAATCCTTCCTCTCTTACTTTTCCTAAGAGAAATCTCTACATGTTCATCATTTGATGGAACATCTTGAGTATCAAGTTCATCTTCATCAACTTCTTGAACATCGGTACTAAATTGTAGGTCTTTAGGCCTACCAATTGATGAAAATCGAGTTTCATCAAAAATAGCATCTCTAGACTCAATTATCGAATTAATCGATATGTAGTCATTAGGTTCTATTACATAAAACCTATAGGTATGACTATGAAGTGCATAGCCAACAAAGATGCAATCGAAACCCCTTTCACCAAGTTTCTTTCTTTTATTACCGGGCACTCTTACAATTGCCCTACATCCCCAAACTCGAAGATAACTCAAGTTTGGTTTCCTCTTGTACCATAGTTCATAAGGAATAGCCTTATTCCCTTTAGTGGGAACCCGGTTAAGGATGTGACATGCGGTCAACATCGCTTCACCCCAAAATCCTTCACTCAATCCCGAGTAGGATAACATGGAATTAACCATTTCTTGCAAAGTCCGATTTTTCCTTTCGGCTACACCATTTGATTGTGGTGAATAGCCCGCCGTAGTTTCATGGACAATTCCCATTTCTTGGAAATAACTAGGGTTATAATATTCCCCTCCTTTATCCGTTCTAAGTCGTGTGACCTTAGAATCCAATTGTACTTCAACTTCATTCTTAAATATTTTAAACATATTTAAGGCCTCATCTTTAGAATGCAAAAGATACACATAACAAAATCTAGAATAATCATCAATAAAAGTGATCATATACTTTTTGTTACCTAAAGATGGAGTACTATGAAAGTCACACAAATCACTATGGATCAAATCAAGAATGTTAGATGTTCTTTCTACTTTCCTATAAGGATTTCTAGTGATTTTATTTAACATGCAAGTACTACACTTTTTATTATCAAAACCACATATAGGAATAATATCTAATTTACCCATAAATTTCATACTTTCATAATTTACATGACATAATCTATTGTGCCATAAATCATACATATGTACATCTTTATCATAAACATGAAATATACTACTATCTATAAAAGACTTAATAGAAAGTTTAAACAGATTACAAGTCAAATAACATCTACCAATAAATATACCACCCCTACTAATTACACATCAATCGGATTCAAATACTAATTTATCCCATGCGATTCAAGGTTGGCCCCGACACTAGGTTCCTTGCAATCTGAGGAGCAAACATCACTTCCTTCAAAGTTAGAAGATTTCCCGAAGTGAATTGAAGATCAACCGATCCTTTCCCAAGAATTTGAATAGAAGAATTATTTCCCATATAGAGAAACTCATCACCATCACACTTGTGAAAAGTCTTAAACCATCTCCTATCCATGCAAACGTGCCTAGAGGCACCCGAATCCATGTACCATTAATCATCCTGCACACAACAAATATTATTATTTGTTCCATTTAAAGCCAAATTGGAATTAAATTTAATTAATTGTGAGGAAGTACCTTCATTCACGGGATCTTGGCTTGTAGAAGCCTCACCCTTGTTACCATTCTTTTTCTTGAAAAGAAAACAATCCTTCTGTCGATGACCCGGTTTTCCACAAAACCAACACCCATCAACCGTAGGCTTCTTAGAGGATTTAGTAGATTTTCCCTTGAAAGAATTGGAACCCCTTTTCTTATTCTTAACAAATTTTGACTTGTTAGAATTTTCACCCACCATGTTAATGGTTGGAACCGAGGATGGATCCTTAACCTTTTCTTGCTCACGAATCCCAACTTCTATGAGAAGATGGGTGGCAAGTTGGGTAAGATCGATTTCCTCCTTTTTATGCTTTAGGGTCTTCCTAACTTCTTTCCAAGTTGGCGGTAATTTATCGATAATACTTGAAACAACAAAGAGTTCATCCATATTTATATCATGCCTTTTAAGATTATCATACATACGTTGGATCTCATGAAATTGTTCCATAATAGGGCGAGCATCATCAAATTTAAAACTATTGAAATTACTTACAAGAAACTTCTTGCTTGATGCATCTTCGGCCATGTATTTAGTTTCAAGTGAAGACCACATTTCTTGTGTAGATTCAACATTTTGGTAAACATCAAAGAGAGTGTCACTCATACAATTAAGGATATGTCCCCTACATATAAAGTCATCATTGTCCCATTTGCTTCTAGCACGGGTATCCTCCGGAGTCTCATCTTCCTTTTCACTAGGCCTTGGTGTACTTATCACATAAGCAACATTCAATGTAGTCAATAAGAAAAGCATTTTCTTTTGCCATCTCCTAAATTCATTGCCTACATACTTGTCCAATTTCACAAAATTGGTTGTTAAATCCTTGAGACTTGTCATAATGTAATTCAAGAGAAAGATAACGTTTTAGATTGTTATAAATGTACTTTAATGTATAAATAAACAATAAATTAAAATACAAGTTTGTGATAGAAAAACCAAATTACATATGACGATCAAGCCTTGCTTATGTACACCACCGAGATCTCCGATACACCAATCTTCAACACGATGAAAGTAACTAGAAGATTTTGTTGGAACTTGATATAAATTCTAGGCGAGATGCTCTTTCCTAAAACGTTATTTCCTCCCTACCATGGTGCTTGGGAATAAACCGGAAATACGTTCTGAGATACAAAGAATTACACCAATTTTCTAGAGCAAGGAAATTAGAATGACACAAGAGTAACTTAAATAGAAAGCAATATGGAAATACACAAACAAGGATTGCAAGTTCTTGATTGAAATGCTTAAGAAGAGAAGAATCAGAAAATATGGATGTGTTAAACAACACACAAGCATTCTATATTTATAGAATAGCTCACACTACTTCATGAAGCAAGATGTTGCTCCATGAAACGCTAGGTTGATCCGTGAAGCACGAGATCGATTCACGAACCGATATCGCTTTTCACTCAACCCATATAACCCAAGGAACACGGCTAATATTAACCATATTAACCGTAGGAAATTATAATATAACCACCAAAACGAACCAGAACAAAGCATGAAACGAACCCGGAAAAAGCAGGGACTCGCGAGCCGCAACCTGCAGGGTGCATTTTCCAGAAACTTTTCTTGCTTATTCGCGAGCCGCGATTTGGGTCACGAGCCGTGACTTTTATGTTTTGACTAAAACATATATTTTACAACCTTGAGAATATATATATTAATTTAATTAAATTATTTATTTAATTTAATTAATTAAATCATTTTCGATGTCCACTATACACTCTAAATTCCAACAACTCATAATCCTAACAACATGCAATATCATACGAACAAAATTATTAAGGGAAAATTACTTTAAAAACTCTCAACTATTCGTTGTTTAAATATAAAACTCCTAACTATTGATTATTATTCAAAACTTCCAACTATATACCCATCTTAAATATAAAGCACCGATACATTTTATAACCTGTTTTAACCGGTTACCATTTGTTAAATTGGGAGGGTACGTGAAGGGTCGTGTAAGGTTAAAGGAAGTGAGGCGATTAATAAATACAATTGGGTCCCACTACGTCTCAATTAAAACAAATTTATCCGGTTATAAGTCTTCTGGGACTTTAAATACAAAATGGGCCTAAAGCTGGGAATTTTAAATAATAATCAATTGTTAAAAGTTTTATACTTAAATCGCGAATAGTTAAGAGTTTTTATTGTAATTTTCCCAATTATAAATGTCAGTTTCAATAAAAATGATAAATAATGATAATTTCCGGTTTCTTGGAATTCAATTGACACAATGGTTTGCGATTCGCGATTTGCACCTCTTTGTTAATCGCCGTCATGCGAACAAAATTATTGCGATTTACGAACCTTACTAAAACACAAACCTAAATACAGGCAACCGTCGTCGATTTGATTGCCCAACCACACCACCTCCATCCCTGGCCAATGACCCTGTAAACCACCACAAACTCACCGATAATTTACCCTTTCTCACCCATTGAAAATCAAAAAGTTATATTTTTCAAAAATTGTAATTTAATTTTGTACATTGTAATTTAAATAAGATCACTGTTTAATTCTTTTATGATGTTAACAACTTTATATAAATCATACTATTTGGTAGTGTATTGTATTTTTTGTAATTTAAAGTGTGCATGTATATGTATTTGCTTTATTGAATTTTCTTAATAATTTTAAGTTATTTCACTGCAGATGAAGACATGAAGATCGAGCTTTTCATATTACTTGATAACACACTAAGAGTACAATTTTTGAACGAGTCTGGATTCTTATATATACTTTCAGACATTGTAACGACTAACATTAGTGTTGTTTTGCTTTTTGTTTTGTTTTTTTTTTGTTTTGTTTTTATTCATTCTTCTAAAAAATAATTGCTACAGTAACTGTAATAACTATTAAATTTTAGAAAAAATACATATTCTAAAAAATTATGCAAATCTATTTCTAAATTACTAAATCCATCACTTTTAGTTTGACTTCAATGCTAGTCGTTTTATCGATAGATTCATTGAAACAAGTTCATTAAGGGATGCCGTACATGTAAAATACTAAATCCTAAATCTAATACGCCTTGAAAAGTGGGTGGATATTGATATGTAAAATCTTTCTCGCTATGAGTAGTGAGTAGGTGGCGATATGAATTTAATGGGTAATGGGTGAATATATAAATTTAAAATGTCTTATCGGCTATAATTAAGTCAGTAGCACGATTTTGCAAAAGACCGTCTTACCATGAGACTAGTAACTCAATTCGCTCAATGATAATGTTTATATGATATATAATCATTGATTAATATAAGATCATAATTAATACTTAAAGGTAAAAATTGATTTATTTCTAATGCTATAACTAAAAATTTATAATTTATTACGTGAGGACGTGAGGTTACTATTGACCACTTTAAGATTATAATTGACCCCTTTAAGGTTATAATGAACTCGTTCAAGTCAATAGGCTATAACTGATCACTATACATGTGATGACTTATAATTTAATGCTATATAAGCGTTAAATTGATACCTTTAAGGTTGTCAAGTTGAAGTTGTCAATTTCAATGTTATAATCGACTAATTTATATATATTTGATCTTTTTAGGGTTTTAATTGATCACTTTAACATCGAAATTATATACACTTTTATAAGATCATAATTGATCTATTTATGGTTATAAACTTGTAAATAGAAATTAAGGCCAGAATTGATCACTTATATGTTAAATTTTAAATCTTTTATTAATTCATACATTTAAGATTATATACTTTAAGTTGAAATTGATCACTTTATTAATATCAAAAGTGATCACTTTTAGGTCAAAATTAATTTTTTTTTTTTGAATTGGACCAGTCTACTAGTACCTTTCAGATGCTCTTTTGAGAGACCGTCTTTTGTAAAAACGACTCTCAAAATTCCAGCCCAAATCTATATTTAGAGTTGTAACAATATATTTTTAGAATTGGACTGGGCTTTTGAGAGCCGTCTTTACAAAAGACGGTCTCAAGTAAGAATTTGTGTTTTTTTATAGAAAGATTGAATAAAATAAACTTGTTATAATAAATTAATTTTAAGGTAAAGTTTTAAAAAGTTTAATTTCCAAAATAACCTATTCACGAATCAAAACTTAATCACCATCTAGCTAAAAATTTGTGAAATTCATTTGTTTACTCTCTAATTGATTAATAAACATTGTTATATCACCCATAAGGAATCGATATAGTGAGGTCAGAGGCAGGGAGACTAAGGACAGTGGTTGGCACATCAAAGAAACAATTATTGATCAACAAATCTATTCTAATGTATACATAGAGTTTATAAAATTTCACAAATAAACGTATTAGGCCGTGACAATTCGTCACATAATCTCACCGTTATCCATTCGTGTGGACACGGGAAACCCGTGGGCTCGGGCTCACAAACCCACGGGTCAAGAGCGTTGACTTGTACATACACTTGGTGAGTTTCATTATTTCCCAAAACCATATGGTAGTAGGAAGAGTAGCTCATCAATTTTATATGCAAGTCAACAACCCACTATTTTGTCGATGTGGGATCTTGTCTCACATGTGAAGTATTTCCAACAAAACACATATTTTTGTTATTATAAACAACGGAAAGATTGCGTTGTGGATATCTAACCTCTGAATTCTACTAAGTGAGAGCCATATATTGATATTGCGGTAATGAAATGAAATCAAAGGAAAAACACACAATTTGATCATCATAAATAATAGTAAAGATTGCGATGCACGTGCCTAACCTTCGAATTCTACTAAGTGAGAGTTCATATATTCCACACTAAACGATAATCATAGTCATCAACTCAGTATTGCACACATACATTGTCTAATATAACGACTAAAGTTAAAAATAAAAGAAAATTTAAAATCGGAAGGAAAAACAACATTAGGCCTCAACAACTTGTACACGAACAAAACAAATTGCGCATTACAGATATAGTCATCAACTCAATATTCCACACTGTTTCATACATTGCTTAATATAACTAAAGTTAAAACAAAAGAAATTAATTAATTAATTAATTACTAGGAACTACTAGCTAGATCAAGTCATTAAATAATTGTTTTATTCATTAAGATAGATTTTCATGAGAGCTCCTTTAACCTGCATAAGACAAGAAAGCTTAATGATATAAACATAATTGTAACTTACTATTAAAGGAATCAATTACGTTGAATTTCTTTTTACAAGTTGATCAATTATTGTTGGTATCTTAATAGATTCTTTCTCTGTCTCATCGAATTTGCTACAATTTTTTTAATTTGTTGTTTTATAAAAATTTGTCAAAAGAATCAGCTCAACCAAAAACTTAAGCTGATGGTTGAGAACCCAAGATATGTTATATACTTTAACACGCCCCCTCACACGAGAGCCCTTTGGGCTAGAAGTGTGGATGCAACACATGTTCTCCTCATACATGGTGCTAAATATTCCACTTTAAATGAGGGGTGGTTGAGATTCGAACTTGTGACCTCTTGTCACGTTGACTCTGATACCATGTCAAAAAACCAACTCAACCAAAAGATTAAGCTGATGTTTGAGGCCCCAAGATGTGTTATATACTCCAACAAAATTGCCACAATTTACAACTCAAACTCGTTTTTAATTTTTAATTCATCTACACGTACATCCTACTAATCCATACATTTTGCCTCATTCCTTAAATATCACCGAACTTGTATTTGTAGCAATTTTAATAGCACAGATAATAGTATTTATCTTTTGTCAATTTGTAATTATTATTTTTTTTATTTATTTTTTTTTTGATCTATATTTGTAATTATTTTAGTCCATTGTGAATCTGGGGTATGAATATATTATTTTGTGATGCCCAATGTTATTACTTATTAGGTTCATAATTGATTCTGTAAGATGCCATTTTCTGCTAGGGGTGGCAAAAACTATTGGCTCCTTTAAAATATATTTTAAACAATATATGGTTTATGTTTCTACACTACTAAAATAGTAATAATCAATTTTAGCATGTTACTATTATTGGTAGGTTTGTTAGTGTTAGTATTATTGGGGTTAATTTGCTATTAAATTACTGTTATTTTTTATAGAAATTCTCGAGATTTGACAAGTTGGTTAGTGGGTCTAAAATTTAGGCTTGTTTATGGTCCAACTTTGGGTTTAAGTTGTTATGTTAGGCAACCTAAATTGAAGTACTTTCTAATCTCATAGGGTTAAACTCTCTTCAATTATTTTGTTAGAGTATATAACATATTTTGGGGTCTGAACAATCAGTTTAAATTTTTGTTTGAGTAGGTTTCTCGACATGGTATCTGAAGCCAACGTGACAAGAGATCACGGGTTCGAATCTCAACCACCTTTCATTTAAAGTGGAATATTCAGCACCTATGCGCATCCACCCTTCTAGCCCAATGGACTTTCGTGTGAGGAGGCGTGTTGGAGTATATAACAATCTTAGGGCCTCAACCATCAACTTAAATTTTTGGTTGAGTAGGTTCCTCGACATATTTTACATCAGATAAGGAAAGAAAAATATATTATTTTATAATCTTAAAGCGTAACTCTAACTATGCGGTTTATTTTAATAATGTACTCATTTGTACTTGTATTTGAGCTCAGTACGCGCTTTATCTATGAATTAAATAGCCCTACTGATATAAATAAATAGAACATAAATTTTTTATTTTAAGACTTTAATTTTCACTGAGATATTAAGCCCAATTGATAAATTCAAACACATAATGTCTACAAGTCTACTAGATAGGTGGGTGTTTTGTTTTGTGACAATGAGATCAACCCAACTTTTTAATACTTTTGGGTTCGCTCTTTTGATTCATTGGAAAATTTAGGTTTAAGTCTGTCTAAGTCATTGACTTAATTAATTTAAAACTTTTTAATACTTAATTGTGTATGACCCATAAAAAATATATAACAGTCAAAATAGTTTAGTAAATTAAAGATAAATCCAGTCCCATCTTATATTAGTATTGTGGATTCGCCAATAAGTTGATTTTTTAAACTAGTGTTAGTATCGTGTCTTATATTAGGAGTGACTACTCCCTTTGTCTATCATATTTAGTACTCCCT
The DNA here is from genome assembly GCA_019425755.1 of Amaranthus cruentus. NCBI lineage: Eukaryota > Viridiplantae > Streptophyta > Magnoliopsida > Caryophyllales > Amaranthaceae > Amaranthus > Amaranthus cruentus. The sequence continues at coordinate 6,124,371 of CM033450.1, forward strand.
CCAACTCATTTCAATTGTCCCATTTTCTTATTTGGGCAATTCACTTTAATTGTCTAATTTCCATTTTTGACAATGATTTTTTTTTACCTAAATACCCCATGTTCACACAAGTAATGATCAATGTACCTCCACTTTTACTACTTAATACCCAACTACCATCTTTATTTTTAAGTTAATCAATTAAAATACCCCAACTATCACTTTTTTGTGGACCTCATCCTACTCTTAATATCCGTGTCCAACTCAAATGGGACAATTTAATTGAGTTGGAGGGAATATTAATTTTTACTTTGAATTGTCTTCTTAAATTTTCCATCATTTTTATTTTTGAAAATAGACTCATTAATTTCTTTTAATGTCATTCATATTCAATTTCTCTCTTTATTAATTACCAAATATTTATCTTTTCTTAAATATACTTATTACTCAACTAAACTCACATGTTGCTCGTTTCAAAAAAAAAAAAAAAAAAACTCATTTTGCTCAACTTACCTAATTATTTTTACCAAATATTGATACTGAATTAAGGTAAAGAAACAATGGTCTAACAAAGTCATACATGAAGAAAGAACATGAAAGTAACTCTGCGAATTATATTGGTCTAATATTACACAATAATTAGAATATATAGTATAGCAAATTAAATGGGATTTCCTTTCGGTTGGATAGTATTTTAGTTTTAGTTGGATTTATCATAAATGTCAGCATATAATCGAAAAATACACGTGTATGTATTTTATAAGCCAACAAGATACCATCTTAAAACTATATGGCAATGAGCTGAAAGGTTATTGTTGGAAATACTTTACATGTAAAAAAGAACTCACATCTTTAAAATAATGGGATGAGGACTTGTATATTATACTTGGTGGGTAATCCTCCCAATACCATATGATATTGAGAATAAGAGAATATTATCAAGTGTGTATATAAGTCAACACTCATGCCTCGTGGGTATGTCCACACAAGTGGACCCATGGGGTGATTAGGTGACGAATTGTCACGAAATAACAGTTCCAATGACTTATAAAGTGGGCCACTATCTTTAGTCCATCGATATGAGATAATGAGAGAAAAGATCCCAACAATTTAATTCTCACTTAGCCCTCCTTTCAGACAATTTTAATAAAGAAAAAGTAAAAATAAAAAATACCTTAACATGATCTCATACATGAGTTCCCCATGGTCATTTACCAGCATTAGTGTAGTTAGGAAAGGGAACTTGACCAGCCTCAATATTTTTGATGTCTTCCAAAAGATCAAATGCCTTTGAACTTGTTGAGAAGTTTTACCACCAATTGCTTTGGCAATATTGTCCCAACGATCCGGTGTATCTTTGTCATAAATAGCCAATGCCCTTTCAAAGGCTTTGTTTTGCTTTAAGGTCCATGTTGTTTCCGTTCCTCTTGATGACATTGTGCCCGATGGCATTTATTTGATGAACCACCTGCAATACGGTTAGAGAATCTCCTATAAAATTATCTGAAACTGAGAAATAAAAAAGTATAATAATAAGAATAATAAGGAGATTATATGATATGGATAAGACTTCGTAATAACAATTTTTTAATTACGAGGAGGTAAGGCTGAAAAATTCCGTACAAAATAACAAAAATTAAACTAAAAAATGAGAAGGTATAATAATAAGGAGATGGTATGATATGATATGAATAGAGTTGGTGATGCTTAGCTTGCTCTTTATAGTGGTGTGGTGGTAAAAATGTGGGATAATGTTAGTGGGGTCAACCATTTTGCCAAAGTTATCTTACAAAAAAAAAAAAGAAAAGGATTTTAGTGTTTTGTTTCCCTAAGAACCGCAAGAATATGCTCAAGAGGGGAAATTTGTTAATCAAGTGGAAGACTTAGTACAATTTATCTATTTTTAATAATAATAATAATCACCATATTTTTGTTTGTGTTAATTTTTTTAGATTCGAGATAGGGATAAAGAAATTTAAACAAATAATATATATGAAAGTGGACTTAATTCGTTTTAGCAGAATTTTAAAATTAGAAGAATGAGATCGACTTTTCTTAGTCACTATATATACAAAAAAAGATACTAAATTATACATTAAGAACATTATTCAGATTTATGACAATAATTTTTTTGTGCAACATATATAGTGTTTTCTATAATTAAGTGCTTTTGGCTTGATCGTAACCTTAAATTTCTTTTATCTTATTGAAATTAAGAATGTAAAATGTTTCTTATCATTTTCATTTTAAACACTCTTCTTGTTGGATCTATTTCCTATATATATATATATATATATATATATATATATATATATATATATATATATGTGTGTGTGTATGATGGGTTTTGTAAATGCCAAAACGTCCATTATATTTGACAAAAACAAGGACAATCAAAATAAATTGAATTAAAATGGTGAGAATAAAAGTCATATGTTGAAGTAATCCAAACACTTTGGTGTTTGAAAAACAACTGGTAGATGATATCTAATAATTAATAAAAATGTGTGTTTTGACAACTGATTTTTTTAGTTGGTTTAACAAATTGATTTTAAATACACTATTATTAGAAAGAATTTGTTCAAAAATTATTTAATCACAATAAGATGTTTCAACAAGATATTTCAGCCAGCTATTACGTCAAAATAAGTTAAAGTAATTAGTTACCTATTTGGAACTTTAGCAAACAGAAAGACTTGCGGGTCGGTGTTGGTAAACGCGTAGCTCCTAGTTTATAAACTTTAAGAGTACAACTAATATATTTTGTTGATAATTATCTTTTACAATGGATTTTTTTTTATTAATAACTTAATATAGAAACTCAAAACAAAAAATATATATATAAACTTGAGCAATGCACGAAGTTCTTATTATTGACATGTATAAAAAATTATGATTTATAAACAATAGTGCAAGCATGTGAAGAATGAAACAAGTATACAAATATAATTTATAAAAATAAATAATAAAAAATAAAAAAATATTAATGATGTTTATGTTTAATTTTAAGTAATAGTTAGAGGTTTTGATACCTCTATCTTTTTAAATTTAAAATAGAAAATTAATGCTCACGAATCACGATAATTATTAAGAGAATCGATGCAATGTAAAAAAATTTTGAGGAGAGAATAAAGTAATAATATAACTCATGAGTGACGGTTTTTTTAGAGATTAATTTTAATTTGGCTCACCCAAAAAAGAAAATATTGAGTAAGTTTTTTGGTAGGCATTAAGAATATTGTAAATAGGCATTTAGAATATTGTAAGTACTTAAGTACTTGCTCGATGGGCATTAAGTATAGGAAAAGTTACCTAGAATAATCCAAATTATTCATGATTTTCCTACAATTATCTCACCTATTGATTAACCATGAATAATCCCAACTTTGAGGGGTATTTTTCTAGAGTAAACTTGGGTAACCCGATGACCTGCTATAGTAGGTAATTCACCAAAAAATTAAATTAAATATTAATTTAAAATTAAAAAATATTTTTGAAAATTTACATAAAAAATTCTAAATAATAAAAAAAATCATAACTTTTTTATGAAATTTTTTTAAACATTTTTCGCAACATTTTATCTTAATTTATCTTTTTTTTAAAAAAATAAAACTTGCTATAGCATGCAAGTCATCCTGTCATTGGGTAAACTCTTGGAAAATGCCCCTCAAAGTTCGGATTATTCATGGTTAATCAATAGGTGGGATTATTGTAGGAAAATCATGAATAGTTTGGATTATTCTAAGTAATTTTTCCTTAAGTATATTGCAAGTAGGCATTAAGGATATGATAAGTAGGCTAGTAGGCTAAATTTCTCAATCAACATTAAGAATATTTAAGCGGGCATTTTAAGTTTTTTTCGATGGACATTAAGTATATTGTACACAAGCATTAAGAATAATGTAGGTAGACATTAAGAATACAGTAAGTAAACATTAAGATTTAATGGGTTAGGCCTGAGAGGCGACTCTCATGAGACTGGCTGATAATGTAATAGATTAAGACTAGAGAATTTTGCATGCAAATATATTATAATAAGGAATAAATTTATAGTTCGAAATAGGTTAAATGACATTTAAATTCAATATTTGGTGTAGTTGGAGACGCTAGAAATGCATACTATGTACATGATTCTCCTTAGTTTTTTTGCGGCCTTTTATTCTAGTGTATCAAAAGTTTTGTTTGCTTGTATTCTGCTTAGTTTTGTTTTCCTTGTTAGTGTTATGTTCATATATTATTTATTTTATATGTTTTTCTGTTTTCTTTTGTATACTTTTTCTTTGCAGGGAGTCAGAGACCTTATGCTAGTCGATACTCGAGTTGAGGGGCTCTCTTCGATCACGACCTCGTCGTGATAAGAATGTTGGTGTGCCTTCCAACCTGGGAAGAACATGTATAATTTCTCCGCATCTTTCGGGAAAAAGAAAATCCTCCACCTGGACCCTGCCTTGTGCGGGATACTAGAAGTGTCCTTTAACAACTATATTATTTACTACGCTTTTTAATATCGTTTTAAATAATATACTATATTATTATTTTTATAGAAAAAATAACTATATAATCTATTTGTCCCTACATTATTTACTCTATATACCATAATATTTATTTTCTAAATATCCATTATATATTTCTTAATTCGTTAAGCAGGATTACATTCCTATTTTTCAGGATTTTTGCGTCGAGTACTTTTCTGTTTAATTTTGTGGACCCAGCAGAAAGATTCACAATCATTCTACTGACAAGACTGAGATCAGCTTCACGAGTGAGCCACAAGCCATTTAATACTTTACTATATTTTTATGTATTTGTTAAATAAGTCATCTTTATACAAAATCTTTTTCTGCTTCTTATTAGGGCAGATGATCTTTCATTGTACCTTTTTTTCAGCAACATTCCAAGCTCTTTAGCTGGCTTCCTTAATCCGTACAATGATTTTCCAAAAGTCAAAAGTCAAAGTCAATGTCAAAGTCAAAGTCATAGTCGCAGTCATAGTTGTAGTAGTCGTTGTAGTTATAATTGTAGTCGTTGTGGTAGTCGTAGTCATATGTTAATGTCATAGTGTGATTCCCTGATTGAGCTTTACAGAGAATTGATAGACTATTCATATCAACAAGGTGCATTTTTTTATGGTAGCCCATTTGTTAAAAACATCACAGTTAAGCGTGTTTGGTGGAAACAATCTTAAGATGAGTGACCTCGCTAAGAAGTTTTTCTGGGTGCGCACGAGTGAGGCCAAAGTGCGCTGGAAAGACTTATGTTGGTCTGTGGAGTTAGTCTACAGTCGCCAGTAGTCACCGACGGTGCAAGGGGCCGGAGTATTACACATAGGTCATGGAGAAATGCTTGTATAGACTCTGAATCTCATTAGTGAAGTAGAGAATAAAAAGTTGTGCATAATAAATTAGAAAGATATTCATGATTTTAGTCCAAATTGGATTATCAAGGTGTCATATCTATGTGAGTGTCAAGAATCATGATTCGATATTTTGTTAGAGGATATAACCAGAGGATTCAACTTCGATGCGAAGCTAAAGAAAGAGCTCATATGTTAATCAACAATTTCAATCAAAAACTTAAACTTATGGTTGAGACTAGGGGTGATCAATGGGCTGGATAAGGGTCGGACCAGGCTTTTAAAGTCCGGTCCGGCCCATTCTGGTCATTTTTTCAATTAAAAATTGATTTAATCCCCATTTATCAATTTATAACTATTAAATTATCATTTATGATAATTTATTGACATTGTCATTTATAATATTTAAATTATACATTAATTATACTAATTACAAAGGCCCGTTTTCGGCCCTTATTGACCTCTTTTATAGCACGTTTCATTTGTAATTATAGTATAGCCCGTTTTTGGCCCGTTCCTTACAAAATCTTTCTAGAAACAGGTTAGATAAAGGTTCAAAATGGGGGCTCGATCCATTAAATACCCCTAGTTGCATGTAAAATACTCTTAACATAAGGTGAAAAGAGGAGCCCTATTAACATAGTTATTTTAAAGCTACTATCAACTGGTGTAAAAATCGAGTAACGAATTTATCAAATTTAATTTAGACTTTCATTTGCAGATGTTTGTATTTAGATTATTAGATGATATTCTAGCTATTATTGAAGAACAAATAAAACATCCTCCAATTTGATCGTATTATATTGGATAAATTAAACGATTCTTGCACCGTCTAGAGGTAGGGTCTGAGAAGGGTCAAAAGAAGAGAGATAAATACCCTTATCACTAGGAATGACAAACAGGAAAAATTTAACGATTCTTGCACCACATCCACCCCAATTGGGGCAGGTATGAATATGATTTTGGTGGGTAGTGGGTGGGTGTGGTATGAAAAGTAACTCTCCATAGGTGGTGGGTATGTGGTGGAAATGAAGTCATACCCACCCCATACCCATGCACCCAGTCCCATACCCATCCACCCCGCCCCATGATTTTCTACTCTATATCTGCAATATATTAATATATCTATAACAGTTTTGTATATTTTATTAAAAACTATAGACAAAAAATAAAATTAAGAATATTAATTTTGTTTTATCCCATTGTATGATTTATACAAAATTAAATGTATGACTAACTTTGTAAGGATGTATAAATTATATAAGGCGAACTTGAATTGAATGTAAGGCGGGTATGAGGTGGGTATTCCCATCATGGATATACTGAGTTGCCTCTAATTGGTGAGGATGGGTTTGAATGCATACTCAAGTGGGGCAACGTGAGTATGAAGATTTTACTCACCATGGATTGGGTGGTGAGTATGAAAATATTAGTTGGATATGGGCATGGGGAAGGACATTACGCATCTACCTACGCATTTTATCATCCCTGCATATCACAAGGTGGTCACGATCGAAGAGCACCCCTAAACTCGATTATCGCCAACATATGAAGACTCTACTAAGAAAAAGCTCGCAAAATAAAATCAAAAAACATAACACTAAAATATACAAACACGGTACCATTCAGAAAAATGAAACTAATCAAACTACAAACAGATAAAACGAGTATGCCACATTAAAAATTTTAATAATAAAAAAAAACCCACAAATAAATATGTTGCTAAAATCATTTAAATTTGTCGTTGGCTGTCACTATAGAGTGGATAATTGGATCCAGTTGTGTTTTCCCTATGTGTATTTAAATTAACTGCTGGTAGGTTTTATTGTATAGTTTCTTTTTAACCATTCATAGTCAATTCCCTTCAATCATGCTACACAATTCAGAATATATATATCCTCTTTTGGCTCGGCATGGACTTCAATTTTAGTTTGCCCATCACCATGTCTTTTACCTCCAACGAGATTGTGCTCATCTAACTCCTCAATCATACTTCCTCCGTACCTTTTATTCAGCATCATTTTTCATTTTAAGTAGTCCGTCTCGTTTTGCATCTTTTTATTTTTAGACAATGGCCCCACAATTTATTTAAATCCCTTTAATATATTATGGGGCATCAACCATCAACATAAGTTTTTGGTGTTTTTGGTTGAGTTGGTTCTTTGACATGGTATCAGACGTCAACGTGATAAAAAATATCAGGAGTTTGAATCTCAACCACCCCTCGTTTAAAGATCTATATTTTTGTTTGAGTATATAATATATTCTGAAACCTTAACTATCAGGTTAAACTTTTGTTTGAGTTGGTTCATTGATACTAATTCATCCAAACTATTCATTATCTTTTTTATTTATCATCAAAGATCTTTATTTTTTTGAAAAAACAACTCACGGAATGGTTACTGTCCTTTTGAGTTTACTATTAAAAAAGACTTGTAGTGGATATATATTTATTTTATTATAAAATAGTATTAAACGATGAAAAATGTTAAAAAGCTTTATATAGCGAGTATTTTAGGACGGAGGAAGTAGAAATTATTAAGATGATTTTGTGATACTCATGTAATTTCGAATGTTCGTACTTCTAAAGGAGTCTCCCATAGGACCATATATTTGTTATAAAAGGAACTATGAACTATGCATTGTTGTTTTTAATGGCATTCTATTTACACTTGGATTATTGTTTACATAAAGTTTTTTGTATTACTAACTGGTTGTAGTCTTGTAGATATTGATAGAGTTTTTTATATGTTAAATAAGTCGTACGTTGAAGATTACTTTGTTAATAACTATGGTTGGTTTGATTGTTGTTAATATTAAGTGATAATAATAATTGTGTAGTTATTTGAGAAGGCCTATGAACATGTTTATCGGCTATACCGTAAAATTTTGTTTTTTTATTGCTTGAAGGTGATAAGTGCAATTATTTGCACTTATTTATATCAATAAGCTCCTTAATGATGGTCGTTGTTAGTAATTTTATGCTTACTTTTAAGTTTATGTTAAGGTACTCATTTTGGTTATTCATGTTGATTTTGAGTGGTTTGATTGTTTTAAGTATAATTCTTATGGTTTTAATGATAGTGGAGTTTACTTATAATGAGATTTTAGCTCGGTTGAACATGTTTTATAAAGAAGATGAGCAAGCAAAAACTTGTTTATAATGCAAAAGTGTTAAGGTGAAATTTGATACATATTCACTCTCTTACTCATAATAACTTTTGATTAGAAGATCACATTAATGCAAATGTTTGCAGCATTAGAAACTAGATTGCAAGAGCTTTCCAATGGTATAATATATATGCCCAAAACTGGCGGTTGTTTAAAGGTCGACAGTCAGTAGCAAAGCATCGAGTCGTCGCCTAAAAGCAACGAGTCGCCGCAAAGTTTCTGAAGTCGATTTTCTCAGGCTGTAAGTCAGTGACGAGTGTCCCCAAAAAAGCTACGACTCGTCGCCTGTTCACTGAAGCAGCCGACATGCGCCGTTTCCCAATACTTTACAATCAATATTTTTAATTTATTTTAATCATCTAATTAATTCAAACTTTTAAAGATGCTATTATTAGTTGTACTCATGTGAGAATTTAAGTGATTCCCGACATCCTAAAGTCTTTTATGTATTAATTAAATTCGATACTTTCTTATCCTTCACTATGATACTTTCTATCCTTCAGACTGGAGAGTCGCTTGTCTTTCTTTGCACATATCAAAACCATCTTAACCTATTTAATTTCACGTATCTTAGCAGATAGTAGGGCAACACCTAACTTCTCTTTAAATTCCTGGTTCTTAATTCTATACATCATCGTGTTACCGCATATCTAACTCAGCACTCGTGTCTCTCCTAACTACAACATAATTTACTTTTAGTGGAATATATTTAGCAACATTTAATTCAAATGTCAATACTTCAAATTTTTAATAGTACATATAGTGGATTTAGTGACATCTATTAGACCCTTAAGTAGCATAATATAAAAAAATCATACTAAAACTTTTCACGACATAGAATCCAGTGACATTTCTCATAAATGTCACTATAAAATTTAGGAACAATTACATATGCCACTAAAGACCAAATAAAGTGTCATTAAATCACTTTATAGTGAAACTTAGAATAAAAAGCAAACAATTATTACACTAAAAATATAATTAGTGACATTTTTTAAATTTCACTAAATCTAATATCGCAAAAAGTTAAATTTGTTATTGAGAGTATCATTGATAATATAAAAATTTAGGGGTACCATTGATAAAGTGTCAAAACTCAGGGATACTATTGATAATTTCCCAAAAGGATATGACATTTGATCTTAACCAAAATATCTTATTATTAACTTCCAAAATATCTTTTTCTAGCATTTATTTATAATTAAATTGAGTAAATTAGAGAACAGAATATAATGCATAGTATATTATTATTAATTTCCAAAATTACAGAGTTAATTTATATAACTATCAAATTGAGTATTTCTACTACATAATATCTCTGGATTTATTTTTAATATCATACTTCGTAAGTCCGTCTTATTCTAAGACCACAACTGGACCGGCCCATTCTCAGGCACGTGCACTACACGCGCTCCAGATTTCAATTTTTTTTGTTTTTTTCATTTTCTGGGCCTTTTTTTTATTTGTAACTTAAAGGTATCAATTTTAACCTTAAAGATATCAATTTCAACGTAAAGTAGTACTTAAACATTTCAATTAAAGTAAAAATTTTCAATAACAACATACAATTCATTACTTATCACTGTCAATTATTACCAAGCATGCATCAATTATGACCTTATCTTGTTTTTGTTATGATGTTAACTATATCAATTATAAACAAAATAAATGAACTACATAACAACGTACAATTCATTACTTATCACTGTCAATTATTACCAAACATGCATCATTTATGACCTTATCTTGTTTCTGTTATTATGTTAACTACATCAATTATAAACAAAATAAATGAACTACATAACAACATACAATTCAATACTTATCATTGTCAATTATATTATGTAGAAATTGATCACTTTAACATTAAAATTGAAAAATGCCCAGAGAAATGAAAAAATCTGATGGGCTCCATATTAGGTCGCGTCTTATTCTAAGACGGGCTTACCCAAGATCTCGTGCATCGTATAGATTTTTACACTAATACTAGATATTGGGGGTGTTTGGCAATTTAGTTGGTCAAACATCTAAAAAAAGTGTTTGGTAAATGATTTTTAAAGTAGCTGAAAAGTTGGCTTTTAAGCCAAAATGAAAAAGCTGCTCCAGCTAGCTTTTTGGGTCGGCTTTTTGCTTGTTGGCCCACTTTTCTCTAATAAATAGCCACCAACCAATATTCAAATTTACCAAACATCTCCACAACCAGTTAGCTTTATAAGCTAGCTCAAAAGCCAACAAAAATAGCCAACATTTTCAGCTGGTCAAATAAGCCAATTAAAAAGTCAACCACCAACAGCCAACAGCCAATTGTCAAACACCCCTTTATTCTACTACACTTTTTTTTGTAGTGCCATAATAATTCAACAAAATCAGTTTTATCTAGACCTGTACATGGGACATGGCTCGTTTGGGGCCTTGATCCGACCCACTCTTGTCAGGGTGTTTAGAGAGTTGGGCCGAAGAGAGGTTACATAGAAAATAAACCTTATCTAATAACAAGTCATAAAATTCTCACCTTGAAATGAACCCATATATAATTAGTCTATTTTTTTAATTGGTCATTTTAAAATCGTAAGCGATTATTTATTTATTTTAAAACACTAAACATATGTGGTTCGGCTCAATAATAATGTTTACACCATACAACTAGTCTTGTATGAGAACGTCTCATCATGAGACGGGCAAATATAATTAGTCCATTTTTTAATTGATTATTTTAAGATCGTAAGTGATCATTTTAAAGGTATAAGTAATAAATCTAAGACAATAAAAATAATTATTTTAAAATTATAAGTGATTTTTTTAACGTTATAAGTGATTACCTTAAAATTATAATCAGTCCAATAAAAACGATCTCACTGTGAGACAGTCTCATTTAGACCTTCATTTCTATTCGACCAAATGAAAAAACCCAACTCATTCTTTCCATTTAAAAATCCAAATACATGCCTTAAGTCAAACCTTAAAATGCCAATTTCAATACAAAATTGTCAATTCTAAACATTAACCTCAACAAAGAGCCAACTACTATTTTATTTTATTTTATTTAGAATATTTTATTTTCTTTTTAAATTCAAGATATTTTTAGAGTTGGTCATTTAAGCCTTTGTTATGGTCTTTTAAGTCTTGAAATTGAAATTTTTTTTATTATAATACCAAAGTTAAGAATTAAAACAAAATCAACTTAAGTATTATATAAGTCTTAGATTTAGCCATTTAAATCTTGAATTTGATCTTTTAAGTTTTAAATTTATAATAAAAGTATTAAAAAATTTGGAAAAATAAACTATGGACTATTTGACCCATAGGCCATATATAGATGATTGCATCCATGCAACCATTACTGATTTCTCTTAGATTACTTATTGGTTATATTTGTTCTCTTGCTTTTGTTGGTTTCTATTTTATTGTTAGTATTTTTATTTTTTATTTTTATTTATTATTATTATTATTATTATTATTATTATTATTATTATTATTATTATTATTTATCTATACACATTTTATGTATCTCTCACGCTGCATGACCTTTTCTTAACCTTTCTCGAGTCGGGGGACTTTTTTGGTCGCGCTCTCCTATATGAGTATGAGTTGCCGTCGTCCTTCTCTTTCCAGATCCTATCCATAGTTTTCTATGAGCGGGATACATTGGTAGGATGATAACCGCGACGACTAAATTATATATTAAATATGAGAGTAAAATTAGTGTACTAAATTCAGTTAAAATATACTGAATGTTGTTTAGCTGAATAGAAAACGTTTACTGTGTTAAAATGAGGTTGAATATAACTGAATTGAGCTGAATTTTTTCGGACATTTTCTAACATTTGGGTCTTTTTATCTAATTTAATTTAAGGACAAAATTTGTTTAAGTTGAATAGAACGTAATATTTTTAAATTTGATAATACAAATTCTAAAATAAGACAATCTTATCAACTTATGGTGAGACTATTTCCAATGAGCTTGCCCATATATACATTTAGTGTGTTAAAATGACCACTTAATTGTAATTTTAAAGTCATTAATTACATTAACACAAATTCTTGTATGAGACAGTATAACCGTGAGACAGTCTCATACAAGACAAGCTGATCATTTCAGCTCGTCTTGTTTGAAACCGTCTCACTATGAAATCACTTTCACTTTCACGTAAGATCGTAAGTAATTGTGTTAATGTTATAAGTTATCACTCTAATGCTATAAAAAGTTACTTAAATTGTAAATGAAAGTGGGGATATTGGGAGTAGTAAAAGTGAGGTTATTTAGGTAAAAAAATCATTGCCAAAAATAGAAATGGGACAATTTGAGTGAATTGCCCATAAAAGGAAATGGGACAACTTGGTTGAGTTGGAGGGAGTATTATTTTAAAATTGTAAATAAAACTTTAAGACAGAAAGTGTTATTGGGCAATGCTAGTAGAAATAGTCTCACCGTAAGATCGTCTCATTTAACAATTAGTGTAATCATTTGGGGTATTCCATTTGTTGTTCCCATAAATAATCTTTATATTTATATAACAAATTTTGGACAAATATAACTTTGTTCATCCTCATTTTAATATTTTAATATTGCTTATGGTCATCGCATATCTTCCGATAACTTCATTCTAATATTTTTGTACTGTTTATGATCCACACATGTTTTCCAACAACTTTATACAAACTTTTTTATCAGTTATGGTCCTCATCCTTTTTGCATTAAATTCTTCTTTTTTTTTATGTTTATGGTTATCAAGTTTTTTCTATCAAATTTATTATTCAATAAAATACTATATTCGCTATTTAAAAAATTCAATTTTTTTATTTTCGTGAACATTCAGACCTTCATTAAGAAATCAAGGTGATATTAAGCAAGTTTATTAAGACATAGAGAGTAGTACTTCCTCCGTTCTAAAAAACTTGCAACGTTTGTTTTTTTTCACGCGGTTCAATGCATTAATTTAATCTTTAATATCTATAATTATGTATAATAAAAAATTATAAAAAGTAAGATTTCACTTGATTATGTTTTAACTTATAGATTACAAATTAATCAAAATTAGGAGAAATAAGTGAGTAGTGCTTATATTTACAATGTTGCGGAACTGATCAAATATAAGTATGAGAAGATTATGAGGTCCCTGATTTAGTCATTTGATACCCCACCATAAAAGAAAAGAATAGAGAGGTGAATGCATACACCGTCCTCTAATTTAAAATGTACTCCTATCGCCTATACTCTGTAGACTGTAGTTGATGAATCATCATCATACTCAGTATATTTTATTCATAGAAAACTATGATCAGAGTCTGAGGAGTGAAGAACGATGGTAAACTCATATCCATAGAGGAGAGTGCGAACAAAGAGTCTCCGACTCGAGAACGGTCTTCCAGAGAGAGAACCTGCAGTTAATAGATAAAAAATAAACATACATACAAAAACAAAGATAAGATCCAAAAAAAGTAAAAAGCGACAAAAAAAGCAAAAATAGGACGGGTTTAGTAATCTACTGTAGTTGATAAATGATGGATTTATTTAGCATATCTCTGCAAAATTGTATGTTTCGCACGAGGGCTTTACTGACTTGATACAAAAAAGTATGGACAAAAATCAAGTCATGTTTTTGCTTCTCTATGGGGCCTGCCCGCCAATAATTAAATCAAATATTATTGCTTTTTCAACTTTTTTTTGCTCTCTCAATAGACCAGCCTAGCTGGCATGCATGATTATTCAGTTACTCATTTAATAAATGGTTAGTTTATATTTATCCGTCTATGCTATAAATGGTTTATAGCAAGAATTTGTGTAGAAATAAATACTATTCTCAAAAATTATAAATTTATTGTCTATTTGCTGTGAATAATCTATTCAGAAACTCTCGTGTGACCCCTAATTCGTGCAACCAGCACAGACCCAATAATTTTATAGAATATTCGGACGTACTAATTTTATGACTTAAAAGGACAATTTAAAGATTTAAAAATTCAATTTGAAGCCTTAAAAGGTCAATTTCAAAGTTTTCAATATCAACATTAATGTTGTTTAGGTCATCCTACGTTAAAGTTGATATGAGAATTTTAAGTCTATCAATTGATCTTTTAAGTCTTAAAATTGATTTTTAAAGTATTAAAATTGAATTTGTAAGTCTTGAAATTGTCAAATTCCATGATTCAAAATGTCAATTTTAAATCCTTCAAATTGTTCTTTTAAGTCTTCAAATTGGTCTATTAATTCTTAAAATTGACATTTTAATTTGCAAAATTGGTAAAAAAAATATATACAATTGGGCCGGCCCAATAAGACGCGTCTCATAAGTGAGACGGTCTCACCCAAGTTTTTGGGTAATCTATTTTGTATCATAGAGATGGTTGCATGCGTTCTATGCACTCAATAAAGAAAAAATTATTATTTGAAATTTTTATCTATTGTATGCTCCTTCCGTTTCCGAATGTTCTTCCCGTTTAGAATATTCTTTTTTGGAGAGAGAAATTTGATTAAGATTTTTAAGACATATATCGATGATAAAATATATCCATGTGAGATCTCGTTAGATTCGTTTTAATGTATACTTTTTTATTATATATTTTTTATAATTTTTTATAATGCGTATTTAGAGTTATTAAGGCTCAAAATTTACTTTAAAAACTGAAAAAGTAAATGGGAAGAACATTTGAAAACGGAGGGAGTAGTAGTTTTAAATATAATATACAAAACAAAATTGACACTCCCTTAGGTCCTTATAGAAATTCTCATTTTTCATTTTGATGTGTTTTATTTTTTGTTTTCATAAAGAATCTTTTCAATTATATCACAAATTTTAGACAAAATAACCTTATTCGTCCTCATTTTAATATTTCAGTAATGCTTATGGTCCCCACATATCTTTCAATAACTTCATTTTAACATTTTTATACTACCTCCGTTCCATTCAACACTTACCAAATTTGGAAGTTTCATATTACTTGCAACATTACTATTTTTGGCTAAATAATCTAATTATTTTATCCTCACTTTATTTATACCCCACTATCACCATCAATCATAACCATCCCATTAATTATTTAATATAGCCACAAGTCACAACCACTATCTACTTATTATAATTTTTTTTTATTTCTACCCCACATATCACCATCAATCATATATCATCCCTACTTTTACCATACTGATTTGACGACCCGTTACGATTCGGTTCTGTTTTGAGTGTTTGTGCAAGACGTGTTCTTAAGATTATCCTTGGATCTTTGGGGCATTAGTGGGTCATTTAGTTCACTATCGATTTCAACTTTTGATAACCATCACATAATTAAGTCGGTAAGTATTTAAAGTGTTACCTTAAAAGAATTATATGGCAAGCGGCTAAATTACATTTTTTTTTTGTTTATTTGTTGGAATATTTATCTATTTAAATTTCTATTAATAATGGCATATGATATTTATTATTTATTAATTTATTTATATTAATTTGTGTGTTTAAAAGAGTGAATTTTTTTTTTTAAAAAAAAGAGTTAACATTTCCAAGTGGACTTCAAAACTACGCAATACGCTACAATGCATAACTCATCGAGATTGAGGTAGACATTTAATGCACCTATTCAGTATTGACCATCAAATAGGAATACTAAAATTTGATGCCCTACATGTACTACAAATTTGTAACACTCGATATCGCATCTATTTTGTGCAACGTGAATAATGGATATTTATTTGGGTAATCAGGTCGATTTTAAATTATTTATTTCAAATCAGTTTAAAATAGGATTTTGTTTTATATTGATTTTATATTTTTGAATTTTTTTTTTTAGTTATGTCATGTCGGATTTGATTGTAAGATTAGGTAAATCATTACAACAAATTTAACTTTTAGCGACATTAGATTTATTGGCATTTCATATTTTTAGTGTAATAATTTTTGTTTTTATTTTAAGTTCTACTATAAAATGATTTAGCAACATTTTATTTGATCTTTAATGGCATATGTAATTGTCACTATAGCTGACATTATTTGTGAGAAATGTCACTAGATCTTATATCGCAAAAAATTTTAGTGTGACTTTTTATTATGCTGCTAAAGGGTCTAATAAATGTCCTTAAATCCTCTATATATACTATAAGAAATTTAAAATAGCGATAGTTAAATTAAATGTCGCTAAATATATCTCACTAAAAGCAAATCATATTATAGTGATTAGTGAATATCGATTCGTCACATTTATTTTAAACACTTTTAAATACATCACCATATAGATGAGTAAATATAAATAAAAAATGTTTGAGTTATTAGACTAAGCGTTTATTCCACACAAGGTATCTAGATCAAATGACCTCATAAACACGCATGTGCCTCCACCCTTGCTTTTACCGATTATAACTACTTCCTCCGTTCCATAATAGTTGCTACATTTAACTTTTTTACGTAATCTAATGTATTAGTTTGTTCATTTATATGTCGAATTATACACATTTAAAAATTATGAAAAATTTATTTTATGAAAGTATGCGATTAGACGATTCAAACAAGATCCCACTTGACTATATTACTACTTACATATTAGCCGCAATATATAAAATAAGCTTAAACGATACATAGTGCCCAAAACAAAATGTAGCAAGTATTTCGGAACGTAGAAAGCATTAATTAATTTAAAATACATATAATAGTTAGGTTATTAATTTCTAGTAAACCACATTTATAATTAGGTGTGTATTAACTTTGAGTAAATCAGATTTATCTTTAACCACGATAATAAGTTTGAAGATGGACGTTGAAGATGAGGATAGTTTTCAACATCTATAAGCGTGACTACAGGAACTACCAGTCACTCTTATAAGTGTGACAATGAGCAGTTTTAGCTACGCTTATTAAGCGTGCCTAAAATTTTGCCACATAAGTACACAAACCTCGCTTTTTTAAGCGTGGCTAAATCCATCAAGCCTTACATATAAGCGTGCCTAAATGCATTTTTAAGTGTAGGTAGCTTCAACTTTTTTTGTAGTGATAAGTAGAGAGATTGAAGATGAAGTTTGAACAGTGTTTAACTATTGAGATTGAAGATGAACACAATAGAAAATGAAATATTTTAGAAGATATCAAGGGAGGTTCCGATCATGTACAACATGTTCGACTACATATGGTCTCAAAATATTAGGAATCTCAATATTAAATTACGGTAGTACTTCCTCCGTTCTGAAATACTTGTTACATTTCGGTTTTGAGAACTATTCATCGATCAAGCTTATTTTATATATTGCGGCTTATATGGAAATAAATACATAGTCAAGTGGGATCTTGTTTGAATCGTCTAATCGCATACTTTCATAATATTAACTTTTTATTATTTTTAGATGTGAATAATTCGACATATACATGAACAAAATAACACATTGGATTGCGTAAAAACTCTAATGTAGCAAGTTTAATGGAGCGGAGGAAGTATATGTCAAGTGTTAAAAGATACAAAGATATTAAAAAAAATTCATAATTTTTGAAATTGCATAAGACCTTCAAATACTTTATCAATTTTTACTCTATCTCTTAAACATATGATAAATATAGAGTCAAATAAGTCATCTTCATTCAAAGTCATTAAAATTTGACAAGTTGGAAACCAATTAATTTTAATTTTTTATGATAGTAATTTGCAAAAAATAAAATTTTATAGTTTTAAAAAGTCTATACTCTATAAATTTAAGTCTACTTTTATAAAAGAAAATCTTATAATAAATGTGACACATAAAGTAATACAGAAATCAAGAAATTTCAAACTAATTAACTAATATGCCCATATAATGATTCTATATTCAATAATGAATTTCAAACTAAGGTGTATCAAAATACTCTAACAAGTAATAAACGTATCACTTCTTTGTTAATAAACTATTATTTAACAACTAATCTTAATTGGTATTATATCCTCAATTTATAAATAAAATATACTATCATCATATCAAATCACTTTTAATTATTTTATTCTTCAGTTTTTTTTTTGATGGATTATTCTTCAGTTTTTATAATTTATAACCAAATATAATCAAAACATTTGATGTTAAAATAGCATATCGACTAGTGTGGAAAGTCAAATACTCCCTCGTTTCTTATTGTTTGTTCACTCGAAGTTTTTTCACTTTAGGAGAGAGAAATTTTTAATTTGATTTTTATTGAAGATAAAATATAGTCACATGGATTTTATTTGATTCGCCTTGAAGTAAAGGTTTTTAATATATAATTTTTACATTTTTTTATAATCCGTACTTAGAGATATTAACACTCAAAATTTTATTTTGAAAAACGTGCAAAAAGTAAAATTTAAAATAAAAAGAAACTAAGAAATTAGGACATTTGATTAGTCTTAAGGGAGATTAATGATGGTGACCTGCCGACCTGGTGAGTTAACCTTGATTAAGTACGATTATTATTTATTTATTGTATTAATTATTAAACTAAATCATAAATCATTTATACAATCATTCCTCCCTTTCTCAGAAACCACCAGAGGAAAAAAGGTTCATAAACTAACACATACTGACACTTCAACCTTCTCTTTATATCATCAATCTGAATATTTCTCCTCATTTTTTCCTCACTCAAAAACTTTCCTTTTCAATCCATTTTTTGACCTTATTTCATCATTTGTAAACTTTCTATTTTGGGAGTTCGATCGAGTTTGAGATATAATAACTCAAATCGGTTTAATTTTGATTATTGTATACTATATACGACTGTTTTGACAATCTTTTTTAATTTTATAGGCAAGCTATTTATGAAGAAAAGGTATTAGTAAATAACAGTTGTTACTTGTTATGTGGTAGGTTTTGATAGGTTAAGGGTAAATTTTTTTAAATTTTGTTTATTTTATTATTATTATTTTTATTTCTTTATTGTAATTTACAAATTACGATAATTGATTAGAAATTTTTATTTATAAGTCAAGTTAAGTCATACTCAATTTCTAGGGATGGAAGTCAATTTTGAAGGGCTATATTACTACCTACTCCATAGTCCATACTATCAACCATTTCCAATTCAATCTTCTTGTTACACTTTTTCTTATTTCTTCCCTTATTTTTCAAACAATTTTAAGCCATGATATCAAAAAAAATGTTGTAAATTAATACTTACCCACTTCAATTGACTACCTTAATTAATAATTACATAACCCAATTCATAATTTCATCCTTTTCAAACTCATTTAGATTTTTTTCCTCCCCAAAAATTACTCAAAATCTAAAAAACTAAAAAAAAAAAATGGCGGAAACAATTCAAACGCCGTCGTTTAATCGTGTTCAGATCCAGCAACGGCGTCGTTTACCAGATTTTCTCCAAAGTGTAAATCTAAAATACGTTAAACTTGGTTATCACTACCTTATGAGTCATCTCCTTACTCTCTGTTTACTTCCATTAATGTCCGCCATTTTTATTCAAGCTTCTCAAATGCAATACGACGACGTTTTCCATCTTTGGCTTCAACTCAAATACAATCTCCTTAGTATCATCACTTGTTGTACAATCCTTGTATTTGGATCCACTGTCTACTTCATGACCCGACCCAGATCCGTTTACTTACTCGATTTCTCATTATACCACCCACCCAGTCATTTACGGGTCAGATTCAAGGATTTTATAGAACATTCTAGATTAACCGGAGATTTCGATGAATCTTCCCTTGAATTTCAAAGGAAGATTCTAGAACGTTCTGGATTAGGCGAAGAAACAGTTGTTCCAGAAGCAATGCATTCAATTCCTCCAAAACCATCCATGGAAGCTGCAAGAGAAGAAGCAGAACAAGTAATGTTTGGTACATTGGAAAATCTTTTTAGTCAAACAAAAATCAACCCAAAAGAAATTGGTATTTTAATAGTAAATTGCAGTTTATTTAATCCAACCCCATCATTATCTTCAATGATAATAAATAAATTTAAATTTCGTGGGAATATTCAATCATATAATCTTGGTGGGATGGGATGTTCAGCTGGTGTTATTGCAATAAATCTTGCTAAAGATCTTTTACAAGTTCATAGAAATACTTATGCAATTGTTGTTAGTACTGAAAATATAACACAAAATTGGTATTTTGGGAATAAGAAATCAATGCTTATTCCCAATTGTTTGTTTCGGGTTGGCGGGTCGGCGGTTCTGCTTTCGAATAAATCGAAAGAGAAACGCCGAGCCAAATACAACCTTGTTCATGTCGTCCGCACGCATAGAGGTGCGGACGACAAGGCTTTCAGGTGTGTTTATCAAGAACAGGATGAAAAGGGTAAAGTTGGTGTTTCTCTTTCTAAAGATTTGATGGCTATTGCAGGGGATGCACTTAAGACTAATATTACTACACTTGGTCCATTAGTGCTTCCTATAAGTGAACAATTGTTATTCTTTTTAACCCTAATTGGAAGGAAATTTTTTAATGTGAAAGTGAAGCCTTATATTCCTGATTTTAAATTAGCATTTGAGCATTTTTGTATTCATGCTGGTGGAAGAGCGGTGATTGATGAGCTTGAAAAGAATTTGAATTTGAGTTCGGTTCATGTTGAAGCGTCTAGGATGACGCTTCATAGGTTTGGAAACACGTCTTCGAGCTCGATTTGGTACGAGCTTGGCTATATTGAGGCTAAAGGGAGGATGAAGAAGGGTCATAGGGTCTGGCAAATTGCATTTGGGTCGGGTTTTAAGTGTAATAGTGCGGTTTGGCGAGCGCTGAGGAATGTTAAGCCTTCACCTAAGAGTCCTTGGTTGGAGTGTATTGATAGGTATCCTGTTCAAA
This sequence comes from Amaranthus cruentus, assembly GCA_019425755.1. Taxonomy (NCBI): domain Eukaryota; kingdom Viridiplantae; phylum Streptophyta; class Magnoliopsida; order Caryophyllales; family Amaranthaceae; genus Amaranthus; species Amaranthus cruentus. Next base: position 6,145,612 of record CM033450.1, read on the forward strand.
TTAATGGTTGATTTAAGGAGATAGTCTTTTTTCAGTTGGAGAATGTATTATTTTTTTACGAGAAATTTGGGTTGATTCTTGCTGCTTCTCTTCCCTAATTCTCCCCTTCTCTCGACCTATACTGATATTAAATAATAGTAATAAAGAAACAAAAAGAGATGAACATTCTTTTTAGCTATTAAAGCATGTGATGCCTTGTTTTAAATTGTGCTTTTTTTTTTTGTGAAGATGGGACCTCAAATGTCAAATTGTGAGGTTTGTAGTTTGAGTTTGTACTTAATTCACTGTGAAATTTGTCAGTTTGATACAATTTTCTCTTCTGTTGATTCGTTATTATTTTGTTTTGCAATAGTCTTCTTTTGTATTGATGTGGTATTGTTTTTATACAGATTCTTATTAGTGGTCATAAGTACCGGTTTTTATCTGGATAATTGGGTCGATTTCGAGTTACATATTTTATGTCTGTTCAAAATCAAGTCTTATGTTTACAATTATTTTCACATAATTTTAAATTCATTTTGAAATTGGGTGATTCGAATTCAGTTAAAAGGTGGGGTAAATATCGAGTTATAAGATCGATTTTGAACACCTCTAGTCATAAGATACATTAAAGAATTTCAACGGAACACATTTATATAATCGTCTAATAGCTGGTAGTAATGAGAATAGGGTATTGTTGGATAGATGATCATTTAAAGCTTTCTCTAACAAGTAACAACTATATCTTCATTTATGGAGTGTTTTAATTTTATTAAAATACATCTATGTTCTTTGACTATGGATCATAAGGGTGGAAATATAGTTGTTACTTGTTGGGCTTAGGGCCTTAGGCTATAAATAGGTGTCTCATTCATCTGGACACACGCAATTCTTATTTTATTCTCTCTTCTTTTATTCACTTGTATAAAAATAATATTTGCTCCACACCTCAAATAATGGGTATACATATATTTTGCCACCATTTTCCTTTTATAGGTATGATTTATCATTCTTTATTATCTCTCTGATCTTCAGACCCTTATCATAGTTTCTTTGAGCGTCTATAATTATAGAAAGACCCCATATGGCCATATGAGATATTGGTCTGCAAAATCTCTTTCCTTAAAGATTCGAAGTTATGAAATAAATTTAAAAATATTTACGGTATGATAAACTCTCACCCGTATCTGTTAATTGTCTTTTTTTTGCGTTATGCAAAACGGACCTTGGATATTGTTTGTTGCTTGCAATAATGTCAATATGAATGAATTTAGGGGCGGATTCAGAGAGGAGTCAATAATGTTAATTCATATCACTTAAATTTAAAAAAAAAAATTATACTCTAATAATTACCATTTTTCTTTCCTTTCTTCTCTCCACAACCTCAGTCCTCGATATATACTTCTAACAACTTATTCTCTTTTATTTGGTATCTAACTTTTTTATTTGAAGCTAATTTATTACACACAAATTCTTATTTGAGACCGTCTTCGTAAAGATGGCTCATAAAAGGTCAGTCAAATTCTAAATACATATTGTTACAACTCTAAATATAGATTTGGGCTGAACTTTTTGAAAGTCGTCTTTACAAAGAACGGTGCTCTCACCTATTTATTACATGATTAACCTTTAATTCATGGGTCTATTGCATTTAATGGTTAGTTTGTAATGGATTCCTTCATATTCAGCGATCATTTTATTTCATTTTTGACCTTTAATTTTTTTTAGTTTTTTTTTTTAAAAAAAATTGGAGCATTTATGTTATTTCAATAACTATAGCATTATTATTTAAAGTAGATGATGAAACCATTAGATATTGGTAAAAAAAGTTATTTTAATAGTGGATTTTGTATTTTTGTTTACCATTGGTTACTTAGTGTATTAATTAACTAGATAATGCCCGTACGATACACGGCTTTATTAAAATTTCTGACATATTTGTATAAATAAAAAAATAAAAAATTTACAGCTTTATGTTTTTACCATCTCAAAATATCCTATACTCATTTAATAGAAAAAATTACAAAAATTTAATAAAAACTTAAAAAGTAAAATAAAATATACTTCTATGACTTTCTAATAAATTAAATGATGTGACATAAAAAGTAAAAAATCAATCAATTCGAATTAGCTAGTCAAGCTTAAAAATTAGCAAAGTCAAGGATATTAATAATACTCATTATAACAATGACATCATCATTAAGTTTTTGAGGGAAAACTTTTATTGAGAGAACGACATGTAAACAATTTTGATGAGTGATGACATAAGCAAGTGTTTTGTTTTAGTAATAGTTATAAATTATAGATAAATAGATTTGATAGTTCACTTGTGATTAATAATTGTGTTTTGGATAGGTATTTCAAAAAATTACATTTACTAATAAAAGGTTTTAGGACTTCAAACAAAATAAAAACAGGCAGTTTTCTGAGAGACCGTTTTTCTGAGAGACGTCTCTCAGGCTCAATCCATTAAAACTTATTGCCTACATTTACTCTACATTTTCCCTAATAAGCCAACCCAATTAGAGATGGTTTTTCAAAAAGACTGTCTCTCAGAAGAATATAAAAAAATTTGGTGAATATATTGGTGGACAAAATTCCATTCAATGAATTGATCATATTATTTAATGACCAAAAAAGAAAAAAATACGACTTCACTGGGGATCGAACCCAGAATCTCTGGTTCCGTAGACCAGCGCCTTATCCATTGGGCCATGAAGTCTTTGATGCTACTTTTATGTTGTGTTTAAAAATAGCCTTAAACGTAACTGTGATTCTTAACTACAACTTACTCGAAGTCTCTAACTCAAACCGTTGAGAGCTGCTCCCTCCGTTTCTTTTTTATTGTCCATTTTTCTTATTTGGTTAGTTCACTCTAATTGTCCACTTTCTATTTTTGGCAAAATTTTTTTACCTAAATACCCCCAATTACCCCAACTTATATTATTTAAAATATCTCACCTAGCACCTTTTCAATTATCATAATCACATAAATATCCCAACTACCACCTTTACAATTATTATAATCACTTAAAATATCTCACTATCATTTTTCTTAATTTGCGTGCCCACTAGAAAGTGGACAATAAGAAAGGGGTGGAGGGAGTATTAAACAAGCAGGCGACTATTTCAAGATTTGAGGTATATTTGATCTTCTGTTATTTAATTTTTATTTATTTTCGTGGAAAAATTACCTAGAATAATCTAACATATTCGTGATTTTTCTATAATAATCTCATCTATTGATTAACCGTGAATAATCCCAACTTTAAGAGGTATTTTCCTAGAGTAAACCCGATAACTGGATAGCTTGCTATAGCAATTTTTTTTAATAGATAAAATTTAAAAAAAAGTGTCGAAAAAAATATTTAAAAAATGTTCAAAAAAAATTTAGAATTTTTTTATTATTTAGAATTTTTTATGTAAAATTTTTAAATTTTTCTCTAATTTTAAATTAATTTTCAGTTTACTTTTTGGGTAAATTACCTACTATAGCAGGTTATCGAGTTACTCAAGTTTATTCTAGGAAAATACCCCTTAAAGTTGGAACTATTCATGTTTGATCAATATGTGAGATTATTGTAGGAAAATCACGAATAGGTTGGATTAAACTAGGTAAATAAATTTTCACTACAAGAAAAATCATATTGGGCGTCACTTTTTTATGTCGCCCATACTCCAAAAAGTGTGGCCCAAAGTATGGGCGACAAAATTAAAAACTGACACGACAAGTGTCGCCCTATTAACGTCGCCCAAAGATATGAGTTATGGGCGTCACTTACTTGTGTAGCCCAAATGAGTGATCAATGGGCGTCAAATTGTTTGTGGCCCAACGCTATATGGAAAGGGCGTCATGTGGCCCAAGGATCAAATTATGGGCGACATTTGTCTTGTGTGGCCCAAAAGATCAAATTATGGGCGACATTTGTTTGTGTGGCCCAAGGATCAAGCGATTATGGGCGAAATTCCTTTGTGTCATATGGTTTTGGATAATAAAAGTACTCGACATTCCTTTCTAGCAATTATTAGCTAAAAACGAGATAATTAATGACACTAATATGGTTTTAGATGATAAAAGTACTCGACATAGAGAATTAAATATATTATTATTAATGTACAAAAGAGCAAGTATCTTAATAATACATACATTTGAGGTTTAACAAAATAACAAATCATAAAAAAAACTTTGCACAAAGGATAGTACAAGAACTAGCTAACTTAAAATTCGTTATACATACACATGGATCATAAAAACATACACATTATGAGTCAATAAGAAAAAATCGTTAAATAAAATTCTTAATACATACACGATCTTGAACTTACATTCAAAGCTCAAACATAGTCGCATGAATTGACCTGAAAAAATTTAGAGAAACACATTATGAGTCAATAAGAAAAAAATCGTTAAATTAAAATTCGTTATACATACACGATCTTAAACTTCACATTCAAAGTTCAAACATATTCATATAGCTGATAAAATGAGGAGTGAACAAATAAGGCCAATGGCAAGATGAACAAATTTAAGTTACAAATTTTCATTTCATTCGTTGGTGAGTCTATTATCATTATACAATTTGTCAAACAATTAGTACAGAATAACTAAAAACCACAATTAATAGCAATTCATTTCTTATATATCCCAAACCCCTCATATATTGGTCCTTAAACAACTAAAGAACAATTATGCCAAGTAATATAAATGAGATTATTCACCAATCTAATAAATAACTAATCACGAGGATGAATAACACTGAAGCATACAACTCATAATGCATACTTTAAGCACATAATCCTCCACTTTTGTTTAATCTAGTAAAAAATAGTCTATAAGACAAATATATATATACTTGTATCACTACAGTTGAAGAGAACAAGAGAAGTTTGAAGATTACTTTCAATTTAATTCTCCACTTCTCTAACTTTAACCAGATTTATATTGCAATATACAATCTAAAAGGTCCTTTTAACAATCAAAAGTCAAAACAATGCAAATGAAACCCTAGATAATCCCAAATTAGGCAAATAAGAAAATAAAACCTCAAATTATACATACCATTAAAGTACTTGAAATACTTCATATTCATAAATAAAGTCATTAAAATACTTGAGATACTTCACAAAATAAAGAGATAAGAAAAAACAATAAATTAGACATAGATAGGGATCTCAAGCAAAACACCAATTTCAATCAAACTCAAAAAATAAACTAATTTGTAAAGTAAGAAAGAACCTAATAATTTAAGCCATTAAAATACTTGAGATACTGCACAAAATAGAGAGATAAGAAAAAACAAATTAGACATAAATAGGGATTTCAAGCAAAAACACCAATTTCAGTCAAACTCAAAAAATAAACTAATTTATAAAGTAGGAAAGAACCTAATAATTTCAACAGAAACCCTAATTTTTTCAGAGAAAAGAAGTAGGGAAGAGAGAAATACTAGTTTAGAAATGTGAGGTAGATGAAGAGGGAGAGCCGGAAAGGAGCAACAACTTTGAAAATGAATTTTGAGGTAAGTGAAATGTTTTTGGGTTTTTAGGGTATGAATCAATAAGGGGCGGGAATTGAAAAAATTGAAATGGGGAAGCAATATTTTTAGGTTATTGTGTAGCTTTTGGGCGACACGATAGACATGTAGCCCATAGTTTAACCCTGAGCATCAAAGCACGATGTGCCTAATAAGGACCCGTTTTTGAGCTACGCTAGACAAAAATTTGTTGCCCATAATGAATATCTAGGGCGACAAATTTAGATTTTCAAATCAACTTTTGTTCTTCGTTCTTTCTTGGTGATTCCCGATATAACCTTTGGGCGATAAAAATGTTTATGACGCCCAATGTGTTATTGTTTTGACGCCCAAAACTGATTTTCTTGTAGTGAATTTCCTATTTTCTTCATCTTTATTTGAGAATTTTGAGACTTTTTATATATTTTAAAGTTCTTTGGACATTGTACTGTATATTAATTGTTAAAATTTTTCTTTCAAAAAAATTTGTTTGTTAAAATTTAACTTTACAATATGTATTATAATTTTAAATTTTATATAAGAAATATTCGCTTATCCACGGGTTTCACCCGCTTAGAATGGGTGGGTAGCGATAAAATATATGCCCACAAATGCGGACGGACTTAGAATAATTGAGCCTGCAGATTTTAGGCGCAACCAAGACCACTACCCGCCCATGAACATCTCTAGCACTTACAATAACTGGTTAAAATGTGATAAAGAGTGCTATCAGCATAAAATATAGTCCCTTCGTTCATTAATGAAATTCCCAAAAAGAATGTTCACGGGAATTAAAAGAAATAGGAGTAGAATCTTTTAGATAGTGAATATATTATAATATTGAATAATAAATTTGATTGAAGAAAAGTCGAAACCATATACATTAAAAAATATTATAAGAAGATTAGTGGACAAAATATAGGGATCACAACTAATAAAAAAAATATTTTTATAAAGTTTAATGAAAAACTTGGGAACAATAAATAGAACACCCAAAAATGATGTATAAGAATTTTTTTAAAGATTGAAGGGAGTATAAATGTTAGATTATTTAGAAATATTATTATTTGAAATTATTTGGAACAGTTGTTTCTAATATCTTTTATTTTTTGAAAGTCTTAAAATGAAATATAAAATTTTGGACAATAAATTTCAAACCCATACAGAAAAGTTTCAGGAACCGCCACCAATATAGATGTAATTCAAATTTTTTTTTTAATAAATTTAGATTTAAATCATCAAAAGTAAATAATGTTATTTTCTATGGTAATTTCGAAAACACTAATGGTCCGTTTGATAATGGTAATAATTATGAGTAATGGTATTATGGTAATGATATTATTGTATAAAATTTTATCAAATTTTCCGTGTCATTCCCATCGTGATGAAACTGTGATCAAAAAAAGTTTTTGTTTACAAACTTTCGTTACCATCTTATACCACTTCTCTCAATGTTAGTACATTTGAATGAATTTTATGATGAAAATGAGATGATAGAAGTAAGACAAGCATGACCATCAAGATAGCCAAAAAAAATTTAAATCAAAACAACACGTGTTTTCATTCTCATTACCACATTACCATTATTTATCACCATCTACCAAACAAACCGTAAATAACTTTCCTTTGTAGTTTTCGTATAAATATTGGTCAATAATCAAAACTACGTAATGATGATTTTTTATTATTGGCCAAGAATTTATTAAATCAAAAAGTTTTTGTGTTATGTGATATGTCTACTCATCAAGATCTTGGTAAGAATGTCAAACACAAAATCAGGGAGGATTATATATCGTAAAAAATTAAAATAATCAATGGTCAACACATAATAACCGCCATTTTCTATGAGCTAGAAGTATACAACACTTTATTGTAGAGATTAAAGATTAAATTAGGCTTAATCTTAGAATTTTCGAACCCTTAAAAACTAAGAAGCTTGAATGTTAATCAAAACATACGGGTGTATATGTGGATTAGGACACACTCGATCGGTTAGCAACTTAGGATATAATAGACATTTCTTTATAATGAAGTAAAAATTACCTAAAATAAATCCAAACTATTTATGATTTTTCTACAATAATTCTACCTATTGATTAACCATGAATAATTTCAATTTTGAGGGGCATTTTCCTAGAGTAAACCCGGTGACTGACTTGATATAGCAAATTTTATTTTTTTAAAAAAAAAGATAAACTAAAATAAAATGTCGAAGAAAATGTTAAAAAAATATTCATGAAAAATTTATGAATTTTTTTATTATTTAGAATTTCTTATGTAAATTTTCAAAAATATTTTCTAATTTTATATTAATATTTAATTTATTTTTTTGGTGAACTACTTATTATAGCAGGTTATCGGGTTATCCAAGTTTACTCTAGGAAAATACCCATCAAAGTTGGGATTATTGTAGAAAAATCATGAATAGTTTGGATTATTCTAAGTAATTTTTCCTATAATAAATTATTTGTACGTAAGTTTTGCAGTGGGGATACAATGAATTATTTGCAGCACTTAACATCTTAGAAAACTTTCATTTTTGAAGGTTTGCTTTGGGTACTTGTATAAGCAAATGTTTTTCTGAATGGGTAATTATTTTCATGAAAAGAATTTCACCTACTCTTGTGAAGGTCGTCTTTTAAAGAGACGACCTAAAAACAAAAGGTCCATGCCAATGAACCATATGCATGTGCAAATATATTATTCACATTGCTTCAAACAAAGTACTACTTTCATCAATCGCGACATTGCATTGACATCTCCATTTGTGATAACTATTCCACAACACAAATTCTTACTTGAGATCGTCTATATAATAGACGTAGAGGTGTTCATTCGGGTCAGGTGTTTCGAGTCGGTTCAAAATCGGGTTTTGTGTTCACATTGGTTTTTACATAATTGCAGATCCATTTTTAAGTCCGGTCAAATCGGGTTCGGTTATAAAGTCAGGTGTCTATCGGGTCATCGGGTCTGTTTTGAACACCTCTAAATAGACGTCTTAAGTTTTGGGGCTGACCCAATTTATAAATTAAAAAAAAAACTAATTGGTAATTTTGTACGTTAAAAGAGAGATATGGGATGAGCTCTTAAAAGACGTCTATACTATAGACGGTTTCTCAAGAGAGTACCTGATTCACACACACAAAACCCTTCCATGATAAATGATCCAATACTTCATTTGGATTTTTAAAGACGCGATGTTATCATTTATTACAAGGACATCTAATCTCCATTACTAGATATTACCCCCTCCACTCCCTTCTTATTGTCCACTTTCTATTGGGCACACAAATTAAGGAAAATGGTAGTGGGGTATTTTGAGTGATTATAATAATGGTAAAGGTGGTAGTTTGGGTATTTAAATGATTATAATAATTGAAAAGGTGGTAGGTGAGGTATTTTAAATAATATAAGTTAGGGTAGTTGGGGGTATTTAGGTAAAAAATCTTTGCCAAAAATAGAAAGTGGACAATTAGAATGAACTGACCAAATAAGGAAAATGGACAATAAAAACGAAACGGAGCGAGTATAATTTATAAATTGCGAATTTCAAGAACACTTCTAACCTTTGCATGAATTCTATGTTATGAGCTCCGTTAATAAGTCTTTTGTACATCAAACTTATATCTTTTTAAACAAATTCTTCATTTGCACAAACCTATTATTATCAATATATTTTGTTTAATTATAAGAATTATAACCAACGTTACATTATACAATCTCTCAAATATAAATCTATATAAATAGCAATATATATCGCTCTAATTAGAAACTATTTATTGAAATTTATAATCTCAATTTATGGTATGTTATTTACTCTATTTCTTTTTTGGTACAATTTAAAAGATATTATGGATTTTTCCATTTGTTGTTTTTTCATCCGCACTTCAACATTCATAGCTAGGCGAAATTAACAGCAATTTAAATTTATTTTCACAACTAACACCTATTCCGACCAAACAACTACCGATAAATGGCTAATAAGATGCTAGTAGCAACCCTTTGGTTAGGCTGGACCGGCCAATACAATTTGGTGGCTACTTGGTCAATAGTCACTTGACACTTTCTTCGCCTGGTCGGTGATCACTTTGGTTTGTCCAATAACAAATTTTTTATTAATATATTATATTTCAAATAACTCTTCTGAACAAATGAATGAACACCTCTCACTAGTCATACCCAAGCGATCATTATTACAATAACTCAAATAGGAGTACAAGTCAAGGTGTATACACTCATTCAAGAAAAACGGTTAAACTACTCCAGCTAGCAGCCATGGTAACACATCAAGATTTTCCAATTCCCATGCATATCTTCTTACAACACGGAAACGTGAAACCCTGATTCGTAAGCTGTCATTATTCAACTTTATTGGTAAGAAATCGGCTAGTTTGCACATACATCACTCGAACATCATATCATTATCCTATCAAAAAAGCCTAGTAGTCATGATTATTATCATCACATATATACAATTATCATCATATCTGATATATCATGTTTATAGAAATTTTAATTACGATATAAAGAATAAAAGAAAATTAGATGACAACAAACTATACCCTTATTAAAAAAGCGAGGACAGACCTCAGGCTATAGGAGTTTATTCATTTTTTGATGTTTAGAAAATTAATATTCATACCCTTATCAAATAATCAGGGGGCGGAACATAGATATAGGACCCTATTTACTATTTGATGTTTAGAAAATTTATTCCCTTTCGTCAACTATTTAACGTGAAATGAGCACCAAAATTAATTAACGTTGGTAGTTTTTAAGCTCATAACCGACAATATCACAGGAAGACACGTCACCAATTGTGCAAACTACACTTGACTGGTGAATTATAAAAGGTTTGTATGAGATGGCCTAGGTGATCAGACACGGCCTAGAACCACCCGTTTAATAAGATAACGCAAATCATTGTATGAGATGGTCTCATCAAGAGACATGCGTCATAATACAAGCGTTAAATTGCCTATGTTATACATTTTATGAGATTATAAGTTCCTTATTTGAGGTCATCTCACCGTAAAAATAATCTCTCACTAGAGTAACTCATAAGATAAAGATGTCGTGATAAAGCATCTGCATGTTGAGCTGAAAATTTGGGGTTTGATCCTTACAGGTATCAGCTGAGGGTTTTTTGGCTACGTGCTTCCTCTTTACTCTCCCCTTAAAGAGAACAAATATAGTTTGTCTGTATATTCAAGAAAGATAACCTACTTAAATAGTACCTTGTGCGAGATATTAAGAGTGTCCTGTACCTTTACCTTTATAAAGAAGTGGTGACAAGTTATCACCATATATAAATATAACGTACAAGTACTCGAGACATACAAATTATTACGAACACCTTTACTTGTACTTAGAACAATAGACTTAAATTTGTACATTCCTTTATTCTTTAACTCTTTATTTTTGCACTTCCATCGAGTAAGGAAGAATTTAATTTGCAAGAAACAAATCACATGCGCACATGCATGGGAGCTCATAGTGGTCCTTATATTAAACATTTCGTTGATCAAAATCATAGTCACAAAAATAACGTTATTTTTCTCTTGTTTGATAATATTGTACTCTCATTTATTTTGTCATCGATAATGGCTTCTTCGTCTTCAACATCTTCAGTCGTGGCTACCCCAAAGGATCCATCGAGTGCGGTTCTTATTCGAGTCGACCAATCGGGTCAAGGTAATTATAAGAAGATACAACAGGCTATTGATGCTGTGCCAAAGGGCAATTCTGAGTATGTCTTTATTTGGGTTAAGCCCGGAACTTACAGGTAAATAATCTTAGATTGTTATTCTACAAACATAATTTTGATTAGTGGTGATCAATAGTATTAAAATTTCAATTGGAGGAGTTAGGGTTTGCGGTAAGTTGGGATTTTTTTTTATTCGAGGTATGACTGGAGAATCTTTACGTGTAAAGGGTGACTAGTATTTTTAGTGTTTTATGAGAATCAAACACTTGTCACAAAGGCTCTCCTATGAGGCTATATATGACCAACTTTGATTTGACCAACTAATTTCCGATTCTTTTTAGTTCTAGTTCAAAAGGCTTTCTTATAACGTGATAGAGTATATTTCTTCTGTTTTACTCCCTCCTATTCATAGAGAATGGGACATTTGAGTTTTACACCAAAACCAAGGAGGGGTGGGGGACCACTTAAAAGTGAGTGAAAAACTCTTTTTTCATAATTTTTCATAAAGGGTATTGATATTTATGTGTTATTGTTTTGTTGTAATGAGGGTAAAAGGGTGAAAAAGAATGACAAAAATAGAAATGAGACATTTCCAGTGAATTGACCCAATAAGAAAATGTCCCATTCTCTATGAATAAGAGGGAGTATTATACTTGTTATATGTGACTTTTTTACCTTATTATTTAACACGATATTTTGATCATTTGTATATTGAATTATGCATAACTAAAAATTTTAAAAAGTTAATTTTTTGAAAGTATGCAATTAGACGATTCAAACCAGAATTTATTTGATTGAATTTTATCTTACGTTAATTGTAATTTATGAAATAAGTTTGAATGATGAGTAGTATCAATAACTGTATTGTAGAAAATATTTCAGAACAGAAGTAGTATAACATATCACAAATTCTTGAATAAAACGGGCTTATGGTGAGAATATATATATCTCTATTAGACTTGTTCATGTATATTTTGTTAATTAATTAAAGTGGTCGCTAATAGTTTTAAAGTGATCAATTAAAAATAAGAAATTATATGAATTTGTTTCATGGTGATCAAGATCTCATACAAGATGAGTTGATGACATATATATTGTGTTAACGATAATCTTAACCGTTAAGGTCAAAATTTTTACCATAAAAACAAGGGTACTAATAAAATTTAATTGTACAAAAAATACTTTTCAGGGAAAAAATAGTTGTGCCAGTGGACAAACCCTACATAACTCTAAGTGGAACTCAAGCAAAGGATACCATTATAACATCGGATGATGGGGATGACATTCATAATTCTGCCACTGTCTCTGTATTTGCTTCTAATTTTGTTGGAAGATATCTTACTTTTGAGGTGAGTGTATTTCCAAATGCTCATCTCTATTGGACTGACCCTTATATATATTAACTGAGTTAAAGTGATTACTTATAATGTTAAAGTGTTCATATTTCCCGAAAATCAAATGTGATTTGATATGGTGATTTGGATGAAAGATGGTAGAGTTAGGGTTTATGTTTTCTGAGAAAAGGTTGAAACTGATAGAATGTGAAATGGTGAGTCGTATAAATAGACGCACATTAGCCTTTAAACTTCGAAATTAACGTTTGCTAACGTTTTATGTGTAAAAAGGTCATAATGGAACAATTTGGTAAACCTCAAAGTTACCGCGTGGATTTTTTAAAAGTTTTGGTTACCACGTGGAACCCAAAACCTCAGGGTTCAGGATTTCCACATGAAATTTCCCATGATTTATTTATAAATTTTATCGATTATTTTAAGTAAAATGTGTGATGACCCCTAATTTTTATCATGGAAAATATTCAGAATAAGTATGGAAGAAAAGGGAAAGGTGTAGCCTTAAGAGTAGCAGGAGATAAGGCAGCATTTTATGGATGTAGGATGATATCATACCAAGATACTCTCCTTGATGATGTTGGAACACATTACTATAAAAATTGTTACATTGAAGGAGCTATTGATTTCATTTTTGGCAATGCTGCTTCTCTTTTTGAGGTATATATGCTAATTTCCATTTTAATTACATACGTACACTTTTTTCTATTCTTGTGTGGAATATACAAAATATTTAATTTTAAATAGAATATTAGTTATTTTTTGTCAAAAACTACCTTATATATATATATATGATAATTTTACCAGCAACTCTCCTTAGAGACCATCAAGCCACTTCGTAAAAAACGCTAATAGCTTGTACTCCAAGTTAATATCCACTTCACGCGTAAAAATAAATATTTTGGACCCTAAAAGATTTAAAATCATGGATAGCCCACTTTACCCTTATTAATTGAGAGTCATATTGAGCTAAAATTTATTCTAAAATTTACTTAATATTAAAATATTTAAAACAATACTACCTCCTACTCAGCCTAAATGTCCCATTTAGTTTTTTCGCACTATTTACTCATCACCCTTAATTTGAATTTTACTCTTAATCTATAAGTTAAAACATAGTCATGTGGAATCTTGTTTGATTCGTCTCAATATATACAAGGATTATTAATATTAAATTTTTTATAATTTTTAATTAAGAATAATTTGAGATATTAAGGATTAAAATGTTGCCTTGGCAAGTGTGGAAAAACTACATGAGACATTTAGGCTGAATAGGAGGGAGTATAAAAGAAGACATCTTGCCTTTTGTCAAATTTAGTTTACTATCAATTAAAAAAATTATAATTAATTTGAATCAATAATCAGATCAACAAATAGTGATTGATGAGGATTTGCAATAAATTTATATGATCGAATTTATTTCAACCATGCTTAGCTTGAAATTGAATGTGTTTATTTTATACTTGTAATATATTTAAACATGTGAGTTACGGAGAAAGGGAAGAGTATGCATCACTTTATATACTCAACGAGTAACTCATACTATTTTCAATTGGTTGGGTTTATAAGTGGACTACTTTTTCTCCTTCTTGTTTGGGTTGTTCAGGCCCATTTTCTAAATTCTATCATGTTTATAGAGATGTCATGTACATTCGGTAAATGAAGTTGGAAAAGCAGCAATAACAGCCCAAAAAAGGGAAACGCCATGGGAAAATACTGGCTTCATCTTCTTGGGATGTAAGATCACAGGCCAAGGGGTGGCTACTACAATCCTTGGAAGGCCATGGGGATCACATTCAAGGGTCATTTATACGCTTACTTACATGTCTAGTGCCATTTCCCCGGAGGGATGGCAAAATTGGGGCGATTCCACCAAGGAGAGGTATTAATTATTGATCATACTCTGAAACCCGACCGGAAATTAGTGGGTCATATTATGAAAATTTGACTTGTATCATGAAATTATCCGACCCAAATTCAAACACGACTGTTTTTATCTGTTTTCTGTTTTACACTTCTATGTCATCATTTTCAATTTCATGTTATGATTTTCAGTCAGAATTTACTGTTTTTTCTAGTCAATTTTTATATTTTTAATCAATATTTTTAATCAATATTTCTTATATGTAATTAGTTTCCTTAATATAAAAATTATTGTACATATTTTTTTAAAACAAAAGTAATGATAAAATACTAAATCTTTTAAAATCTTTTGCTTGTCAAATCGATTCAAATTGACATGACCTAAATCCATCCAATCGACCGTTTTGATAAGTCTGCAAGACTGTGGGTACTCCATCTTAGAGTTCACTACAACAAATTTAGCTTTTTGCGATATTGGATTTAGTGGCATTAAAAAATGCCACTGATTCATATTTTTAGTATAATAGTTATTGGTTTTTATTTTAAGTTCCACCATAAAGTGATTTAATGACACTTAATTTGGTCTTTAGTGACATATGTAATTGTCACTATAGTTTATAGTGACATTTGTAAGAAATGTCACTAAATTCTATGTCGCTAAAAGTTTTAGTGTGACTTTTTAATATGCTGCTAAAGGGTCTAATAAATGTCATTAAATCCTCTATATACACTATAAGAAATTTAAAATAGCGACATTTAAATTAAATGTCGCTAAATATATTTCACTAAAAGCAAATTATGTTGTAGTGGAGAAGTCTATTTGGGTCATTTAATTGTAAATTGCAAGTAAACTCTTATTGTTCTATGTTTTGATGTGTATATAGTAGTGTGGTATATGGAGAATACAAGTGCTACGGACCCGGAGCAAATAGAACAAAGAGGGTTGCTTGGTCAAAAGGCCTTTCTAGTGAAGAAGCTGCACCTTTCTTGACCAAGAACTTCATCGGTGGAAGAGCTTGGCTTAGACCTGCACCTACCAAATTCAGAAAAAGCTTACTTTAAATATTCTTCAAAATTCCCATTGAAACAAACTTACGGAACTACCCGTTTTAGTAAGGTGGAAAAATAAAAAGGAACGAAGGGAGTATTTTTTAAAAAAAACTTTCTTTTTCATCCTTATTGTATTAGAGGTTTGATTAATTGATTCTCATCATAAAAAATTACTTTCTCACCGAAAACATAAAATTATTTCTAGCTCTAATCAAAGAGCAAGTATCTAAATAATTATTTTTGTATATATATGTTTTTATGTAATAAAAATAAGGAAATTAAATTTATCAATGGTATTTCTGAGTTTTGGTGCTTTATCAATGATACCCCTAAATATAATCTTTTTATTATTAATTGGTACCCTCGTGTAATTGAGCGTCTTTCCACCGTAAATTTTTTTTAGCATTTTCTGTCCAAAATCGTTTACTTTTTTCTTTTTCTTTTATTTTTCAATTAAAATAATAAAAGAAAAAGAAAAAAGTTAATGGTTTTGAACATAAAAAATTAAAAAAAGTTACTTTTGTAAGATGATCAATAATACAAGGGTATTATTGATAATAAAAAAAACTTACAAGTATTATTGATAAAATGTCAAAACTCAGGGGTACTACTAATAATTTTCCTAAAAATAATGCATTATTTGTTTTTTTTATTATTGTTATTATTTTGTACTATTATTTTGTGTATCTTGTTAAAATATTTGTGTATTTAACTAATTGAGTAAGCAATACTTGTTTATTTCATTTTGTAATCATTTTTACTTTAGGAGAGTTTAGAGAAGTGTTTAAAATGATTGTTGATATTGATCATTACATTATAATAACTTTATGGTGGCTTGCACTGCTGTATGGGACCAAATATTGGCCGGTGAAAAAAGCTTTTGAATATAAGAAGGATGTTGCAAAGAAGAGAATGTTGAGGTGGATGTGTGGACAAACTAAGAAGGATAGAATTAGGAGTCATGAGTTGAGAGAGAGGTTGGGGGTTACCCCTTTGTCGGTAAACGTGCGTGGAAATAAGTTGGGGTGGTTTGAAGATGTACAGACAAAAGATGTAGACACCTCAACAATAGTAAGAATGGTGGAAAGCCTTATTGGTGACGGCCGGTAAACGAAGTTGAAGTAGACATAAAAATAGTGTAGCAACTTACTGAGAATAAAACTGATAAAGTCAAAGTAGGGGTGTTCAAAACTGAGTACCGGGTTGATCCGGATCCGGAAATTCGGGTACCTGATTTTTCGGGTACCTAAAATTGTGATCCGATTCCGACCCGGTTTAAACCGGGTATCCGAAATCCGGGTACCCGGTTCAAACCGGGTTGGAAATCGGATACCCAATTTTATTAGAATGTTTTTTATTTTTTATTTTTTGTCGTGTTGTCGTTCAACCATACGTTCCTTTATCTCTATTTTCACTTAAAATATTCTTTTTATACAAATTCAAATACAAACTCTCTAAAAATCTTTAACTTAGTTAGTCATAAAAGATTAATTAAGAAAATGAAAGAATAATATTATTATTCATGAGTTTAAGTAAGAACAATTATAAAATTCAAATACTAGCTCTCTAAAAATATTCAATCCATGGTTAACTTAAGAGATATCATAATCTTTTTATTTACGAAAGAAGTAAAAAAAAATAATTAAAGAAAACCGAATACCCGATTTTCAAAAATTTGTGACCTGGATCCGATACCCAGTTTTACAACCTGGGTACCCGACCCGGATTATCCGATTTGCAAAAATCGGGTACCGGATAATTCGGAAATTAGGGGTAAATGTGTGCCTGTGATATTACACCTTTATTCTATTTACACCTTTATTCTATTTAAGAAATGAAAAAGGACTTGCTTAAATAAAAGAAATGAAAAAGAAAAAGATGGGTAACGAAAAAAAGAGGAAATCTCCGGTGAACAGGGAATGGAGAGAAGCAGAGTGCTGGTAATTGGAGCAACAGGGAGTTTGGGTTACCACATCGCAAAAGCCAGTATCAATGAATCCCACCCTACATTCCTTTTAGTTAGAGATTCTTCGTTTTCTGATCCTCTCAAATCTCAAAAGCTTCATTCCTTATCTGATGCAGGTGCCATTATTCTTAAGGTATGCCCTTTCTCTCTTCTAAATCTTTCGTACCAGTAGAGAATCCAGAATATGGTGGGTCTAACACTTACTTATAATACTGTATTTGTAAGGACGAAGGAATCCTTGTTTGGAACTTTGAATATCAAAATAGAAGAATTTGGATTTAGAGGGAAGGGGTTTGGGAAAATTTTGAATACAATCTCTGTTGAAGTGGAAAGATTTATCGACTAATTTGATATCCAAACATAGTGTATTTAATCAAATAAGTCGGGGACATGGGATAGCCTATGGAGGAGAATCTAAATTTGAGTCTGATAAATTTGTTATTGGGCTTTATACACGATAAGATCGTATAAAGGTAGAGTTAGATGCATTACATGGAAGACTGATTTTTATTTTCAATTAATCGGAAACCGTCAACACTGATACTATGATAAATTTATTATTGACCCTTTATTTGGTAATTTAATTAAAAATCTTATTAACATGGAATTGTGTATAAATTGGCTCATTAGAATGACTGAGTGAGTGACTAGTTTGAGTTTCTCAACTGCATTCTATACTTTGTGGTAAAATTGTTGATTTATTTGAAGGGTTGTTTGGAAGATGAGAAGAGTTTAATTGAAGCACTAAAGAAAGTGGATGTGGTGATTTGTGCTATCCCATCAAGGGAGGCTCTTGCTCAAAAGAGTTTGATTCGAGCTATTAAACTTGCTGGTTGTATTAAGGTATCTTCATTAAACTAGTGAGTTTTTAAATCATTATGTTTAAGTTGTGATGTAATTCTTTGTTGGAATCTTGGGAACATGTTCAATATGAGAGAATTAACGGCTCGTTTGGTAGGTGGTATTAAACGATGGTAATGAAAATGAAAACTAGGATAATTTTGGTTCAAAAATCTCTTGGCTATCTTATGGTCATACTTGTCCAACTTCAATCATCTTATTCTCTTCATAAAAAACCTTTTTGTAACAAGTTTCATCTTACCGCCATTTAGCTAGTATCACTAATCAAACAGACCGTAAGTATTTTTACAATGTGTGCCATTGCTCATGTTGATTTCTAGATGCTTAGTCATTGTAATTTTTAAAGGGTTAAACAAGTTGCATTTAAAGTTTGTTTCTTTTTGATTTCTAGTTGTTTGCTTTTATTACAAGCTATTGATTATTGGTGTGTCTAACAACTAATGAATCTTGGCTAAACTGGTGTGAGCTAAAATCCTCTATTGTGTGATAGATTCATTGTGATTGGTGTGTTATTACTTAATGGTCACCTTTGTGAAAATACTTCCGCTATTCTTGTGATTTTTGCTACTGAGAGTGACATTTCTTATGTAGCAAACTCAGAAGGATAGTGGATTGTTAACCATTGAGCCATTTCTCAGTGTCTGGTGGCCTGTTCATTGAAAGTGCAAGAGTAACATTTATGCTTCTGAATGTGTAGTTGTAATATGACATTCACACCTTTTCACAGAGATTTTTTCCTTCGGAATTTGGATTAGATCCAGACAAGGTGCGCGTATCTGGCATGGATCACGACTTCTATGCAAGAAAAGCTGAAATAAGACGACTAGTAGAAGCAGAAGGAATTCCATACACGTATATCTCTTGCAACTTCTTCATGCGCTATTTACTTCCGTCTCTAGTTCAACCTGGACTAAAAGTTCCTCCAAGAGACGAGGTTACTATATTTGGGGATGGAAACGTTAAAGGTTTGCTGACATGCATTTTAGCTCGTTGTTATTCTAGTACATTGACTATGTTTAGAAAACGGTTTTTTTGCTGTTTGACCATCAAAGCGCTAAAAGTCAACCAAAAATTCAATCAAAAAACCATTTACCAAACACACTCTTAATCTATGCGTTATTTGGAATGTCCAGAAGTGAATGCTTGCTTGTTATACTTTATAGGTGTGTTTGTGAAAGAAATTGATGTTGCAGCCTTCACAATCAGTGCAGTGGATGATCCACGTACTTTGAATAAGACTGTGTATTTGAGACCAGCAGGAAATGTTTACTCACTGAATGAATTAGTCAGTCTTTGGGAAAGTAAGATTGGGAAAGAATCGAACAAAGTATTTGTTTCAGAAGAAGAGCTTCTTACCCGAATCAAAGGTTAGAACTCGTATCCATCGTAATCTATTCCTATATTTCTGGAACTCATTAGTCGTTACTCGTATGTCCGACTCTGATACGTATTCAACTTTCAACCTCCCTATTTTATGAAAACTATTAATATTTCGAACCAAACTGAAGTGTCCTTGTCAAGAAATCAAATCAACCCAAAGCTTTAGCTGATGGTTGAGGCGTCAGGATACATTATCTACTCTAACACGCTCCCTCACACGAGATCTCCATTGGGCTAGAAGTGTACATGAGCACACATGCAGAAAATTCCACTTTAAATGAGGGGCGATTGAGATACCCATGACCTTTTGTCACACTGCTTTTGATACTGTATCAAGGAACCAACTCAACCAAAAGGTTAAGTTGATAGTTGAGGAACCATAATATGTTATATACTCTAACAGCCCTTTCCCATATCAAGTTTTTATATTGTAAAGATAGGTTTAATCTCGATGTTTTATAATGTCTTAGCCCTTATGAGTTATGACCATACGTGTATGATGCAGAAACTCCATATCCAAAGAACATGGAACTTGTGTTCATATACTCTGCTTTTGTGAAGGGTGATCAAACATACTTTGACATTGAGGAATCTGGTGGTGTTGAAGGAACTAAGTTATACCCTCATCTTAAGTACACCACTATAAGTCAGTATTTGGACACCCTTTTGTGAAAATTGTTGTATATCATCATTATAAGTGTGTACCCAGTGTATTCCGCTCATTGAAACTATAAACAGAGTCTGGGTAGAAAGAAGACGGCTATCTATACTCATAAAGGAGGTCCCTCGGCTCGTGTGAAAAATTATTGTATGTTAATCTTAAATCTTAATCTTATAGATTATGAGGGTGTTTTGGTTTGATGGAAAATATTTCCGAATAGAAATGCAGATGAAAATTTAGTTTTCAAATTTTTAAGTAAAGAACGAAAGAGATGTTTTTTTGTGTTAGTTTTTCTTTTTAATTCTCATGCTCAACCAATAAAAACTAGAAACAATAGTTCTCCTTTATACTAAACTCCCCTTAGTGTATGTTTGTAATGTTGGATAAATTATCTCTTGCAAAGTGAAAGACAAGGTTGTGCCCATTTAAGTTTATGCAATTGAAGAATCAGGTATTGTTACAGTTGGAGTTGGAGCATTTATTAATTTTTCAGGTAAAATTCTGAGATTAATTTTCACCTTGTTCATTTCTTCTCTCCCCTCCCCTCGGCCTACCATGTACCGCAAAAAAAAGGTTTATGCAATTGTATTGGTGCTTATTTTAATCTTTAGATAAACATTTGTATACGTTCACTTCGCTTACGTTTCAACTGATTTTCAATGTTTAATTAGCTGATGGCCTTGATTAAGAAGATGATGAACATGAATTGTGGATTACTTATTTACTTAATAAAATTATTACTATCTTTGTACTTTCAAAAAATTTATAAGTAAGGTATTTTTTTAATTGCCCATCTTTGGTCATGGTAGATGCGGGTATGAACTATGAAGTCCTATCCTAGGTTAGTATGATCGGAGTTTAATTTGAAATCGTTTAAAGAACTAGGTAAGATTAAATCGTAGGATTGTACGATTATGCAAATGAATTTAAATTTGCTTTATATTTTCCATTTTAAAAGCACAAATTTATGAAATAACTTCAATTTCATTTTAAAAGTATAAAACTAAAAGCGTAAGATGTAATGTATGCATATACTCCCTCCGATCTTATGTTCTTCCACTTTGGGTTTTTCACAAATATTAAGGTAGAGAAAATCTTTGGGTTGTAGTGAGTATTATTTTAATTAAATAGTAGTGTGAAGTAATGATTGTATTGAAAGTATGAGAAAAAAAATAATTAAATAATAGTATGAAGTAATGATTGTATTGGAAGTATGAAAGAAAATAATTAAATAGTAGTGTGAAGTAAGAAAAGTGGAGTTTTAAGGAGTAAAAGTTGGATGAAAACTTTCCAAAAATAAAAAATATTCTAAAGTGGAAGAACTTTTAAAACTACCCGTTATATTAAGGTGGAAGAACTTAAAAGAACAGAAGGAGTACCATTTAGTTCAACTTAGCATTTAGTTCATGAATCCGAAATTGCTCTCAACCACATTCACAAAAACAAGAGTGATTCTTTATGGAAATTGCAATACGAATATAAGGATTTTTATCACCAAAATGTTAGATGCTACAACAAACTTGAAACATTTTACATAAAATAATTGCAGCTAACTATAACAACAGTGTTCTAAGTAATTTGGGATCATAAAAGGGTGTATCAAAGAGTAAAGAAACAAAGATTAACAAATTGAATATCGATGTGCCTTGCTAAAATGCTCGCAAATTTTAATACAAGACGAAATCAAGAAAAACAAGGCCATGATCGGACACTACGCGAGAACAAGTATTCCGGTAACTGAGCAACCAGATACCGTATACTTATTAATCGCGGATTAATAAAGATATATATATATATATTTGGTCGAAATCTCCAAAATGTTGCCACTTGTTTGGTTTAAGGGAATTGATCGTTTACTTCTCAAATGCCTATGATACTTGATGAATCAGTCAGCACGAGAACCACTGGTAGGAGCACCGGATTTCTTTCCTCCATATTTCTATGTTCGGAACAATTTTAAGAAAATACAATAATCAGAACTTCTGTGCTTGATAAGATCGAGAAAAAGATCATTAAACACCAAAAAAAGCGTTACCTGTTTTCCGACGTTGAAAGGAACATATCTGTGCTTGATCATGTGTCCTATTTGGCGCTTCATGGTGAGAACGAACAATACAATCCAGTAACAAAGCAATATTGGCCAAAATACAGGAACGTCAAATACAGAGAAGAAAGTCATTACAAACGCTATACAGAACGCCTTAGTAATGGAGTGCCTGCAAAGAGAACTTTGAAGTTTAAATCTTTCCACACGCATACGTGCAGGCAGATAGTAATTTTCATTTATTACACTTGCAACTGATATATTGGTTCATGTAGCCGACAAAATCTTTTAGGATTAAATTGTTATTGTTGTACATTTGGAAAGCATGTAAGATTAGTGTGAACATTAACGAGCTTTCCTATATAAGCACCCATACGCCTAGGTTCTTGCAACATCCAAACCCCAAGTCAATCGAAGAGCGCCAATTTTGAGTGTACTATGCCCCCTAGTCTCCTGAACTAAAGCTCTTAGAATGTGTTAACCTAATTGGAAGTTTATTTATGTACACATTCTGGACCTACTTCACACTACAGAAACACCTTCAAAAGGGATCACCATGTTTGAGATGATTGCAATAACCACAGGGATAAATCTACCTACTCATTCAACCATTAAATCATCAATATGTCAACAAATTGATCTACTGATACAGTTAACCTATGTTATTCGGACTCTTTATTTTACTTCACGTACCCGTGTCCGATCCTTGATGCTCGGATATTGGTATGACAATTGGACACTTCATTTTAGGCGTAAAATTGAATATTTAGACGTATCCGAGCCTTGGACATGTACTTGTATTCAGTACCCGAGTCTAAGTAACATAGCAAGTTAACACATCATATCATCCCATATTCCCAGGTATTCACAGTCCAGATTCAAATCTAGAACAAAGCCATATACTTGATGAGAAACGTCCACATACTTGATAAAAGGTGACTCAAGTATCTCGAGGAATGATTACAAAGGAAGCCAGCAACAGCCTTATTGTCTTTTTCTTGCAAGAGACAAAGCTGATCCTTTTCAGAAATTCAACTAACATCTATGTATCTCTAGAAGGTCTCCTGAGAGACCGTCTATGGCATAGACAACTCTCAATAGCCCAGCCCAATGGCTGACATGACTATTCAATTACTCATTTAACAAATGGTTGGCACATATTTACCTGTCTATGCTATAGACGGTCTATAGCAAGAATTTGTGATGTATCTCAAGTATGTCAATTCCCCAGAAAAACTTAAGAGCTAAAGACAACAGTAAAAACATTTTCCCCAACCCCTTCTCCAATCAAATATCAATTTGTCTGGTATAATTTACTAAAAGTTGCTTTAGACCATAGTTACATGGAACGTGAAACGTAGCCATGTTCGGCAATCCTGGAACGTCCGTCCCCAATAACCACAAAACGCGACCCAAATCGCTCAACGTGACGTCCCGGATTAAAAGACCTTTTCCAAAAGGTCTTTTGGCCTTCATTTACAAATCAAAGAAAAAAAAGGTTGAAAAAAAACGAGATGAAAATAGAAATCTAAATTAAAAATCTACTTGAAGATAATTTCTTAAAAGCAAAATAATCATTTTAATACAATTTTGTTTTCAAATATATATTTTATACATAATGTATTTTGTACCCAATCCTTCCCTAGTCAATCTAGGTTATAATCCGTCCCTAGAAAATTTCTTTACCAACCCTTCTCTCATCAACAACCGCCAATATTGACTAATGAAACTACAAGTCCCCTCAAAGTTCCAAATCAACAGAAAATATAAAACATTACCCAACAAGTAAATCCTTCTTTTCCCCTTTTCCCCTGTTTTCTTTCTCGCTTAAAAAACCATACCAAATCCTTCTCATTGCTTTTCTTCATCTATCTTCAAAGAAAACACTATTTTTTTTATCTAATTGAAAAAAAAAATTCCCAAAAAACAATAGCACAAAATGTACTAGGCATAAATAATACAAGCATGGGACGCAAAAATTGAAAGACAAAACGAAGAGCAAAACGCAAAAGACACAAACGCAAGGCTCAAAAAAGTGCAAAAAGAGCCTAATGCGCCTAGACTAAAAGCTACTAAAATCCTTTGAAAAAACTTTCAACTCCATAGGGGAAAACTATCAAAATACAAATATTCTAAGGGGTGTTAGGCATAAACAATAGAAACGGAATGGAAACAGAAAAAGATAACAAAGGAAAATGGAAACAATAAATGTTGTTATAGCTTGTTTAGATTCAATAGACATATAATGGACACAAATAAGACATTTATTATTTCCGGTGAATGGTTTATACTTCTTCCAATAGTTCTCAACACTGCTCATAATCAACACCTCTTCCCAACCATAGATTCAACCCTTTGTTATAGGACAAACAGGAGAGCTCACCCAAAAGACTAGCCTATTAGGTGAGAGAGCCCATTTGCCTATAAACCCAACATCAATTGCACTTTACAACCGATGTGGGATAAGTCTCATACCTTGCAATGGACCATAACAATCGACCCCCATAAGGCCAACGTTCTCGTTGGATCACGGTTGCATTGGGTCACGGCTAGCTCTTCCAGGCCACCCACTACGCAAGCCACCCACTTTGCAGGTCACCCACTCCGAGTCCGGCTCTGATACCACTGTTATAGGACAAACAGGAGAGCTCACCCAAAAGACTAGCCTATTGTGGGAGAGAGTCCATTTGCCTCTAAACCCCACACCAATTGCACTTTACAACCGATATGGGACAAGTCTCATACCTTACAATGGACCATAACACCCTTCCTCATAATCACCAACATTGTCCACCATAAGTCCATAGCCATGTACTTTCTAGCTTTTCCAATTTCGTTTTTTTAGAAAAGACAAAATCACAAAATAGAAAGGAAAAGAAAACAAAGCAATATCCCTATATCATCTCTTTCTTCCAGCCATTTTCATTTCCCATGAAACTTTTCTTATTTTAGAGGAGAGAGAACCTAATTTTCAATAAAAACTTTCTCAAAATCTTAACTAATTGAAGACTAGAAGAACTTCAACAAATTAACAATTTGGATGCCCAACTTTTCAATAAAGCTGAATTTCACAATTTTAAGAACAGTTTGTTGAACGAGCAGTGGAGCACATAATCTCCGATCCTATAACAGACAATGATGGATTAGTAACTGATTCCTTCTTTGGTTTTCACAATCGGGTTGATGAGGTTAACTAAGGTGATGAAGAAAATAAACCGGGGAGTTTGTTTTATTAAGAGGAGAAAAAGTTTTTTGCAGACTAATAATTTCCGGCGGAAACAAATCACGAGAATCTGTTATGTTTTGGAAATGGATATGGATTAGAACTAATATCAACAAACACCAGGTAAGGCATTGTGATAAGCAAAATCATTTCCAACTCTTACTTTCTAGAAACCAAACAGGACCTAAACGTTGTTCTCCAAGAAACAATTGACATTACATTTATCAAACTACCTCATCTCCTAGCAATTATAAGCATTACCAATATGTTTTTCATACCTATGAGCGGGATACACCGAGTATGATGATGATGATCAATAAGTTCTTCACAAGCACATTCTCACCAACATTTCAAATTTTCAACGCAAGGAAAACGACTCTCCTTCTTTTTATGTTACACGGACTCATCTAGGAGTGTAGACATGCATTAGAACGCTAGGATCCGAAACTCATTAATACAATCAAAATGTTTCTCAAACTAATTTAGATTATCTCAGAGTCGTGTCATATTCCTATAGAAGTAACACAGCTTTCTCAAACCACAAAACTACAGTGCTAATCCAATATACAACACAAACAATAGGAGTATTAGAAAAGAAATAACCAATTATTTCAAAACATACAGCCTAAATCCCAGATTCAAAATTCCCAAATCAAAACAAGTATGAAAAAACTCGACAAATAAAAAAATTCAAAAACATAGTTGAATAACAATAAAGTCCAAAACTCAATCAAAGATTAAAAACTTCAAATCAATCAATCAAAATGACACAAAACAAAAAAAAAATTACCAGAACTTAAACTCAGGAAGCCTGCGAATAAAGGGCTTGAACTCATCAGAACCTTTAGTGGGTAAAACAGGTCCATCAGAAACTTCAACCTCAGGATCAACCAAAGGAGATAAAAATCCAATAAGCAGATTTAAGATGTAGATCCCAAGAGCATAAGTGATGATGTAAAACCCTTCAACAAAATAAACCCTTAATGCATAAATCAAGGCAAGAACTCCTGTTCCAACCCATCTAGGAATTGCATGTGGAGTTGTTTTATCCAAGTAATACTGATAAATTCTTGAAAATTCATGAAATTTCTTGCTAATTGGGGTTTCTGTTGATGACCCACCTAAGCCTTCCATTCAAAATCCTAGATTTAATATCTGCCCACCCAAAAAATCATACAAATTAGGGAAATTTTTGGTTTAAACAGTTCAAATATACAATTTTGAGATGTGGGTTTTGTTGATTAGTGGATGAAATAGGAAAATTGTGATCTAGGTATCTTGTTCACGAAAGAAAGATTTCTTAATTTTATTTTACAATATTAATTAAAGATAAAAGTATGACTTACCTTTGGAGATTAGGCATACAAAGTTGAATGAAGCCTTTGGAAATGGCGTTTGAAGGTAGACTAACAACAGTGATGGCCGGATATAGAAATGCGATGTTGTTCTTCAAGAAGCTGAAAGGTCCTAGTCTCCTAGATAATTACTGGTATAGAAAAAATCCTAAGAGAAATTCGACTTTGAGGATGCTTTTGTTAATTAATCCGTTTCAAAACACTTTTACTATACTAATTCAATTTTTAATATCTTTAATTATAAATAATAAAAATTTATAAAAAATTGATATTAATAATCTTTGTATTAAGACAAGTCATGCAAAATCTCACTTGATTCTGTTTTGACTTATAAAATAGTATAACTAATCACAAAATTAAATATGATGGAAGGATAGTGCATTATGATTTAATGTAGCAAGTAATATGAAACATCTAAATACTACTCTATTATTTACCTTTTTTGTTTTTTTCACCATATTAGTTACCTCGGATAGGTTTCATGAATTCGTCCCCACACACTTTTCAAACTGCATCTAGTTCATAAACCCTTTTCGATCTAATTAATATATAAAAAAAATTTATATTTTAAACATTACGTAATTTGAATTTTGTCGGTCAATGTAATTTGAAATATGGTCGTTATATAATACTTTAAAAATTGAAACACTTTATTATGTTTTCGGAAATTGAATGTAGATAATCTTTATATATTTGACGGCTCAATTAATATAAAGTATTAGAAGCTTCTTATTAGAAGAAAATGTTTAAATAATATATGAATCGGCGAAAATTATATAACTTATATTATAAGTTTTGGTCAAGATGTGGCAATCGGAGAAGATGTAGTTGCAAGTATGAAAAAGTTCAAGTATCTAGGGTCGATTATCCAAAGTAATGGGGGAATTGATGGAGATGTTACGCATCGTATACAAGCAGGTTGGCGTAAGTGGCGAGCGGTTATCGAATTGTTATGCAAGAGGAAGTTCCCAATTAGACTGAAAGGTAAATCCTACAGAGTTTCCATTAGATCAGCTTCGTTGTATGGGACAGAGTGTTGGCCCGTTAAGAAGTTTCATGAACAAAAGATAGAAGTAACAAATATACGTATGCTGAGGTGGATGTGCGGTGACACAATTATAGATAGAATAAAGAACCAGGAGTTTAGAGAGAAGATAGGTGTTGCACCACTAGCTGTCAAAATGGGTAAAAATAGGCGAAGGTGGTTTAGTCATGTGGAAAGAAAGGATTTTGACTCCCCTTTTAGAACAGTTAAAAGCATCATAGTGTAGGGTAAGAGAAATCGAGGAAGACCTAAGAAAACGTGGGTGGAGCAGATCAAGAACGACTTAAATGAGTTGCGCCTCTCCGCAGACCTAACTAGGAAGAAGATTAGTTGGGACGTCAAATTCATGTCTAAGACTACCAGTAGTTTCTTTAGTTACCTCATTGTCGTAGGGTTTAGTTGCTTCTTACACGCTTTGTTTTGTCTCTTTGTATAATTATCGTGGTTTTACTTTATTTTTGTTTTTATCTTCTTTTTTTCTCATTTTATTTTCTTTTTTGGTTAGATCTGGTTTCTACTTGTGCTGTTTTTTTCTGCTAATAGTTGCATTTTTGAGACAACGTTGCCACTCATATTCTTTTTTTACAGGGCTCTTACTGTTTGCGGGTAAAATCGACCACTTTCCTCTAGTCCTCTCTGTGAAGAGAATACGGGTATGGATTGTCTGTCACCTTCCCTCACCCATACCCTGCTTTCGGGCGGGATATTGGGTATGATGATGATGTTATAAGTTTTGAAAATTTTTTAGAAATTACCTAGATAAAGCTTACTTTTTGTGAAAAAACTACTTAGAATATTTTTTTGTCAAAAACTACCTAGAAAATTAATTTTTTCCGTCAAAGACTGCCTATTAACATTTTCCTCCAAAAATTTTGTTTTCTCATGTTACATGAAAGTGACGTAACTTTTAGTATAAATCTCATTTCAGTTTCCTTTCCCAACTTCTTCCTTTTTCATCAAAAAGAATCCTAATTTCGAATTCCTTACATTTATTCATCTTCTCCTTCTTTTTCCCATTAAAATCATGTGTTCAAGCTTTAAGTGAAGTAAATCAAATTTCGAAACAAATAATAACATACCCAAGGAAGGAAGATGGCAGATTTGATATTGAAAGATGGGCACATATATTAGAAATGGCGCAAATGTTGAAAATGGGCGGGAATGGCGAAATGGGAAATACTTCAAACCCTAATTCCCTTTTAGAATGTGAGTTTGGGGAAGGGAATGAGCTATTAGCAAGCTATATTTTGATTCTTTTCGTTTAAATCTTGATTTACGAACAAATATTTAACAATTATCTTTATTAGATAGTTTTTAACAGAAAAATTGTTCTAAGTAGTTTTTCACAAAATGTTTTTTCATAAAAAGAAAAAAAAAATTGACTTAGATCTAGACCTCAAGGTTTAGGTCCAAATTTTGCAAACCCTATGAATGTAAAAAACGTTAATGATTTATGTAAGGTTTATTATGACTTCCTTTAAATTGTAAAATACTGGTATGTGCTGTTGATGTTTGCTGTTGGAATGCTGGTGATGTTTGTTGTTGGAATTGTTTGATTATCTGATGTTGGATTTATGTTTTGATTATCCAAGATTTCGTCCACATTTTGTTAAGTCTGTGCATGAAATTTTTTTGAAAAAAAACCCCTGTGATGTGTTCATGCTTTTACTTGCTTTAAAAATCTGAAAAATTCTCTATAAGTACTTGGTTGAGTAGCAATTGTGTACAATGGACACATCAAATGATTTTTAGTTTCATGTACTGTAATTTGCTTCATTTGTTGTTGATTTTTAAAATAACTGAGAGATTGAAAGACCTCAATGATGAATCAGGGGGCAAAATAACTGAACTGGTCATTATATAATGAAGTAAATACATATGCATGATCTTAAATTTCTTTTTTGATGTTCATTTCACAATTAGTTGCTCCTAAGTCTTATAGAAATAATTTTAATGATGACAACAAAATAACTGAGGGGCTTCACTTTCTGATTATCTTTGAGATTCTTCCACTGCTTCATCATATGCTTCAAGTATTTGTTGATTATGTTGTGCAGCATCTTCATTTTCTGTTTGTGTGCCTAGCTGATTTGTGCTTGGGTTAAGGAAACGTACAGATTCCCTTACCAATTGTGATGGTACTCGCACTTGTAATCGTAACCTTCCATTGTCTTCTTGCACCTTTTTCCCTAGGTGTGGTTGAACATAGTCGTTTGACCCTTTAACCTTTAGGATTTCATTTAAGTGGTGTTGTAATGAAATCCAAACATTGGTTAAGGTCTTTGGATGTAACTCTTCGAATGCATCTTCCACTGCTTTTATTAACTCATTCATGTTCTTTGGCATTTTCTTATGCATTAGTGATTGTATGCTCCTAAAAAAACCCAAATCTAGAATATTACAATCGGGACTATTTGGTGGTTGTTGAGTTAAAATGAATGTTAAACCCCCTTGCCTATTGTTTTGTTGCCAAATTGGATCATCATTTGTTATGTGAACCCTTGCGTTATCTTGTTGGATGAAAATTGTTGATGGACCATCACTTGGCCATTTTCTAACAATAGCTGGAATTAGTTGTTCAATAAGCATGGTTCTATAAACTTCTTGAGTAACCGACTCATTTGGTTTAATTTCTATAGACCCCCTTAGACGGTTGATTGAATTTCTTTGTGCTGCAACCCTATTCACGAAAGGGAAAATACCAATTTTCCCATCAAATATGCATTGGCCATGATGATTCCATTTAGGCCTTGCAACCGCCCCTAAAAACATGGCTTTCGGAATGAATTTTGATGACTTTCCCGCCCTATATGGAATTTTTTCTTTGTTTGCTAAATAAACTCTTTGTGTCTTCTTGGTTAAGTAAAACAATTTTTCATCAATATGTATAAAGTCATACATGGCTTTATACATTGGATGATGATGAATTGTGTCTTCTTGAATGAGATTTAAAATCCATTCAACCCTTCTTGCCTTGTTTGCATCCGTCAATGAAGGGTGTAGTGGATTTGAATGTGCCTTAATCTCCCCCCTTTGAATTAATCGCCAAACCGTTGTTGGTGCCAAGTCTAAACATGTTGTAATGTCTCTTATGCACGTACATTCACCCATTGGTTTTGATTCAAGTACGTTTGGTGGCTCTTCAACTCTTTTTCTTCCACAATTTCTGAACTTGGCATCGACAACATAAGGCTTGTTTTCTTCTTTGCTTTGAATTGCACGTTTCCATAAGTTTCGAATTGTTCTTGGTGTGTACCCGTATTTGTTTGCTATTCTAACGAATGTTCCATGTGGGAGTGTGCCACTAACTTTGAGTGACAACATTTCATGTAATATGAGATGCCTCAACTCGTTTGTAAGCCTTGGCTTACGTTGAGGTTGTTGTTCTGGTATTGCTGCATCATTTTCTTGTGGTTCCTCCTCCGACTCCGAGCTGGACTGTGGATTGTATTCGTTTGATCCAAAATACCAAGCCCCCTGTAGTTTATCTTCATTGTCTGAAGCCATTACAAGGCTAATGATGCTAAATCGGTTGTTGTACTGTTGTTTGAAGCTACTGTGAAGTTTCTGTCTTGGATTTTAGTGGTTTGAAGTTACTGTGACATTATTGTTCTGATACTTTGCTCATTTCTGTGATGTTCGTGGGTTGAAGCACTGCTGATTCATGCTCATCAGCTTTAATAGGCTGATTAGGAATTTATAAGGTCATTTTTTGTTGATTATACTTGTAATAATTGAATTTACTAATCCATGTATTCCTAATTTGGCCAATGCAAAGCCAATATTTTCTGTTTTTGGATGGCTGTTTTGATGAAGATCATCCACTTAATTGTAAATATTCCCTTCTTTTTTTTAGAACTTTCCCAATTTGGAAAGTTGTTAATTTCCCTCCATGTAATTTCTCTCTCCTTAATAAAATCAAATTTTTTTTTGATTATTTTATTATATCCACAATTATTTTCTCTCTCATCATTCCAATAACATCATTATTTCCCACTAATTTCTAATTAAAATAATACCCACTAACCTCAAAGATTCTCTTTTTCTTAATATGTGTGAAATTCCCAAATAGGAAAATCATTTA
This sequence comes from Amaranthus cruentus, assembly GCA_019425755.1. Lineage (NCBI taxonomy): Eukaryota > Viridiplantae > Streptophyta > Magnoliopsida > Caryophyllales > Amaranthaceae > Amaranthus > Amaranthus cruentus. The sequence goes on from CM033450.1 coordinate 6,177,692, forward strand.
GGAACGGAGGGAGTAGTATTTACATCTGAATCTAATCGAATTCGACTCATACCCATCACTAATTTCAACTGTCCTTTGCTCCTTAAATTGTCTCAATTGAAAGCTTGAACAGTTGAACATATAGAAGTAACAGCCAGTCTCCTGAGAGACCGTCTTTTAAATAGACGTCTCTCAGGCCCAATTTATTAAAGGTTATTACCTACATTTACTTTATATTTTCCCTAATGGGCCAACCCAATTAAAGATGATCTGTCAAAGAGACCGTTTCTCACAAGAATTTGTGTAGAATTAAACATTGCAAACTAAATAAATGTCTCAACATCCCTCACTTCCTAAATATATCGGTTTTCTTTTTCAAACAAATATAGGAAAAGAAGCAAGTTTGCACGTTTTGTTATGTTAATTATTTTGTTTGAAACAACTTACTAGTATATAAATACAATGCTTTCGAAAAATTACTCCTAGGCCCTAGCACAATAGATATAAAATCAACTGAGTTGCCAAGTACCAACCATTTGCCACACACCAAATCTTTTCCAATTCAAACAAAACAAAACAAAAATCTAAAAAAACATTGTTGGAAAATCAAGACTTCTACAAATTTACCATGTTTTCAAAATGGATTAAAAATTAAATAGAATTTTCAAATCTGATTCAGTAGAAAATTATTTTTTTAATAAAAAAATTATCTCTTAATTCTTATTTAACTTTCTAATTCAACTTTCTAATCCATGCATAATTTGAACTACCCAACCAGAGGAATAAGAAGACTGGGTAAAAAATTTCGCAATCATAAACAGAACCAGGTTAAAGAGTAGAACAATTCAAAGAAAACATTCCACCAAGCTCCAAAGCTAGTTGTAACTTATAATGAAATATCTGAAATAGACAAAACTTTAAGTCTACAAACGTAAGATCCAAATCGAAAATGCATCAAGCTGCCGTAGGATTAACTTTCTCATTGGTTGATCTGGTGTAAATCTGCAAGCTTGAATGATGGCAAACCATCTTGATAGCACCCCTTGAAACAAGCTCTCTGATGGCCCTCCTTGCGAGAGATCCATTGATCTGAACCATCAAAAACCACACCATTTTATTAATAATTTACCCAACTAACCAAGAAACCATGACTCGATAATTAAAATGGCCTCTAATGCTGCAATAGCCATCAGGATTTACAACGGCAAGAAGCCGGTGGGAATAGCAAAATAGAGCAACATCCACGTTTGATAATGAACGATATAGATGCATTTAGTTGATCACTTATGCATCATGCTTTCAACAATCACAAGATTTAGTCGATACATTCAGATTTCAGATTAGGGTCTCACAAACAATGACAATATTTTTGGGTGAAGCCGTGTAGGTGAGCTTTTCTACAGCGTACTATACCCTAGTCAATTTTCTACTTTTGACATACAACTATCTGAGCATCCAAAGATAGACTAGTTCCAAGCAACAACTCATCTGCTTCATCCAAAATGGGGAAACAAACTAATAAGAACCGATTTATCAAAACATCAAGATTCGAACAGCACCACCCCATAAAAAAAGGATACGGAGTATAATAATATCAACATATAGCATGTCTACTTCATTCCTCCAACGTCTAGTTATACAAAACTCCTTTTCACTAAAAACATATACCACAAAAAATCCGATCAAGATTAATACTTTGACAATACAAAGTCACCTTGCAACTCCTTCAGAACATAACAAACTGGCAAATTATCCTTCAAACACAAGTTTCAACAAACAGGTATTCAACAATTATGTATTTCTTACAACATAGACCTCTGTATTCACATCGCACAAGAAAGTCCATCAAGATCAATACTTATGAAATCACAAAATCACCATGTCTGGAATCATGATCCTAGTCAAAATATCCCAAAGAACAAATTAACTTCAATCCCCCAAATCTTCTAAGAACATTTATTCATCTGCCTAAATGTCTCAATACCCATTACACTTGCAATAAATGCATTACTTAAATAGACACGTCAAGAAGAAATCTATTGTGTAGGATGACAGGAAAAAATGAAAGAGCAACAAGCTTTCAAACAGTATTAGAATTCCAATACTTCAAATTTGGATTCTATACTTGCTTCCTTCAAGTATTATCGAACACATTTACATACTACACAAATTATTTTTGGGAACATCATATATTTGAATATCAATGAAAAACAAACAAAACTTAGATCGGACACAAATCATACCCTGAAACGCTCAGAAAGAGTAGCAGCCGTAACAACTTTCTGTTTACCAGCCTCAGAAAGAAGCTTATCAAAAGTAGCGTTATCAAACAACACCAAATTGTTCACTTTTTCCTTTTGCTTTCCCTTACTCCATTTCTGCAATTGGTACAAGTAAAAACATTTAGATTGTCGTTGAATAAATTTATTTGAAACAATCATTAAAGAACAGAAATGAAACCTTCTTCTTTTGCTTTCCACCAGATTTGGCGGGCTTTGATGATGGTGGCGGTGCCTTATCTTTCTTCGGTGCCTAAAATTGAATCAAAACCAGAAATTCAAAATCGAATCCAAAATATGACGATAAAACATGAATCGGAAAATGATAAGGAGAAAATTTATTACCATCGCGTACTGTGAGAGAGATTGAAAGTTGAAACAGAGAACTTGAGCAGAGGAAAAGAGTTTTCAGGTTCGCGCAAGCACCATGAGAAAAGGAGCAGATTAGGGTTTTGTATGTATTTATAGATTGTTTTATTCGGGTGGGCTTCAGAATGGGCTGAGAAGCCCCATCGGGTCTTATACTCAAATCTTAGGCAGTTTTCACTATTTTCAGTGTTTAACCTAGAATTTTATTTCGTGTATTCGGGTATACATCGGTCACACACTCACACTTCTGAGTTCTGCCTTACTTTTTTTTAAAAGTTCAGCTCAAATTTATATTTAGAGTTATAACAAGATATATTTAGAATTGGACTGAACTTTAGAGTTGTCTTTACAAAGGACGATCGGTCTCAAGTAAGAATTTGTGTTTTTTTACATTACTTAGTCCTTTAAAAAAAATAATTAGTAAAAATCAGTTTAAATTATAGATCATTAGAGCATCATTCTTCATGATCTAATAAAAAGGTCATTTTATTATTTTTATGATTTTTAAAAAGTTCATCTTTTAACTTAATTTTATTAACAACGACCTCTTTAAAATGTCATCATTCTTTCCCTCTCTTATTTTTTTTTCTACCTCATTATACTTTCTCTCTCTTAATTTATCTAATATTTATCTTTATTTTTTCATAATAATATTTTCATGTATAAAGTTATAAATTTTTATTTAATTAAAATAGATCTTTATTAATTTAAAAAAATTTATTCTAATAATAAAACTAACGTTTTTAATAAATACTTCCTCTGTTTTCATATGTTCTTCTCACTTTCCCCATTTGGAAATTTTTAAAAGTTCTTCCCATTTAGAATCTTTCTATTTTAGTAACCAATAGAATTCAAGAAAATTATTACACTTACACTCTAATCTATAAAAATTAATTTACATGTTAATTCTCAATGCATTTACTTTACATACACCCAATGAAATTTAATGATATGATTACACTTACACTTTAATCAATAGAACCTTTATTTTTTATATTATTTTACTCAACTCTCATAGTATCTATTTTGTAATTATAGTTTATATTGGTTTCTTCCCAGATTCCAAATGAGAAGAACAAATGAAAACGGAGGGAGTATAAATTTGTAGACATCAATTATAATTAAGCAAAATTTGTTAAATTCAAATAAAGACTACAATGCGCATACATAAAATAATGTTATTTTTTTTGGATTTTAGGGGTGATTATTTTGGTGTTTTTTTAATAAACAAAAGTAGGAAAATAAGAAGAAAATAGGTAAATTTAAATTATGTCAAAAAATATCAAAATTGGTCTCATTTTATAGATCTCGAAAAAATATGACCTTTTGCGTAATTATTATTATTTTTTTCTTAATTTAATTAAATGCAAAAATAGCCATTAATTAAAATAAATAGCTAATTAAAGCCAATCACATCAGACCAAGTGGAAAGGAGATGCAGCCTTGTGTCATGAGGTTGAGTGCAAATCACCCTGCGACACGTGGCATTTTTATTGAAACAAAAATTTGGTGACCGTTCTCTTGAACCGGTCACTTTATGACCTTATCCCTCAATCTTTTCCCGAATACAACTTAGTTACAATAAGTGAAAATTAAATTCGATAAATCGGTAAAAATGGGTTGAATCAGGAAAATTCAAGTTAACTAATAAAGCCTTAGAGGCCTAACATTAAAAACTTTTACTATCATAAATTCATAATTCATTTCTACGTGGATCAACTAGATGTTTGTACTTAAAATATAGGAAAATTACCATGAATAATGCAACATTTTGTTAAGTTTTCTACAAAAATACCAACTATTGATTAACCATGAATAATACCAACCTAAAGCGGTGTTTTTCTAGAAAAACTCTAACACGTTAAAAATCAAACTGTAGATTATTATAAGATAAAAAAATTGGTAAATTAATTAATAAACTAAAGTTGATATTATTCTAGGAAAATACTCCCCTAAGTTGGTATTATTCATGGTTAATCAATAGTTGGTATTATTGTAGGAAAATTTTTAAAAAATTGTATTATTCACGGTAATTTTTCTTAAAATGTATGATTCTAAGTCTAAAATTTAATGAGAAATTATACAAGAAAATTGAACCACTCAAGCAGCAAAGATAAATCGAATCCAAAATAAAAGTGTTAAATTACGCTGGACTTATTGTGAATGCCAGCAATTATCGGAGAAAACACGTGGTGCACACAATTCACAAGCCAATGAGCATATTTCATCCCAAAACCATATGGCAATGAAAAGAAGATCTCCAATGGCTTATAAAGCGTGCACACCATCTTTAATTTGTCGATGTGGAATAAACTTCCCAACACCCCTCACATGCGAACCCCCATCAAGTTCACATGTAGGAGTAATCAATTACAGTAGGAACGTCATTCTTTTCGGACCTACCATTTTTAATTTTTGATCGAACCATCGGCTCGGATACCATGTTAAATTAGGTTGAACTTATTGTGAATTCCAACAATTATTGGGAAAACACAAGGTGCACACACTTCACAAGTCAAGGAGCATATACAACCCAAAAACCATGTCAATGCGACACCATCTTTAATTTGTCAATGTGGGACAAACTTTCCAACAAAAAGGATTTATATTTTAAACACATAAGGTCGAATCAAAGAGAAGCGCACTTGCCAAGAGTGACAAATAATCAAATCTAGCCCAAACCAAATATGAATTGTAGTCGATAACTAAAAAAAACCAATTCAAATCCAATATTAAAATAATCAAACCCGATCATTGATTCTGAAAAAAAATGAGCCTACATTTTGATAAATCGTAAATTAATTGAACTCGTAGGTAAAAAAGAGATTAACACTTTTATTTTGAATTTTAAAAAAATAGCTTATCTTTTTCATATGTAAACTTTTTTATATAAAGTCCCATTAAAAAAACTCTTAAAAATTCATTCATGTTGCTTTTTACTAAATCTTCATTATAAATTTTATTAATTAATGTTTCATCAATTAAATCTTGCTTAAATTAAAATTAGGCATATACTAATAAAAACAATTAACAATTTTTTTAAAATGATAATAGATATTTACATAAATAAAATTTGGATGGAAATTAATGTTTAACGATATGCCTTGAGTCTGAGGCTCATGAGCGGAATATAATAAGTTGCTGGTATGTATGAGATTTGGCTTTGGAAAGTAATGATATAGTTTATGAAAAGAAGAAATATAAACTTTAAAGCTTTAAATTGTCGAGGAACCAACTCAACCAAAAGTTAAGCTTATGGTTGAGGGTCCAAAATATGTTATAACTCTAACACACCCCTTCACACGAAAGCCCTTTGGGCCCAGAAGTGTGGATACAACACAGGCTCTCTTCATACCTGGTGCTAAATATTTCACTTAGAGGGGTGGTTGAGATTCGAACCCGTGACCTCGTATCACGTTGGCTTCTCTACATTGTTAAGGAACCAACTCAACCAAAAGCTTAAGCTTATGGTTGAGGGCCCATAATATATTATATACTCTAACATAAATCTACAAGACAAAGTTGATTCGATTTTATATTGGAATTTGGAAGGGAAGCATAGTCGAGTAAATGAAGAGTTCAATATTTAAGTTTGAGATCGTAAAGCAGAGTTTGCTAATCTAATGGCAAACCAAAAACCGACTTGACATTCCTTGCTAGAGTGCGTTTTGATATTGCTCTATTTTCAATTCTTTGCTTAATGTATCTATGCAAGTATTAGTGGGTGTGGATCATGGACTATAAATACCCCTAATAAAATTGATTAGACTTTATTTCTATACTAAAATATCTTTCAATTTGTAACCTGATCATTAACATGAACTCTATTTTAAGTCTTAAAATTGACATTGTTTTTAACCTTCATTGAAGTTCATCGAGAACTTCTCTATTTTTCAATCAATAAAAACAAATTAAGCTAAGGACGTAACTAACATTGGGTAAATGTTTATAAAATACAAAATTGAGATAAAGTATTACAATGTAAATATAGGGTCGAGGGGTGAATATGGGACGAGGAGGAGGATAGGATAGGATAGAAAAGAGATTGAGTTATAAAGAAGCAAGGCGGGCGGCAAGAAAGTGGTAACAAAGGCAAAAAAAACTGTGGTTATGAGGACTTTTCTCGGAAGCTTGATACCAAAG